>CM060405.1:26328899-26928899 GCA_030545235.1 Helianthus tuberosus
CACCAATGATATCTAAACATCAAAAGCCAAAGTGTTATTATCTTCAACACTTTTTTTTACCGAAATAAACGCAATTATTTCGTTCGGTGTCATGTTTTGAGGTACTTCCTCATCTTGGAACTCTAAAACTTGAATAATCACAAGTTGTCCAAAGTATAAAGTTGTTTACAATTAACTACTCGCAAGTAGTTAAGCACCTTATTATATTTATAGCAACTTATTATATGGTTCAAGACGTTATACTTTGCAAAGACATGTTTTATTCGTTCAAAACATATCTCGTTTTTGCAAGTGTTTTAATATTAAACTATATATTTATGTTTTGATTACAAATCAAGACAATAAACCTTATAATAGTTTAATAAATAAAACAATTTCAAACTCGCTCGGTTGAAAATAAAACGAATACACATCGTTTTAATAAATGATTTATCATATTCAAACCATTTCTAACCGTTGTTAGATAATAACGATTATCAATCGTTAATATGAGTGGTTTGTATGAAAACCAATTCTAATATGCTAATTAGAATTTAAATGTTTAACAAACATTCAAAAATATACGGTTTTATAGAGTAAACCGCTTCTAACGCGCTCGTTAGAAATAAAACGAATACATTTATTCACTTTTGGTTTACTTAAATGAACGTTTTCTAACACGCTCGTTAGAAATGAACACATATCTTTTCCAACACGCTCGTTAGAAAATATATAAAACGATTACAAATCATCTTAAATAGTTTATCATAGTTAACCCGGTTCTAACCCGCTCGTTAGAAATTAACGATTGCAAATCGTTAAAATAGTTGGTTATAAGATAAACTAATTCTAATACGCCCATTAGAAAATTAAACGATTATCATAAGCCGTTTTGGTTTATTTAAAATAAACGTTTTCTAACCCGCTTGTTAGAAGTAAACAATTGACAAAGTCGTTAAATCGTTTCTAACACGCTCGTTAGAAAATAAACAACTATCAAACTCTTTAAATCGTTCCTAACACGCTCGTTAGAAATAATCGATTACAAAATTTGTTTCGAAGTTTATAAAAAAAATATAAACTATTTCTAATACGCTCATTAGAAATAAACAAATAAAATCGTTTAAACATTTGTGGAAAAAAAAACGTTTCTAACTCGCTCGTTAGAAATTTAATAGTTTAGACGAAACCGTTACAAGGTTTATTATCCAAATAATTGTCTCCAACACGCTCGTCGGTAATTATTTGAAATAATAATATTTTCTAACACGCTCGTTAGAAAATCTAAACGTATATTTTCTAGCACGCTCGTTAGAAAATCTAATCATCTTTTAACAAGTTAGTTTTACACAATCATCGTATCTAACACGCTCATTAGATATAAAAGATGATATTAAAACTTTCATTCTATACAATTCTAACACGCTCGTTAGAGATATAAAACGTTTTAATGTCGTTATTCTTTCAACAACGTTTCTAACACGCTCGTTAGAAGATATTAAAACTAGTTATCTTATAAAATAATTATTTTCTAATATGCGAATTAGAAAATAAATATATTTCAATACTTTTAAAACCAACATTAATAAATCAATTATGGTTACTAAAAGCTTATAAATAATACTTAAACGTTACAAAAACATTAGAAAGGAGTTAAATTTTTTTTTTCTAATACGCTCATTAGAAAATTTATATTTCAAAACATATTGAAATACATTTTATTTTGTATATGGTTCGGTTTAACTAAACACGAACACAAGCCATGAAACTCCAAAACTTGAATCAAACGTTCGTTTTGCAACCCGGTATTCGGATTAAAGATTGTACTCCAATCATAAAAATTAATCCGACTCAATGTACTAAATAAATATTTCCCAAAAAATATTTTTCAAGATTTTAACAAAAATCCCATTAAGTATTTTAACTTTGGTGAACCTAAATCCTCGTAGAGAAGGGATTTAAGATTGTAGCAAAAATCTTCACGAAAGTCTGTTTTAAGATTGTAGGAACTAGGTTCATTTTTATTAAATATATTACAAAATAAATAATAAATAATAACGAGACTCTCGTTATTTGTGGGAAATTTGACTAGTACAATACCGGTTACAAAAATTAAATAAACGAATATAAAATACAATATAATTGTTGTACCAATCTTGATTCAAGTCGATGTCTTTGGAAACTTCAACCGCACCTACGAGATCGAAACTCCGCTGCAAGACAAGCAAAATTGATGACGGTTTTTGGTTGAGGCACGTGTTCAACACGCTTCCCTTAAAACAGATTCCGCGCCTCCTCTCAGACAGTCTGTCTCCCAGGGTACAACAACCGGAACAGTATGTGTACTGCCGGAGATGGCACTCGCGCCTCGGTGTTGTGTGTATATCTCTCTTCTATCTTTTCACAATGGACCATTGTGATTATATATACACCAAAGTTTTACAATTAAAACTCATTTAATCTTGTAATAAACAAGATATTAAACATGAATTAATGTTTTAATTACAAGGTAATCAATCTTGTAATAAACATGTTTTAATTGTATTAAAATGAAATTAAAGTGGTCAAATGTAACTCTCATGTCAATTCATGACATTCTAGTAACCGGTGAAGACCGAGTTGACTGGCTGAACTGCATCGCGCGTACAAATGCGCACCACAGTCAAACCCGCTTCTACATGGGGTCGCGCTCCACACGGATATCACTAAGCATACCAGGACGCCACCTGGTCATGCGCCATCCAAACTCGTGCACCACTTGCAATCTTCGCCATGGCCAATGACGTGCGCTATGCGCCTAAGAAGTTTGCGCCGCATTGTCATGTGCCATGCCATGGCATCCGCCTACGCCACCCAGAGGTGCGCCGTAAGCGGACCCGCCATGTATCTGACCACGCGCTCATGGACAAAAATACAAAGGCGGTGTGCGAAGTTCAAAGTGCACTACATAGGGCCTATAACCCACGGCACGCGCGCATATGTGCACGAGTACAAGGAGTGCTCCTCCTTATAAACCACTTTAAGTTTTGTCATCCCACCTATGTGGGACAAGTTGACAAAACTAATCCATTTTATTCATCTTTATTTGTTCCAAACATACAACTTCAAGCTTCGATATCTCATTCATCTTAGCTCTATTTGGACATAGTTTGAACACAAACCATAAATAATTATTTATACAACACATATATAAATATTATTGATGTCCAAAATATTTAGTGGAAAACTCATTTTCACTAAAATTTCCAACAAATTATACTTTCACTTAAGATTTTTAAAATAGGTTGAGTCGCTCTTGCTTGGGGTTTATCGGAAAGACCGATGATCCACATATAGTTCCCAGTTGCTCTATATACGAAAACGGTGATAAGAAAACTTATAAAATACTAAAAGTTTTCGAGATAACCCTTTTCAAAGAGTTTTTTTTTTTAATTTCCCTTTTCCATTCTTTTTATATGTTAATCTTTGCCAAAAACCAAAAAAATAAAAATAAAAATATATGTAGTACGCGAGATACATATATGCAGCTCATAAACTACATATATATACTTCATATGAGGTACATCTATGTAACTTTATGAGCTACATATATGCAGCTTCGTAAACTATAGATATTTATTTTAGAATACTAACTTTATATTTAAAAGAAATGAGAAAAACAAATTGATTGTCTTGTATTAGTTCTCGGTTTTCAACTTTTTAGTAATTTTCGCATGAACTTAATCCTACACACGTACATATACATACAAGAGAGAGAGAGAGAGAGAGAGAGAGGTGTACAAAACGGGTATTTTCACAAACCGTCTATATGTATGAAACCGGGTACGGGTACAAGTACATCATAGAAACATTGGAACCGAGTATTCCAATAACTAGTACAAGTACATACCTGGTTTTTGGGCAAAATAATCTACCCTACGAAACCGGTTCGGTAGGGTATGGAACTGGGAATTATGACTCAGGTTTTAAAAACATTTTTTTATTGACACAAAAATAAATCCGTTTAAAAGTTAATTTTGCTTTATACTTTATAAAAATAATTAAAACAAATTACAATAACATAACTTCATATAAGTACAAATTATTTACTTTATAATATGCAGTTTTAAAAAAGTTAAATATAAAAGTTGTAAAGTATAACATAAAAATATACTTTAAAGATTCGGAAATGGTATCAATCATTGAGTATAACTAGGTTCAAGGTATTCTATCGAGATTAAAGAAAAAAACGGTTGTGTGTACGAGTATTGAGCTTAAATGTGTGTGTACCTTATCTTAATCCCTATGGTTAAGGTCAGGTACAAAATTTGTACTCGTATATTTTTTTTTTGTATGTGTGTATAGAGAGAGAGTGTGTTTTTGTATACCTGAGTGAAAAAGGTACGTGAGTAAAGGGTAGTTGCTTCACAAAACCAATATATTGGGTGACGCATTTGAATTTGAAGTTGGGGTGAACCACTTTTGAAGCATGGACGCAATTGGTTCATTAAAGAATTGAGTTTCGGAGAAAACAATCATAAAGGATTTGATAAGGTGCCACTCACTACAAATTTACCCATTTATTATAACTAACTAGTTTAAGTTCCCGTATGTTACACGGGTTCCTCAAAATAATTTATATTATTTAAAAGTGTTTGTTGTTCTTAATAATATCATTTACAAAATGTCCTCTTATCCGATCAGAGACTTGTCACTATAACTTCACTCCATGTATGTATTGCCTATTAATTAGGATACACCGTAAATGTTAGAATAATCATGCATATAAACATGTCTTAATAAAAAAAATTAAACATCTATTGGAAATCCTTAGTCGGCATCAAGAATTGACGTACAGCTAAGCGACCCTCTTCTGTCTCATGTAACCTACTAACAAATATTTATTCTTAGCTAATTTTTTATTTAATGTTATTATTATTATTATTATTATGATCATAATAAAAACAAATGTTTATCCTTATCTAAATTTTTGTTTAAAATTATTTATAGAAAAATAAATATTTTATTCTTATCTAATATTTTGTTTAAAATAATTATTTAATATGAGAGATAAATAGGAAAATAAGTTAAGAAAACACCAGAAAGTGACACGTGTCCAAAAAAGATTTTCATTTATTAGTATAGGATTCGATATTCTTTAATTGTTTAATAAAGCATAATTTCTTTTATTAATTTTATATAACATTTTACCCATTTATTATAACTAATTCAATATTCTTTAATCTATCTATACTTTTTATAAAAGGAGAAATCCCAATGATATAAGAAAAGCTGATGTGTTAGGAGGAGAGGCTGTCCAACAATGCTTTTATTATGTCATTATTAAATCATAAAGCCTAATATATAAATCACTTTAAAATACATTTAATGTTTTGTCAAACCACTGCCTTGTGTATTCAAATGTTAAAGGTCTGACCCACATTCCAAAGGGCAAACCACTGCCAATCTACAAGAAAGTAGCAGATGGTTTCTTTGGCAAACGTATATCTAGCAGCAACAGATGTTTTGAAATTGTGGGTAATTTGAAATTCAAAATGCATGGAGATATGTAATTTTCAATTAATGCATGTCACTCACTCACTTGTGTCAATCATCTTCTTATATAAACGTGTTCTCTTCTTTTGTATTTTCAAACCACATTTGTCATGTATCTCTCCCTCAAATCCCTTCTTCTCAATACTCGGCATTTGTTCATAAAGGATTAGAGAAAACTGAAGCTCTCTCTGACCCACTTTCAGAAATTTTTTTAGGGATATGTGGTTTGCCTTGATCATGGTAATGTGATATATATGATTATGTTTGTTTTTGTTTTTTTATTTTTACTAAAGTTTTGTTATCTAAGTTATGACTAAATGATGATTGTGAATGATCTGCTGCAAATGATGATGATGATGATTGTTCTACGGTTGTTTCCAGTATCATTTTTCCAACATCGTTTAAAGTATGTGTTTTTTGTTACATCCAATTTTGAAATTTTTAATTTTTAATTTTGAAGTGATATACTCTAATTCTCGCTTTATATTTCAGTCTAATCACAGTTGTTTGAAATTCATACAATCTGTTGCGGGTTATTATAGGTTTGTATTAAAAGAAGCATAAAGTTAAATTAAACACAAAGAAAGATTATTAAATGTACATTTAAAATAATTTTTGCTTATGACTAAATGATGATTATATATGACGTTGGGCAGATGATAATGATGTAGAAGCCGCAGTAGTTCCTACTAAACGCAAGAAAGGATCTGCTACTGCTGTAAGATAAGATTTTATCTTACTAGAGTAATGGTCTTTCCTGATTTTTTTGTATTAAAAGAAGCATAAAGTTTGGTTTAAAGCAGCTCTTTATGAACAAAGTTAAGGATTAAGTATAAAAGGACAGGGCTACTCTTCAACAACTGAAGAAGTGTTTTCATGTACTGCATCTTGGTCTGTTCATGAGAGATCAAGTTTCTAGAAACCCGATGTTGATGCATTGAGTACTTCCGTGGAGTGCATGGCGATTGTCGAAGATATACATTGATGGAGTTTAAATCTAAAAGCACTAAATTTTAAGCTAAAAGCACTAAATTTTTGCTATTAGGTTCGTAAATTTCTTGGTGTTGTTGTTAGATTTTAAAGTTTCGTTGTAATTTGAAGCTGAATAAGTATTATTATGTATTTTTTAATATCATCTGATTATTGCAGATCGGTACTTTTGATGTAGAAGTGAAATTGTCTCTGAGTTTAATTAGATTATGTTGATGTTGTATCAATTTCTGTTAGTGTATAGATCTGTCAAAGTTAAAGTTTGACAAAAGAGAACATTTGCTCTAAATCATCATCTGCTGATCTAACGGCTGTTTGACTTGCTACTATTGCCAACATTTGTTGTTGCCTAATAGAGCTTTTCGAAGAATTTCCTCCTCTCAATTGCCAACATCTGTTTGACTTGCTACTGTTGCGAACAGGATAGGCTTTAACAGATGTTCGCAATATCTTTGTATTCCAAATGAATAGATTTTTTATCTGAGTTATGACTAAATCATGATTGCTGATGTGTCAATTTTTTATCTGAGATTTTTTATCTGAGTTAAAATACATTTAATTTCAAACTACTGCTCTATATTTAAATCTCAAAGGTCTGGCCCACATTCAAGAGTGCAAACTACTGCCCATAGCCAAGAAAATATAACTTAGCAGATGTTTCCTTTGGCAAACATATACCATAGCAGTGGTTTTGAAATTGCCGGTAGTTTCAAATTCAAAATGCCTGGGGATATGTACTTTGCAATTAATGCACATCACTCAATCAGTTCTGTCTTATGGTAAAGGCGTCTTATAGGTAAATGAAGAGGTTAATTGTAATTATAATAATGTGTTTAATTTTATATTTTCCCATGGAAATGCATTAAAAGTCTAACGAGTGTCGCATCATATTCTTTCGTCAGACGATGTATTTAGTCATAACCGCCTTCATTGGGTATATAAAATACATTGGGCAGAGGTTTTGATCATTACCGTTTTTATCCATCTACTCAATCATCTTCAAAAGTTTTTTGTTTATCAATATCATTACAGTTTCTTTTACTTTCAAAGACGCATTGGTTCACTGCAAAATGGAAAAGTTTGGGTTTCAAGTGATTGTTGACGAGATTTTCACAAGGCTCTCTGCAGAAGATATTGGCCGTTTCAAATGTCTTTCCAAGAATTTTTATAGGGAATTGTCAAGTCATGGATTTCAGATGATGCATGCTCTCCGAAGTGGAGATTCAGTACAAAAGAAACTACTCTCCTTTAAAGACACATCAATTGTCGTTGACGACGTAGTTGCTGGTAATTTGGATGTTGTTAGAAGCAAAACCTTAAGTTTTGCTAATAATGTCCACCCTAGCTTCTTACATATTCTATCGTCATTTAATGGTTTATTGTTAGTTTGCAATGAAGGGATTTGCTGTGAGCTGATTCTTTGGAATCCAACTACCAGGCGCTATAAGGTTTTGTCTGATGACTACTTCAATTACAATCATGATCGAAACTCTGATACTGGTGGAATTTATTTTGATCAGTTCAATGATCTGAAAGTGCTGAACATCAGATGTTACCGTAATGTAGATGCTGCTCGTGTTTACTCACGACGTCATGAGTCATGGAGAACAATAAATTTCGGTAGCGTAAACAATTATGGTTCAAGTGGTTATTCATGGTCTACAGGAGTTTATGATGATAAAACCATATATTTTATGGTTTCAAATTATTGGTATCTGCTAGGTGAGAGGAACATCGTTGCTTTTGATGTTCTGAGTGAGACTTTCAGAATGCTTCGTTTTCCAGAGAGTATTGTTGTCACACCCCAACCGATGGCGGAATCATCGGGGCGTGGCACTGAACGAAACAGATTGTCCAGAAGTTTTCATAACAACTATAATTAACAGTTATTTAAAGAATCACGTCCCATACCATGACATAAAAAGTAATATAATTATTACAGACAAAATCTAGTCAAATTGTTCTGTTCCGACCACTCAGATTTCAAATACAGACAATTCGTTTATTTGTTTCTAGACCTTTCCTAGCCTCGATTTCACAGCAAGCCAAGCATCTAAACATCTTAAGCACCTGCCACATACGTTAAAGTAAAAGTCAATACACATGGTGTAAAGGTGAGCATACAAGTTTGATAGATATAATAGAGTTCGAAATCGTTTACGCATAACCAGCACGTACACAGTGTGAAATGAAGCACGTTAGTTATCGACATGAACCTATCGATACCAATGACTGCGGGTTGACTGCCCAAGGCAGTTCGTAATACACACTCACCACTGTGAGTCATGTAATTAATTGTCCTTAACAACCCCTGAGTGAACAGGTGCTGATTCCAAACTATAGTACTATCGTAGCTAAGGCAGGTAGACAGCATTCCATGTGTAAACATAACAAACAAGCATTCATTAAGTCACGTACAACATAAGGTAATGGTTAGCGTTAGAGTATTGCATAGTGTGTTCGATGTGATTTAGAATAAGTAACGTATGTAACACCCAAAAGTGCGTAAAGCAAAAAGGGTTCGAGTATACTCACAGCGATGGAATTGTGGTTGAAGGGAGCGCTTAGAGCGGAATTAGCCTGAACAGTTAATGATAGCATAAACGATAAGCGGCGCGTAAAACGATACAAGTGTACCAAGGATCGGATGGTAACCCGATCGGATGGCAATCCGATCGGATGGCCGGTCGATCGGGTGACAATCCGTTCGGATGGTCATCTGGTCGGGTGACCATGCGAGTGGATTGTTACCTCATTTGGGATGGATGTGTTTGTGTATGATGGCTTGTCTTTTGAAGTTTTTGTTATAGCATTTTGAAAATAGAGAAGTATCCCTACCTTTCAGGTCGGTCGATCGAACGACCGTTCGATCAGGTAGCAATCCGATTGGCGAGACTTCTCAGATTGAGAACAAGTTCACAGCAGGACGGTCACTCGATCGGATGGCTATCCGATCGGGTGGCAATCCGTACGTAATGAACATGTTGAAAATTGTTTAAGTGTTGAAGTCAAAACATCACATGGTCGGGTGGCAATCCGATCGGATGGCAATCAGATCGGATGGCAATACGTTCGGTGTTCAAACCTCACAAGTTGAAATAATAGTTAAGTGTGGGACCCAAGATGCAAGCCGATCGGGTGGCTGTCCGGTCGGGTGGCAATCCGATCGGACGGTAATCCGTCCCAGATGACCTGTTCGCCTTTACACTTGTTTGTTTTTGATAGTTTGCGTTTTCTCGAGACTTGTATGATATCGTGTCAAACAACAGGAACCTCGTCACGAATTAGTGACCTGATCGGGCAGGAACCACCCTAGTCCGACCAGTTTAACTATTTGAGACGGTGTTTTATGTTCAACCCGAAATCGGTATTCTCGTGGATAGAATCCAGATCTTGAACCAACACATCAACAAGAAGGAGTAGAAGATTAGAACAAGCTCCGATTCTATCGGTTTTGAGTGCATTGAGTGTAAAAGAGTTGAAAGAAAGCTTGAAACCATCTTTCAATCCTTTTCACCATGAGTATGTTTAGATTTATGAAAGATCTATGTTTATCCATGTGGAAATCGTTCAGATCTAAGTTGTTCTTGGTGGATTGGAGCCAAAACATGAAGTTCTTATGAACACCATGATGACATCATCCTTGAACACCTCAAATCTAGTGATTTCACAGTTAAAAGTTAAGATTCAAAAGATAGAAAGGTGTAGGAGTGCGTGTAGATCAAGAAAGTACAAGATTTAGGTTGAAAACTTACAAGGATCGCGAGAAATCGGAAGAAATAGCGGCTGGAGCGAGTTGAGAGAGAGTGAGAGAGCTGTCAACATCAAGTGATGTTGACATATGAGGGTATTTATAGGGTTTCCATAAGTGGAAAGGGGGAAAGGTGGCGGCTCGATCGGGTGGCAGCTCGATCGGCTGGCCACTCGATTGGAGTGGTTCGCGCGACGAGTTTTGCAGTTTCGATTTGTGTGCTGAGCGTTGCGAAGCGATTCGAGAGAGCGATGCGATAGTGTTACTCATCAAATTACTTTTAATCCCAACTACTATATCTAACATACAATCACTATAACTCACCTGCGTTTAGCGTTTCGATTGCGATGCGATAGATTTGCGATTGCGATTAACACCTCAACATAAACATAACACGCACAAATAACACATAAATAGCACACACACGTAAAACAATATCCAACACACATAATTCGAGTTGCGAATGCGATAGCGATAAGTGATAAATCGATTAAACATGCGATAAACCTCGATCAGTAATAAATACTCCACATAATACAACTAACGTAAAAGCATAAAAAGACTATCTACAAGTCAAAGAAGTCAAAACAGGAATTTAGCAAGGAGTGACAGATCGCAATTAGCAATCTTGTCTCCCTTTGACTTCAATCTTGACTTTGACTTTCGAAACACGGGGTGTTACAGCCTCCCCTGCTTAAGGGAATTTCGTCCCGGAATTAAGCCGAAGCCGTAACAAACAATTGTGGGTACTTTGCCTTCATGTCGCTTTCGAGTTCCCAAGTGAACTCTGCGCCTCGTTTGCCTTCCCATTGAACCTTCACAATGGGAATGCGCGAGTGTCTGAGCTGCTTGGTTTGGCGATCCATGATCTCGACAGGCTTCTCCACGAAGTGTAGTGTTTCGTTTACTTGAAGATCTTCTAGAGGTACATACAGATCATCTTCATCCAGGCACTTTCTGAGGTTAGACACGTGGAAAGTCGGGTGGACGTTACTAAGTTCCTCTGGTAGTTCGAGTCTGTAGGCCATTTTTCCGATCCTTTCCAGACCTTAAAGGGTCCAACATATCGAGGCGCGAGCTTTCCTTTCTTGTCGAATCTGACCACACCCTTCCAAGGTGATACCTTTAGGAGTACATGGTCACCAACGTCAAATTCAAGGGGCTTGCGTCGTCTATCGGCGTAACTATTCTGACGACTCCGAGCTTTCAGTAGATTGTCTCGAATTTGGAGAATTTTTTCAGTCGTTTCTTGCAATAGCTCAGGACCGGTTAATTGCGAGTGCCCGATCTCGTGCCATACAATAGGCGATCGACATTTTGTTCCGTACAATGCCACATATGGTGCCATTTGAATGTTGGAATGATAATTGTTATTGTACGAGAACTCGACTAAGGGTAAGTATGTGTCCCAATTACCACCGAAATCTATGACACACGAACGGAGCATGTCTTAAAGGGTACGAATCGTTCTCTCAGTCTGATCGTCGGTTTGGGGATGAAAAGCGGGACTTAGATTAAGCGTAGTACCGAGAGCCATTTGAAACATTTCCCATAGACGCGGGGTAAACCAAGCATCACGGTCAGATATGATGTCGCGAGGCGTCCCATGTCGACAAATGATCTCATTGGTGTAGATTCGGGCTAATCGTTCTACCTTGTAGTCTTCTCGTATTGGCAGAAAATGAGCAGATTTGGTCAAACGGTCAAAGACAACCCAGATACTGTCGTGACTTGATGGCGTACACGGAAGTTTCGTTATGAAGTCCATAGCTATAATTTCCCACTTCCACATAGGGATCGGGGGTTGTTCAAGTAAGCCAGAGGGTCTTTGGTGCTCGGCCTTAACTTTCGAGCAAGTCAGGCATTTCCCAACATAGAGGGCGATATCTCTCTTCATGCCCAACCACCAGTACTTGTAGCGAAGGTCCTGTGTAACACCTCGAAAAATCAAGACCAATACAATGAAGACACGTGTCATGAGCTTTAAACGTGTAATGGATTGAATATGAGGGACTAAAGTTGACAAGCAAAGAAAGTATGTGTGTAAAAGGATTCAAAGTGTCAACATTGGATAATTATACCTTTCAACAACCCTACACGATGTTTATCCTCTTAAACGAATGAATTACGAATTATATGAAGCCGTTTGTGGAAGAAAGTGAAAGTTTACAAACCGCAAGGGTTAAAAGTGTCAACATGTTTAATTTATACCTCTAAGTGATCTTTTATCAAACCCGAAGCTTTGTAACGATTAATTATGCTCACGAGAATAAGTGATAAAAATTTCACAAGGTTTCGATATCGTATGAAGAAGAAATGCTAACATTCGTAAATAAGGGGTTAAAATCGTCAATGTTGAAATTCATGACTTTTCGGTAATTGTATAACTAACAAGGGACTTAACAAAGTTTGTTTATGACTTGGAGTCCTTAAAAGTCAAGTTGGAGGGTTAAAAGTGCAATAAAACAAATTAAAAAAACTATTAGAAGGACCAGGGACCAAATGTGCAATTGCTGAAAGTTTGTTGACCGGATCTGGGCTTCATACCGGCCGCGTAAGGCCTTGGCCAATCCATACGCGGGCCGCGTAAGACCTCCAGATGCAGAAAACATGCACAGATGCCTGTTTCAGCATGTTACACCGCCTTACAAAGCCTGTTTTCGATCCCAGGGGCTGCATCAACAGATTTTCATGCATAGGGACACTTGGGGATGATCAGGAATCACCCATAGACCTTGTTGGCATCATCTTGTTCAATCAAAATGACCATATATAGAACTCTTGGTTGCAACAAAGGGACTTGCTCATTTCAACTCACTTCAAGGCCTTCTCTGGAGCTTTCTGATCTTCAAACAAGTTTCCTTAAGTTACAAAATCATGCTTAGGACCATTGTAAGTGTCCTTAACCTCCTGATTTCAGTTTTAATTAGTTTAATGACCAAAAGTCAAACTTATTGTAATTAAGGTTTGACTTAGTGATTAATCACTAATGGTCCAGTCAAATCTCGAATTGAAAGTAGCTTTGAGTTGGTAATTATGTGGGTAATAAACCCTTAAAAGGGCACCCTCTGATTCCAACTCTAACTAGGTCAATTGTCGGGTCAAACTTGATTATAAAAAGTCAACAGAAAGCTAATTTTCAAATAAACACATAATTAACAACGTAGAAGCCATGAAACCTGTTTTATCACTTGTGTAACTTGGTAATTAATGTAAGAACATGTCTAAGCATGTTCAACCCGACAATTTTGAGTTTAGGCTCGGTTCGGAACCGAAAGTCGCAAAAGTAGACTTTTGCTTTGACTTTCAGTTCTGACCCGATTTAGATTGTTTTAGAAATGCCTTAAGCTTCCTTTAGGTCCATATTCCATATTAGTATAACTCTCTGAGATTATACAACTTGGATCATAATTTATCCGATTCATTTGCATGTTTCCGTTATATGCCTAAATATTGACCATTATACCCTTTTGACCTTAAAATGAGATTTTTGAAAATGTGAGAGGACCAAAACCTTTGTTACTAATTTATAAACTTGTCCTAAAAATTTGACATCAGTTTGAGGTCTAGATTAGGAGTTATGCTCAATATCGTAATTAAGAAGCTTTTTATTAATTAAACGGGATAATTAGCATAAAGCCTATCTAAACCCAAATTTTGACACCAAACTTTTTATCCACTAATGTAATATAATATTTTAGGATTTTTGAATATTTTTATTTATTTTTAAACTGATCATATCATAGGGTTCCAGCTTTGATTCGGTAATTTTCGGTTATACCCTTTTCTTGAATAAAATGAGTTTTACATCACATATTGATACCAAATCTTTTGCTACTGATTTTATATGACAAATAAAATATTTTAAGCCTTCTGGAATGATAAAAATATCAGCTTTTCTTATATAACCCGAAAATCGCTTAAAAGCGACTTTTTACGCGTTTTAAACGCATAGTATGAGTTAAAACTATTTTAAAACATATAAGACTTAATACCTACTGATGTTTTAAGTAATTTTTATAACTTTAACAGTAAGAAATATTTTTGAACTCAGATTTCCAAATTTGACCATTAAGGCTTATGTGAAATTACCAAAATGCCCCTACGGTGCATAGTTTGGTTATAAATGATAAATTTCACATATATGAAATACCCTACTGATATAACTTATTAAATTAAATATTTTTACTGATCACTTCAGACCTGAACCTCAGATTAACATTTAATCTCTTTTATAACCTTTAAAATGACCAAAATGCCCTTTCGGGGCTTAAGTTGAGTTTAAATTCGTTTTGGGCATAATGGAAGGTATCTTACTGATATCACAACATATTTAAGGCATATTAACTTAGGAAACCTGTTCATAACTCATATGTTTACCCGTTATGCAATTTTCGCGTTCGGTGCGGTTTATGTAACTAGTTTGCATAAATTAACCGAAACGGGTCAAACATTATCATTTTTGTCTCAAAATCCAGAATGTGTTTAGTTTACCCATATTATACAAGTATTTAAACTTGTCGGGTCTAAACCACATTCTAATCCGTTCTTCGCTTAATCATGCGTTTCGAACCGTGTATTTTTCTTTAAAACTAACCGGTCTAAGTTTAAACTTAATTAAGACCCGTTAGGAATCTAATAGGTTATTAAAACCTTCATTCCAGATTTAGGAGCCCAGTAAAAGATATCTGCATTTGCTTGATTGTATACGGCTAGGATAAATTGTATAATTTGCTCAGGTAAATACTTTTAACTTATTTTCCCTTATACGGGCTTGGGGTACGGTATATAAAATACCGCTTGGTCGGGCATTGAATTTTTAATCATATGAAGGTTAATTTATTGAGATGAGCCGCTTAATCTGTTTTGTTTATTTTAAGCCTTTGGGGGGTTAATGACCATGCCCTGGATATCCTCGGCTCATTCATTGAAATGGCCACGACTTAAGCACGGGGTGTAGGCATACACCTGCCGGTGCGTATGTAAAAATAATATAACCGCCTGTTCGAGAATAACTCGCTGCGGAATATATTATGTGGTGTGTTTATTAATCTTTAACCCGGTATTCAACCCGGGCTACTGAACGTATAACGAACATGTAATTCTTTTACAAGTTTATATATAGATAATTATCCCAAGTTATAAAAGATTATTTTGTGCCTTGTGCATTCAAATCAATTTTCTTAAACATTTTTAAAATGAGTCTGTTAATTATATTTATCAGTGTAAACTGACGTATTTTCCAAAAAGGCTAAGTGCAGGTACTAAACGGAATAGGCTGGATACTCCTAGCATCAATAAAGAGTCTTGCAAGCTTAGATGTTTACAAATCTGTTGAACAATGTTTCCTTTAACTTTGATCCACCTGTGGATCCTTTACAACCGTCTTTGTAATAAATGTTATTACTTTCATTCGGTTTGTAATGCTTTTATCTTTCGACTTCTGTTATGTATTAAACAGTGATAAATTGTCTATGATGATATCAACTACGTCACCATACTCCCCACCGGGCCCATCGGTAATACGTTGAAATATCAGGGTGTGACAGGTTGGTATCAGAGCCAAGATTGAGTGAATTAAACACTAGCCCTTTTTTGTTTAATCTCAATGACACAGTTTGCACATTCCTCGACTTCCGAGTCTAGACAAAGAACTTAGGACTAATCCAAATTTGTTTTATTTTATTTTGTCCTTTATTATTTTTCTTTGTTGTTCTTTTGTTTGTTTTGACAGGTTCAACAAGATGCCACCTAGGTTTCGTAGAGGAGGAAGAGGCAAGGGGCCATTCAACGCCCCCAACGACCACGAGGCCGAACCTTCCCACCGGCGAACACCGTCTGTGACAATGAGCACAAGTCCTCAGGAGGATTGGAGGACATATTTGGAGCTAGCGAGGTGATCTGCCTCGCTAAGTTCGTCACCCTCGTACCTTCATTCTTTCGGGCCGTAATCGGAGAACGAACCTGAAGATTCGCACCATTCCTTCTTGCCGTTGCGACGGTCAACCTCTCATCGGGCCTTTCAAGACCCGACCCCTTATTTTCAGAGCCGGTTCAACCCAGCAAACCAGAGTGAAGAACCAATGGGTCATAACCCATTGGGACCTGAAGACCATTTCCCTGAAGCTCAGGGAATGGATATGGATGATGACTCATATGTTTACCCGTTATGCAATTTTCGCGTTCGGTGCGGTTTATGTAACTAGTTTGCATAAATTAACCGAAACGGGTCAAACCTTATAATTTTTGTCTCAAAATCCAGAATGTGTTTAGTTTACCCATATTATACAAGTCTTTAAACTTGTCGGGTCTAAACCACATTCTAATCCGGTCTTCGCTTAATCATGCGTTTCGAACCGTGTATTTTTCTTTAAAACTAACCGGTCTAAGTTTAAACTTAATTAAGACCCGTTAGGAATCTAATAGGTTATTAAAACCTTCATTCCAGATTTAGGAGCCCAGTAAAAGATATCTGCATTTGCTTGATTGTATACGGCTAGGATAAATTGTATAATTTGCTCAGGTAAATACTTTTAACTTATTTTCCCTTATACGGGCTTGGGGTACGGTATATAAAATACCGCTTGGTCGGGCATTGAATTTTTAATCATATGAAGGTTAATTTATTGAGATGACCCGCTTAATCTGTTTTGTTTATTTTAAGCCTTTGGGGGGTTAATGACCATGCCCTGGATATCCTCGGCTCATTCATTGAAATGGCCACGACTTACGCACGGGGTGTAGGCATACACCTGCCGGTGCGTATGTAAAAATAATATAACCGCCTGTTCGAGAATAACTCGCTGCGGAATATATTATGTGGTGTGTTTATTAATCTTTAACCCGGTATTCAACCCGGGCTACTGAACGTATAACGAACATGTAATTCTTTTACAAGTTTATATATAGATAATTATCCCAAGTTATAAAAGATTATTTTGTGCCTTGTGCATTCAAATCAATTTTCTTAAACATTTTTAAAATGAGTCTGTTAATTATATTTATCAGTGTAAACTGACGTATTTTCCAAAAAGGCTAAGTGCAGGTACTAAACGGAATAGGCTGGATACTCCTAGCATCAATAAAGAGTCTTGCAAGCTTAGATGTTTACAAATCTGTTGAACAATGTTTCCTTTAACTTTGATCCACCTGTGGATCCTTTACAACCGTCTTTGTAATAAATGTTATTACTTTCATTCGGTTTGTAATGCTTTTATCTTTCGACTTCTGTTATGTATTAAACAGTGATAAATTGTCTATGATGATATCAACTACGTCACGATACTCCCCACCGGGCCCATCGGTAATACGTTGAAATATCAGGGTGTGACAGGTTGGTATCAGAGCCAAGATTGAGTGAATTAAACACTAGCCCTTTTGTGTTTAATCTCAATGACACAGTTTGCACATTCCTCGACTTCCGAGTCTAGACAAAGAACTTAGGACTAATCCAAATTTGTTTTATTTTATTTTGTCCTTTATTATTTTTCTTTGTTGTTCTTTTGTTTGTTTTGACAGGTTCAACAAGATGCCACCTAGGTTTCGTAGAGGAGGAAGAGGCAAGGGGCCATTCAACGCCCCCAACGACCACGAGGCCGAACCTTCCCACCAGCGAACACCGTCTGTGACAATGAGCACAAGTCCTCAGGAGGATTGGAGGACATATTTGGAGCTAGCGAGGCGATCTGCCTCGCTAAGTTCGTCACCCTCGTACCTTCATTCTTTCGGGCCGTAATCGGAGAACGAACCTGAAGATTCGCACCATTCCTTCTTGCCGTTGCGACGGTCAACCTCTCATCGGGCCTTTCAAGACCCGACCCCTTATTTTCAGAGCCGGTTCAACCCAGCAAACCAGAGTGAAGAACCAATGGGTCATAACCCATTGGGACCTGAAGACCATTTCCCTGAAGCTCAGGGAATGGATATGGATGATGACCCAGATCCCGCTGAACCACCATCTGGGACACCTACTCACCCCATCGAGATTTCGGATGGGTCGTCATATCATGGATCACGTTATCGTGGTCCAGACAGTTATGAGGCAAGATTTGCCCAATACGACTGGGTGTTTACTCCCAGTTACAACTCGCAGCAGCAGGATCCCTCGGAGGATTCGCGTTTTGTAGCGGTTACTCCACCGCCACCACCACCAGTGCAGCAACCGCCTCCGGAGCCACCAAGGCGTAGGAGATCAAGAGCACGGATGTCCGTGCGAGGGGGATTACATTTCAGCACCCCTCAGCATTCAAGTGGCAGTCACTATCCGCCACTTTATGAAGACCCGCAGATGGGTGGGCCTTCGAACCCTGTTTCTGAGGTGGAGTCTCCGCCAGTCGCACCGCCACCAGTGGGTTATGATAACCCAATTACTTCATACGCCGGTACAGCGACATATAACCCTTTTGAGCAGTCGGCCCATACTAACTACAACTACGCCGAGGCTGACCCATACCTAGTAGGGGCAAACTACAACGCTCTCCATCCTGAAGGGCCTTATGGAGCTCCCTGGGGGACTGGATACCTAGCCTATGGGTACCAATACCCGCCACCACCTCAACCTCTACAGCCGCAACCACCGCAAATCCAGCCACCACAGCAACAGGAGATTTACAAAGGTTGAGCCAGGTGGAACGGGAGGTTCGAGAGGAGCGTAGAAGCCACCGGGGATTTCTTAAAGGTTTGGCGAGCTTAATCAAGGGAAAGAGCAAAAGGGATCATTAAATTCCTTATTTGTTTAATTTGTATTTCTTTAATTTTCAATCAAGTCCCTGCGTGGACATCTATTTTCTGTATTCAGTCCCTGCGAGGACTTGTAGTTTCAGTTTAGCCCCTGCGTGGGCAAGTTATTTCTGTTAAAGTCCCATTTAAGGCGATATGTACTCTTTTAAATTTTAGTGGCATGTTATAATTTAAATTGCATTTTGTCATTTTATGCATAAATATATATGAAATAAATAAATCCAAAATATGTCATTCCTTTTATAAGATCTGCCTTTAAATATTAAATAAGAATCTTAAAGGGTATAACCTAGCCCGCATGTCATTATAGACCTGGCCATGATGGTAAAACCTGTTTAAAAGATTCAAATCCTTGTTAACATCTGAAAACATGTTAACACTCCTGGCAGATGTGATTCGTAATAATCACACATGTCATCCTTATATTGGATTATTCCAATTCCTTTCTTAATTATCATTTAATCATCCATTAGTGATGAAGTGCCTACGGGCCATAATTAATGTCCTTTGAGACTAAAGACAGTTGTAGTCTACGACTCCCTGTCAAGGAAAGGTAATGAACTATGATTCAAGCCTTAGTACCTCGATCCTATAAGATCTTGGCTTATAATTTGAATGTGTCCATGTGACTTGGCCTTTTGTGCCATTATTATATTTAATTATAACTAAGGGTTATTATAATGAAAAATCCTGAATGAAATACTTAACAAATTAACCAATATGGTTCATTAATGCCATGGTTAATAAATTATCAAGATGACAATTCTGTTATAGATCTCTGAATGAATCATTATCATCATCTTATGTAGCAATCAAGCTACATGGCAGAATCTGAAGAAATCAACAGTCACTAAGAGAGAATCATGACACCACCAGAATCAACATAGCTGGTGCAGAACTAGAGGCATTAATAGATAATGTCGTTACTCGAGCTCTGGATAGACGAGATAATGAATCAAGTGGTACTTGAAGCAAGACCTCATCTGTACCCCATTCCAAATCACAACCTAAGACTCACTCTGAGGCTCATAGTAAGCCACCTCCTAAACATCATGAGTCAAAGAAGGATGATGATCATCACTCCTCAAATCAGCATAGTGTTCCGTCTAAGAAGGTTATATTTGATCAGGAACCACGTGCAAAGACCTGCTCCTATAAGTATTTTGTCTCCTGCAAACCCAGGGATTTCAGTGGGGAAAAAGGAGCTATTGACTGCATGACGTGGCTAGACGAGATGGACACCGTGGTTGATATCAGTGGTTGCGCTGATAGGGATGTTGTGAAGTATGTTTCTCAGTCGTTTAAAGGAGAAGCACTAGCTTGGTGGAGGTCGCTGATCCAAGCTACTGGGAAGATCCAGTTGTACAATCTGTCTTGGGAACAATTTGTGACTCTGATTAAGGAAAATTTATGTCCTCAACATGAGGTTGAGAAGATCGAGACCGACTTCCTGACATTGGTTATGAAGAATTTGGACTATCAGGCATATCTTCCGAGTTTTAATACTATGTCTCGATTGGTTCCTTACTTAGTGACGCCGGAACCAAAACGAATAGCCCGTTTCATTGGGGGTTTAGCCCCGGAGATCAAAGCCAGTGTGAAAGCATCTAGACCGACTACCTTTAGATCTGTAGCCAATCTGTCACTATCTCTTAGTGATGTGTGCAAAATGCAACATATAAATTACATCAATTGTGGCATAAAACTAACCCTTTTTTAGTACTAATGTTGGAAAAAGTGTGTTTTTGTCTTCCTTTTGTATTTTCAGGATTAAATGAGCTCAAATTAACAAAAGAAGCAAAAAGGCAGCTAAATCTAACATAAATACAAGAAAAGGAACAAACGTGGCATGCCCGACCTCCCCGAAAGCATCTTCCGAAGCAAAACAAGAGAACAGAAGGCTGAACACGCCCCGTGCTCAATGAGCACGGGGGCGTGCCCAAGTGTCAGTATAAAAGACAAAGTTGTAGAAGCTTCCATCGCCCACCACGGGGCCGTGCTCAGCGGACACGGGGCCGTGGTCAACTATAAGATTCGCAGAATCCAGGCAAATCTTGATAGTACAGATATGCTTCTGCACACGGGGTTGTGCCCAGCGGACACAGGGCCGTGGTCAACTAATACAGACAAGAGCAATTAATGAAGACAGAGAAGGATGTGGACACGGGGCCGTGTGTAACACCACGGAAAAACGTGTCCAATTATATATAGACACGTGTCATAAACTCCAAAGGTGTGAAAGATTTCATTTGAAAGGCCAAAGTTGTCGAATAACGGAACTATGAAACCACAGGGACTAAAAGTGTCAACATGCCAAACTTGTGCCTCTGAATGACCTAACACGATGAATATATTCTTGAATGAGTGATTGATTTGATGTGAGAAGCCGTATACAAAAATAATCGAAAGGTTATTATATTACAAGGGTTAAACGTGTCAACATGTCAATCCTGACCTCTGAGTGACCTTTTAACGAAACCGAGGCTTCGAAATATTCAAATATACTCTTAAGAATAAGTGGTATAAATTTCATGAGGTTTCGATATCGTTAGGCGTGATTTCAAGACTTTGGACCAAAAGTGTAAACTTGACGAAACTTACTTCCATAGTGATATTTAACGAACCCGAGCCTAACGGAGTTTGTTTATATATCCTTGGGCCCCAAGAAAATAATTACAAGGGTCTCCTTTGTCAAAAATCATGCTAAAAAGGGTTAAAAACGCCAAGGGACTGATTCTGCCAGCTTTGAAACTTGTTTTGCCAGTTAACCAGTCCCAGGCGGCCCGCATTGTATTAAGCAAAACCTGAAGCGGGCCGCATCAGGTCCCCAGTGTCAGAAAACAACCTGCAGCTACGGGTTTGCCAGTTCCACCGCCTTAACCTAGTTTGTATCGACCTAGGGAGCTGTAAGTCGGTTTAAATGAGTAGCTAGGACACTTGGGTCGATCTTGGAGCATCATATTACACCTGGAGATAATCTAGACTCAAGAATTTGACTATATAATGGGACTAGTTCATGTGTTCATAACACACATTTGCAACAATTCATTGTGGGACTTGCTCTGGAACTTCTAGCAGATTGAAGAGGATAATCAAGTGTAGAAAAGTTTGCTAGGACCTTAAGTAAGCTTCTAATTGCTTGTTTAGTCATCTAATTTAGTCTAATTACTCTAAAGTCAAACTTATCTTAAAATTAGTTTGACTTTCATGTTAATTACATGTGGCTTAACCACTGATCAAATTGAAAGTGGTTTTAAGACCAAATTAGTGTAGGTGATTAACCCTTAAAAGGGCACCTCCTAATTATCTCGTTTGACTGGTCAATTGTCGGGTCAAAGTAGTTTGACAAAAAGTCAAACTGGGCAGAATGTGTAAATATGATTAAAATTAATAAACCAAAGGTTCTAAATTATATTTTAACATTCTAATAACTTGGTAATTAATATTAAAGCATGTTTTATCAGTCCTAACCCGACAATTAATAGTCAAAGGTCAATTATTAACCGAAAGTCACAAAAGCTTGACTTTTGCTTTGACTTTCAGTTTTGACCCGTTTAAGCTTAATTCACCCATGTTTTAAGCTTCCATTAGGACCACATTACTGAGTAGTATAATCCCCTGGAATTATATTACATAGTACCTAATGGTTTGAATTATATGCACTTGATCGTAATTATGCTTAATAATGCCATAAACGCCCTTTTTACTTACAACTGAGATTTTTAACAATATGATTGGATTAAAACCTTTGCTACTGATATTTATACATGTCCTAAAAATTTGACACCAATTGGAGGTCTAAAATGGGAGTTATGCTCAATAACGTAATTAAGGGACTTTTTAGTAATTAAATGGCGTAATTAGTATGAAGCCTATCTAAACCTTATTTTTGACACCAAACCTCATACCTACTGATGTGAAATAATATTTTGGGAATATTAAAGATTTTTAATTGTTTTTAGAATGAGCATAACATAGGATTATAGCTTAATTTCGGTAAATGCCGGTTTTACCCTTTTCATGCATAAAATGAGTTATACATATCTTTTTAGTGCCAAAACTTTTGCTACTAATTTTGTATAATAAATAAAGTATTTTGAACTTTACAAACTGATCAAAAACTCAGATTTACTATTTTAACCCGAACAACCCTTTAAACCACCTTTTAAGCGTTTTTAGTACATAGTATGGGTCAAAATTATATTGGACATATAAAACTCATTACCTACTGATGTTTTAAGTTAATTTATATAATTATATAGTAAGTTAAAGTTTCTAAACTCAGAAGTCTATTTTTGACCTTTAAAGCATATGTAAAATTACCAAAATGCCCCTACGGGACATAGTTTGGATATATGAGATAATTTTCACATATATAAACTATCCTACTGTTATAACATATAAAAATACATATTTTTACTGATGTAATCACGTCTAAAACTCAGTTGCATAATTAAACTCTTTTATGGACATTAAAATTACCAAAATGCCCTTATGGGACTTGTTTTGGTTTAAATGAAATTTTGGGCATATATGTTAATATCTTACTGATGTATTAACATATTTTAAGCATAATAATGATTAAGACTTGTGTATAATTTATTTGGTTACCCGTTGCGCATTTACGCGTTCGGATCGGCTTATGTGACTAGTTTACATAAAATAGTCGAAACGGGTCAAACCTTTTCATTTAATCCTCAAATTCCAGAATGTATTTAGTTTACCCATATTATACAAGTATCCAAGCTTGTCGGGTCTAAATCTCATTCTATTCCGTTCTCCGCTTAATCTAGCGTTTAGAACCGTAAGGTTTCTTTCTAGCTAGCCGGTCTAAGTCCTTGACTAAAGTAAAGACCCGTTAGCATCCTAATAGGTTAATATACCTTCTATACAGATTAAATAGCTTCCGGTAGAAGGTGCCTTCGAAAAGCTTTAAGATTTTTACTGCTAGCATCAGGTAAATACTTTTAACTTATTTTCCCTATACGGGCTTGGGATATGGTATTATAATAATACCACTTGGTCGGGTATGAAATCATTTAATCGGATTGTGATTAATAAATTACATAACCCGTTTTAATCTGTCTTGTTTGATAACATAAGCATTGGGGGTTAACGACCGTGTCCTGGATATCCTTGGCTCATTTATTTAAAAATGGCCACGACCTATGCACGAGGTGTAGGCATACACCTGACAGATGCAAATGCTAAATATAAACCCACATGTTGGGGATAACTCCTTTGTGGGTTCTACAAGTGGTGAGTCGGTTAATCACGATCGGCTTCCAACCGACCCCAATTGTATGACAAACATATAAATCTGTATACAAGATTATATTTAAAATAATTGTCCCAAGTTATAAAAGATTTTGTGCCACGTGCATTCAAATCAATTTTCAAACCTTTTCAAAAGAGTCAGTTAATTGTATTTACCAGTGTAAACTGACGTATTTTCTTAAAGACTGATTTAACAGGTACCTCTTGAAATAGGCTGGAGCTATAGGGTGTCTTTAAAGGATCTTGCAAGTCCATAAGATGCCTGCAGTCTGTCTTTTGTTTTCTTTTGTATTTGTTTATGATCCGCCTGTGGATCTTATTACATTCCAGTTTGTACATTCATAAACTCGAACACACAGACAGTATGGTTTGTAATAGTTTATTCACCCAGACTTCCGCTGTGCTATTATATTGTGTGTATTGACTATGATGATATCAACTACGTCACGATACTCCCCGCCGGGCCCACCGGTAATATGTGGAAATATCGGGGTGTGACTGGTTGGTATCAGAGCCAACATTGAGTGAATTAAACACTAGCCTTTTGTGTTTAATCTCAATGACACAATAAGCACATTCCTTAGACTCTCGAGTCTAGGCAAATGACCTAGGATTTTACTCTTAACCTTCCTTTTATTGCTTTATTATATTTACTTGTTTTGACAGGAAAATGCCTCCAAGACTAAGGGGACGAGGCAAGGGACCTATGCGTGGAGGACCCTCTAGTAGCTCCGGACCTTCTCACAGGCGCACTCCATCCGATTCACTTACCGGTTCCGACTCCAAGGATAATTGGAGCCATAACCCTGAACCAGCGAGACATTCTGTCTCGTTGGGATCCTCACCGGCAGACCCTCCTTATTTTGGGATGCCTAATCTGAACGAACCTCATCATTCTCCCCTTTCGTTGGGAACCCATCAATCCAACCAATCATACCACTCTTACCAATCTCAACCTTTTCACCAATCAGACTCCACTTACTCACCTTCACAATTCAATCCTAACGCTTACATTAATGACTTTTTGGGCTATAACCCTTTAGGACCTGAGGATCATTTTTCACAAGAGATGGAGATGGATGACGACCCAGACCCGGATTTGCAAACTGGTACACCAGGGCACCCGATTAGTATCTCTAGCGGATCTCCATTTGTGGGATCACCCTACAACGGGCCCGACTCATTCCAGGAGAAGATGGGCCAGTATGACTGGTATTTCACGCCTTCATACCATAGCTCACCTAGCCAACCTCCCTTGGATGAGCCACAACTTCGAACGGTTACCCCACCACCCTTGCCAGTTGAGGATCCACCTCAACAACCTCCCGCGCCACCTAGACGAGGGAGAAATGCTAGGATGTCGGTTCGTGGGGGACCAAGGTTTTCATCTCCTCGTGGCTCAAGCTCGTATCCTGCTATCCCAGAAAACCCTCAGTTGGGTGAGTCGTCACGCACGGTGACGGAAGATAACCTTCCGCCAGTTTTACACGCACCACTTCAACCACCGTCGGGTTTCGACAACCCTATCCCGACCTACCCAGGATCATCTGGGTATAACCCGTCTGGATACCCATCCGACTATGGGACTCAGGATCCGTATCTTTCAGCTGCCCAATACCATCATCATTACCCTTCTTCATACCCACCACACTATCCTACTGGATACCCACCGCAGGATTCTCAATACCCGCCATACTATCAACCTCCTCCGTATCAGCAGTCGCAAACTCAGGAGATTTTAGAGAGGTTGGAGAGGGTTGAACATAAGGCTCAGGAAAATAAGAAAAAACACAATGGTTTTGTTAAGGGCCTTATGAACCTTCTCAAGGGTAAGAAGAAATAGGGTGATGTTGGGTTGTGTTGTTTTTGTTTGTTATGTAATAAAGTCCCTGCGTGGACGTTTATTTCGTTTTCATGTATCAAGTCCCTGCGCGGACTTATTTCCGTTTCAGTATGCCCCTGCGTGGGTAGTGTTTTTCAGTATGCCCCTGCGAGGGCAATGTTTTTCAATAAACCCCTGTGAGGGTAATTTGTGTTGTTTTCTCAAAGTCCCTTTTAGGGCAAAGTTGTAACCGTATCGTGATTCTAATGCAGTTATTTTGGTTTTAATATGTAATTTAGTATGCCATACTACTTTATTAAAAATTTTATTTAAATCCGTCTAAGAAACTCTTAGAGGTATAACCTAGCCAGAAATATTAATTGGCTATGATGGTACAACCTTTTTAAGATATGACTCCCTGTTAACATCTGGAAACATGTTAACAATCCTGCATTGTGCGGTACGAGAAATCACACAATTCTACTAATATATTGGATTTTCCAAGCTACTATTATTTAGCCTATATGATCATCATGAATCATGGCTAATAAACATCTATAAGATGTATACACCACACATCCATTAGAGATGTATGCATATAAGCAAAGGTGTAATGAAGACAATGAAAGTTCTATTTGTGAATTTCTTGTCAAAAAGGCGATGAACTTTGTTCAACCCTTAAATAATCATTGATCCAGGGGATCTTTGGTTATAGTAAATCGTCCGTGTGACAAGCTTTTCTAAGCTATTTAAATGTCCCTTAAGACGAACTTTGTATAATATGAATATCTCTATGATTTTAATGGTTTATATGGTTTAATAATACCATGACCATCTACTCATCAATATGATGATCTAATATGTAAATTAAATATATCATCTATGTTTGATATAGTACTCAGAAATGGCTGGCTCGGACGAAGCAAGCAGTCATCCTTCAGAAGGCGATAAAACCAGAATTAATATCACTGGTGCCGATCTGCAGGCAATGATCACCGTAGCAGTTTCTCAAGCGGTGGATGCTAAGTTTAAAGAGCCTAGTATCATTAGGTCTCAAACTCATTCAAAATCCCATTCTCAACCCCACTCTAACAAGAAAAGTGAGTCTCTGCACTCAACTAACCAGGGTGATAAACCCAAGAAGCAGTTAGTCCTCAAGCCAACTTCTAGGTACGCTAAAGGTTGTACCTACAAGTATTTTGTCTCTTGTAAACCCCGGGATTTCACCGGAGAAAAAGGAGCGATTGATTGTATGAAATGGTTAGATGAGATGGAAACCGTAATAGACATTAGCGGGTGTGCTAAGGAGGATGTGGTGATGTTTGTATCACAATCTTTCAAAGGTGATGCCCTTACATGGTGGAAAGCCCTAGTACAGTCTACTGGGAAGGTTCACTTGTATAATCTTTCATGGGAGAAGTTTGTAGATCTTGTAAAGGACACTTACTATCCTCAACACGAAGTTGAGAGGATATAATCAGATTTCCTCACCTTAGTAATGAAGGATCTAGATTGTAGGTCCTATGTGACTAGTTTCAACTCTATGTCAAGGTTGGTACCATACTTAGTCACTCCAGAACCCAAACGCATCGCGCGTTTTATTGGTGGCTTAGCCCCTGAAGTGAAGGGAAATGTTAGGGCCTCAAAGCCAGCCACCTATAGATCCGCTGTGGATCTATCCTTATCCCTCACTTTGGATATTGTGAGGAGTAGGGAGAAAAAGGCGAATGATGAAGGAAAGAGAAAACGAGAGGAAGACAAGTCTCCTCAGTCGAACAAAAAGGGCAAAGGGAACTCTAGTTCCAAAAAGGGGCAGTCGAGTGACAAGCCTAGATGTAAGACTTGTAACAAAAAGCATTTCGGGAAATGCAATCAAGATCCACAAGCTAAACCTTGTGGTATCTGTAAAAAGAAAGGGCACAAGTCTGTTGAGTGCCGAAATATAAAGGATGCAACCTGCTACGGTTGTAATGAAAAGGGGCACATCAAAACCAATTGCCCCAAGAATGCAAAGAAGACCGAGGAAGCAAAGAAAAACAATGCAAGAGTTTTTCAGTTGCAAGCAAAGGAAGCAGTGAATGACGAGAATGTCATAACAGGTACCTTCCTCGTAAATAATAATTATGCTAGAGTCTTATTTGATTCCGGTGCTGATAAGTCTTTTGTAGACCATAAATTCTGTAAGTCATTGAATCTGCCTATTAAGACTCTAGACATAAAATACGAGGTAGAACTTGCTGATGGTACCTTAGAAACAGTTTCCACTCTTCTTGATGGATGTTCCATATCCATTAAGAATCACTCTATCCCGCTATCTCTTTTGCCAATGAAATTGGCTGGGTTTGATATAGTTTTAGGCATGGATTGGTTGTCGCATAACCAAGCCCAAATTGCCTGTGATAAAAAGCTAGTCATTATCAAAACCCCTTCTGGTGAATCAGTCGCCATTCAGGGAGATACTCAATATGGATTGCCTAGCAATATGTCTATTCTCAAGTTAGCGCAGTGTATGAAAAGTGGACGTCTCATTTACATGGCGCAAGTGACTGTGAATGAACCTAAGCCTAAAATAGAAGACATTCCGATTATCTCTGAATACCCTGATGTCTTTCCTGACGAATTACCTGGATTACCTCCTGAGAGGCAAGTAGAGTTCAGGATAGACATTATACCAGGAT
This sequence comes from Helianthus tuberosus, assembly GCA_030545235.1. NCBI lineage: Eukaryota > Viridiplantae > Streptophyta > Magnoliopsida > Asterales > Asteraceae > Helianthus > Helianthus tuberosus. The sequence goes on from CM060405.1 coordinate 26,357,671, forward strand.
CAGCTCCTATAGCACGAGCTCCTTATCGCTTAGCGCCTACGGAAATGAAAGAGCTCAGAACTCAATTGGATGAATTGTTGGAGAAAGGTTTCATACAACCTAGTTCTTCCCCTTGGGGAGCTCCAATATTATTTGTGAAAAAGAAGGACGGATCAATGCGTCTATGCATTGATTACCGTGAACTAAACAAGGTAACAATTAAGAATCGTTATCCTTTACCCAGGATCGATGATTTATTTGATCAGCTCCAAGGAGCGAGCTTCTTTTCAAAAATTGATTTGAGATCCGGGTATCATCAACTTAAGATTAGAACTGAAGATGTATCTAAGACGGCATTCAGGACGAGGTATGGACACTTCGAATTTTTAGTGATGCCCTTTGGGCTCACTAACGCTCCAGCAGCATTCATGGACCTCATGAATAGAGTCTGCAAACCATACTTAGACAAGTTTGTCATCGTCTTCATAGATGATATACTTATCTATTCTCGTAATAAGGTTGATCACGAGAAGCATCTTCGGTGCATTTTAGGGTTACTGCGACAGGAGAAGTTGTATGCTAAATTCTCCAAGTGCGAGTTTTGGCTTCGCCAAGTCCAATTTCTTGGACATGTCGTTAGTGAGAAAGGCATCCAGGTGGATCCTGCCAAAGTAGAAGCTGTTATGAATTGGGATACGCCCAAGACTCCAACCGAAATCCGTAGCTTTCTAGGGTTAGCAGGTTATTATAGGAGATTCATTGAAAACTTCTCAAGGATAGCCTCACCATTAACTTCCTTGACCCGTAAGAAAGTTAAGTTTGATTGGGGTCCAAAACAACAAGAATCCTTTGAGATTCTTAAGCAAAGGTTGAGCAATGCTCCGGTACTAATTTTACCTGATGGAATTGAAGACTTTGTCGTATACTGTGATGCTTCACACACCGGTATGGGTTGTGTGCTCATGCAGCGAGGCAAGGTGATTGCCTACGCATCACGACAACTGAAAGTGCATGAGAAAAACTACACCACCCACGATCTGGAGTTGGGTGCCGTTGTATTCGCACTTAAGTTGTGGAGACATTATTTATATGGAACTAAATGTGTGATATTTTCTGATCACAAAAGTCTCCAACATTTGTTCAATAAAAAAGAACTCAATATGAGACAACGTCGTTGGATGGAAACCTTAAACGACTATGATTGCGAGATTCGCTACCATCCTGGTAAAGCGAATGTGGTCGCGGATGCTCTAAGCCGAAAGGAAAGAGTTAAGCCAATTAGGATCAATGCCAAGAGCATTGAGTTGAAGAATAGTCTGAATGAAAGACTATTAGCTGCACAGAAGGACGCCGTTTTGGAAGATAACCTCCCAAATGAAAATTTAGGTAAAATTTTCGACCAGTTAACACCTGGGAAGGATGGAATCCTTAGGATGAATGAAAGAATTTGGGTTCCTATTCATGGAGGACTTCGAGAGGTAATCCTCCAGGAAGCCCACAATTCCAAATACTCAGTTCACCCGGGTGGTGACAAGATGTATCATGATTTAAAGGCTAATTATTGGTGGATAGGTTTAAAGAAATCTATTGCTACCTATGTAGCTAAGTGCCTGACTTGTGCTCAGATTAAAGCTGAACATCAAAAACCATCTGGTCTGCTTCAACAACCAGAACTTCCCACATGGAAGTGGGAAATGGTAACTATGGACTTCATAACCAAGTTACCTAAGACGAAGCACGGAAATGATACAATATGGGTTATTGTGGATAGACTGACTAAGTCATCACACTTCTTACCCATTAAAGAGACTCATAGCTCAGATAAATTAGCCCAGTTGTATGTAGACAAGATTGTGGCTCTACATGGCATACCGGTGGCTATTATCTCGGATAGAGATACTAGATACACCTCTCACTTTTGGAAAAGTTTCCAACAATCCTTGGGTACACGTTTGAACTTTAGTACTGCCTATCATCCTCAGACGGATGGACAAAGTGAGCGTACAATTCAAACATTGGAAGACATGCTGCGAGCATGTGTCATTGATTTAGGAGGTAGTTGGGATGATCATCTACCCTTGATTGAGTTCTCCTATAACAATAACTACCATACCAGCATTCAGGCTGCGCCTTTTGAGGCATTATATGTCACACCCCTTTCTACGGCGGAAGCACGAGGTGTGATCATGAAAGGTTCTCATTGCATACGAAGAGTAAACATGCTACATGCTCGTAAAATAACATCAAATTCCATGATTTGAAAACATACGTTTAGCGTTTATATCGCCAGACAGCATAAAACATTGTCTTAAAAGTTTACAACTTTATTTAAAGTTAAACACAAGCGACATCCACGAGCATAAGCAAGACCACGCGCACATCCATCCTAGTTACCTGAAATACATGTGAGTTTTTGGAAAAACGTCAACATAAAGTTGGTGTGAATTCATGCAGTTTTGTATTTCATGTTTGTATACTTTGTATGAAAACATAGTTTGTGAGTAAATCCAGTTTTTCATATATAAATCCAGTTTCATGTGTACACCACGTACATCTGTATAATTCAATTTCTTCTTGAGTACCCCACGTACTTCAAGTATAACTCAATCTTTTCTTGAGTACCCCACATACTCAAGTATTCATCAATTTTTAGTATGGTATGAATTTCATGTAATTAAAATATTCCTGTAAATATCAGGATTGTTAATGGGTTGCAAAGCCATTAACATGTGACACGTCATAGGAAGTCACCAAACCTAAGGCATTTAATTGGTATATTCTGAGACACAAAAGCACTCCTCGGTTCTCGCCCCGACCGGGAGTGTGGCTGCCAGGCACCCGTTAGATCTAACCTTTTGTTCTGCGGTCTGGGTATATTGTTGATTAATGGTGCTTCTGTACCCTATTCGTGACACTATTTCTCATAACGCATCCTACTTGGTGTTGGTGCACACATCTGTCGTCTTCGTCTTGTATCGAGTCTCGGTTCGGTGCGGATCTAATCAAGACATGATGTCATGATGACATCATCTAGGTGACATCATCAATGACATCACATCACAAAAGGACAAAAAGCATTTGGAAATCAGATTATGTTTGCATGACATTTCGCTTCAAGACAAGACAGGATTGCATGAATGATTTCGCTTCAAGTCAAGATATTGTTTGTCAATTTCGCTTGAATGGTTAGAATGTGGATTTCGCTTGAGATCTTCCAAGCGAAATCATGTAGCTTATATATAGGGGTAGTGTGCTTTCATTTGTAACAGTTGTTGCCGAGTGATACCGAAGTGCTGCCGGTTTCTCTTTCGATTGTAAAGGTTGTCAATATCAATATATAAGAGATTAAAGTGAATATCAAGCTGTTTACACGTTCGTTTCTCTGTTTCCGCCTTTGAAACGGACTAGAACTCTTCCGAACGACTCGTTTAGGTCGGAATCCGATCCTACAATTGGTATCAGAGCTCAGGACGAGGAGTTCTTGCCAAAAACAGCCGGTTTTCACCACGATTTCTGTTTCTACATCATTCTTTTTCGAAATTTCAAACTTTTTACGGATAAAATCGACTAAAATTCTCACATATCACGCATAATCATGTTTTAACAGTTCCTGGAAAGTTTCAGCATCAAAATCAGCCTAAAACTTGTAATTTTGTTAGATTTCGCTTCAATTGTTCGAACATATGATGACATCAGCAACATTTTAGATCAGATTTCGCTTGAGAATTCAAATTTCACACGATTTCGCTTGAAGATTGGTTTTGATTTCGCTTAAAACTGTGTACTTCACTTGAAAAACTAAGTTTCCGCTTCAAACTGTTCTGAGATTTCGCTTCAATCTGCTACGTTGAGAAACTGTTTGTTTGCTTGATATAAGTATCTGCTTGAATCGTTTTTCTGGTAAACAAGTTTGTGTTTAGTGTGGAAAGTGCATCGAAATTGTATGTGAATGTGAATATATCGGTTTATATAGTGACTGTGAAGAATCATTTCGGATCCGACAAATAGCTTTTGATAAAATCAAGTAATGAATGAGAATATATTGGTATTTGTAAGCATGTGATATATATCGGGTCTTGTGTTTTGAATATTGAGATTGATGATTCATTAAAGTTTACAGCTTTGATAGTGTGCATTTGAATATTAATTGTTTTGATAAGTCAGTTCATGTGCATGTGAAGTCTTCTTGTACAATGTGCCAGTTTTGAGTATATCGAAAGTTGAATTAAAACCATGTCCACGTGATGCATATTTTGAGGGCCTAATTGTGATAAAAGTCAAATAGAAGTGATTTGTGTGTCAGTATACATGTGAATATTTTTAGTGGTTTGTGTGAAAAGGATATTAGTGAATCATATTCATTTATCACTTGATAGTGACAGCCACTTCTTGGTGTGTATGTGATGCTCATGTGACAAAATCATTACATGTCTCAATTCAAACAATCATTACATTTGTTTAGTTTAATTGTCGGAATTATTAATTGACATTGTGTTTTGGTCAAATCTGATACATTTAAATCCATCGGCCCATATTAAATGTCTGTTCTATTATTGTATTGAGCCTACATATGATGTGAACAAATTGTCAGTTTGTACAGTTTGGAGTTCAAAGATTTCAAAGGATCAAATTGTTTGATTTCGATTTTGGTCAACGTTCAGTCCGCACAGAAAATCATCAGTCCAAGGTGTTTGCCAAAGGATATCAAATTTCCCAAAGTATCTCCTGATTACCAAAACATGGAAGAAGAATTCAAATCTAAACCAAAAAGAATACCGATTTTTCCAGATCTTGGAAGCGATGTAGATACCGATGATGAGGAAGAATATCTTAACAAATGTAGAAAAAGTATTGAGCCTGATAGTTTTAATTTTTTCTATGCAGATAAAGTTGATATGCTGAATCAGAAGAAGATTGCCCGCTTAAAAAGGGAACTGGAAGCAGCAAAGTTACTTGCTAATGAAAAGGCAAAGACAGAAGTTGGAGAAACAAAAGTTGAAGCAGTAACTGAAAATGCAATAGAAAAAATTGTTGAAGTGGAGAAAGTGGTAGAGAAAATAGTCGAAGTTGAAAAATTGGTTGAAGTAGAGAAGATTGTTGAGATTGAAAAGATAGTTGAAAAAGTGGTTGAAGTTGAAAAACCATGTTTGAAGTGTTCAGAATCTTGTAAAGCTTGTGAAGAGAAAGATAAGAAGATTGCTGAGTTGGAAAAGATTAAAGAAGATTTATTATCTGATGTGAAGTATGTAAAGGAGTCATATGATGTGCTCAACCACACAGTTGATCGTCTGAAAAAGACGAATACAGAAATTGAAAAAGCAATGGATAAAATGAGTGCAACATTAATGACAAAGCAGAAAGTCATTAATGAGTATATTGAAGATTGTGCACAGTTAAAGAAAGAAGTGGAACTTGAGAAAATTGAGAGTGAAAGGATTAAACGATTACTGTTGAGTTACACTACATGTGATTATTTGATTGATCGTGTTTATCCTACTGTTGCAGGTCTAGAAGCGTTCATGGACAAAAAGACTGAAGATACTGATACTGGTAAGAAACCAAGTGTCAAGTATAACAGATGTCCGCCCCCAATCCATGAAACTTATTCTCCCTGGAATCCAAATGAAGAGCGTCTAAAAAAGGCAGTCAACATCAAGTTAAAGTCTGAAATCATTGATGAATTACCAGACAATATTGATGTTACATTCACAACGTCTGACACTGATCATGAGTCTGAGTTAGTAAAGAAAGTTGTCGATCAGGTGTTGGATACGGATGAGGAGTCAAAACCGGAGTCTAAGTCTGAAAGTCCGAGTTCGTCAGAAAAGAGTCCGAGTTCACCAGTTAATAGGGTTTACAATAGAGAATTCCTGTTATCAAAATCTAATTTGAATGACGGATCAATCAAAGTGGCTTATACTTTGAATGATTCAGACAAATTATATTCTGATGAGGAATTTCCAATCAGAAGTGTAAAAACTGAAATGATCAAACAGGTTTTCAAATTAACAGAAATTAATCTTTCTGATATAAAAGGTTTAAAACTTGATGAAAAACCTAAAAAATACACTTCAAGAGTTCAACAGAGATTGAACAAGAAAAAGGGTTATAGTTCTGGTTATGGTTATCGAAAGAAACCAAACTACAACGGAAATCTCAAAAAGAAAGGTTTAGGATTTATTCCTCCTGAAAATTATCAAAATCAGAAAACTTATAAACCAAAAACAAAATTTGTTGCAGGTGGAAGTTGTGAAGATGAGCAGAAGAAACCATTCTGGAAGCAGTCGAATCAAGAGTTTCTTGCTGAGGTAAAGAAGAATGTGAAGAAGTTTGCTCAAAGAGTTGATCGAAGAACTTGCTTCAAATGCCAAAAAGTTGGACATATTGCTTGGAATTGTCAACAGTCCAACAACACAAAACAGGAAGTTACTTCTAACTCAAAACTGAAAGAAAAACTTGTCTTTGAGAAGAAACAATCAACTGAGAAATCGAAAGTGTTTGATAATTCTATTTCTGAAAAAGGTGAGAGTTCAAAACGATTTTACAAAAGAAGAGGTGATTTAACCAAACAAAAATGGGTTGTAAAATCTCAAAGTAGTTCTGACAATGAATCTGATTCCATAAAATCAGAGGAGTCATTTGTTGAGAAAAAGATTGTGAATTCCGTTCCTGAGGTGAACGATGAAAATTTTCCTTCATTGTCAAAGGAAAATTGGAAGTCGAAAGTTGGGAAGGTAGAGATCTCAAATCAATTCTTTGCTGATAAGGGAGAATTTGATGTTGAGAAGGCTTTCAACGGGAAAGTCAAACATATTTTCGGTAAGATGGTTGATAGAAAGGTAAAGGGTGCTCAAGAATTTTATAAATCAAAATGTTGGTGGGACAGATGTTTACCACCAAAGTCACCCAAGGCTGGTGAGGCTTGGGTGGACGTTATGTTTGAGTAAAAACCGGACTTGCCGGAGCTCCCAGGTGGGTAAAAGTGGAGCAGGAATCGGCACATTTCTTGAGAAATTCACGAAAGTGATTTCGACTTTCAAGTGGTAAATCAGGGACATTAAATTGTATCTGATTTTCTACAAGTTGTATTTTGAAGAACAATGTGATGAGCTACACCCCTAACCTACAATTGGTAAAATCAAACTTATTTTCCGAAAAAACCATTTGATTAATACAAACTTAAGTGTTTTGAAATCACAATGGGAAAATAGTTTGTTGTAAGGGGGAGTTCTGATTGTTTATGCCAAGTGGATGGCGAATTGAAGCGATTCGATATCGGTTGTCATTTTTTTGTATAGTTTGTTTTCAAATTTCCTAAAATGTGTTTGCATTTTAGGGGGAGTAAAAATTTTCAAAAAATTCAAAAACATTTGAAAATTTGAAAAAAGTCAAAAACATGATAAAATGAAAATGAGTTTTGTTGTATAAAAGAGGAAATGATAGTACATCAGTGGACTATCACAACATGCTAAAGAAATATAAAGTAAAAATGTGATAAACAATCTCACTGTGGATATGTCAGTAGGTTTTTGCACATTTAGTAAATTGTGACGAGATATAAACATAAAATTTACTTGCGTCTATGTGGGGAACACCTCCAGGATATATAGGTAACCCCTGAAATCTTGTTTGAAGGGTCTCGTATTCTGAGATACTAGGTCTTTATGCTCAGTGATATATGGGGTATTATCCCGGGACTTCTGATTTTGCGGAAGCAATGGCCTAGTCCCCGGAGAATACTTTCTGCTTGCTTGAAATATAGCACCACCCTCAGCTAAAAAATGATGAAACATTGAAAAATGCTAATCATGGCTGTTGTAATTCAAAAGATCCTCTAAAGGGGACACACCTAAAAGTCAACTAGGCTCTCTGCTGAACGGAAGTTCTGACCTGAGCTATCACGGTTGCATAATTTATTCCCCTTACAGATATCATCTGTGGTATACTCACCTGTAAGACTGAATATTGGGGTCTGGATACGGGAGTATATACTGAGGTGGGACACATGTAGATGTTTAAGTCCTAAAACACTAATTCGTATCTCGAAGCAGTTGAAATTTGTGTGAAAATTTAAGTGGACAAGTATACTGACAATCTAGGTGAATTGTTTAGAACTTAAAATGTTTAAAGCTTAACGGTGTTGGTGATTGATCTCAAAAACTGATATGATCCTCTTACACAAACTCACAAAAATATTGTATGTAAATAGTTCATTTCTGCATTTTATTTCTGTTATTTCAAAATCCAAAAAGATTTTCGGTGTGTTTTAGCATAAATTTTGAAAAAAATTCAAAAAGATTTTAGACAACTGATGTCAAAAAGCTGATTTTCAAAATTCCAAGTGCTAAACATGACGAACAGGTTTGGATGAATTTGATTGGAAAGTTTGTTTGAAGAGGTTTGAAATGAAAATGATCATTGTTAATGTTTGATTGTATGTTGATTGGAGAAGGATCAGTGTTGGTGCATGAAATTTGATAAATTGTTAAATATTTTTTTGTGAATCTTATTTTTGGGTAGAGGATGTGCAGGATAGTAGATAGAGTGCCAGGTTCCGATACCTGAGGATTCTGATACTGTAAAAGTCAGACTACGATCCCAGCATGTTTTGAGAGGGAGTCTGTTAGAGAGAGAGAGAATTGGAGATAGAATAGAGCCAGGTAGAGATCCTGAAGGAAGATCAAAGACTGAAGATTGAGAAGACTCGACACTTAAGACTCGTCAACATCTGAGGGGGAGTCTGTTGGTGCACACATCTGTCGTCTTCGTCTTGTATCGAGTCTCGGTTCGGTGCGGATCTAATCAAGACATGATGTCATGATGACATCATCTAGGTGACATCATCAATGACATCACATCACAAAAGGACAAAAAGCATTTGGAAATCAGATTATGTTTGCATGACATTTCGCTTCAAGACAAGACAGGATTGCATGAATGATTTCGCTTCAAGTCAAGATATTGTTTGTCAATTTCGCTTGAATGGTTAGAATGTGGATTTCGCTTGAGATCTTCCAAGCGAAATCATGTAGCTTATATATAGGGGTAGTGTGCTTTCATTTGTAACAGTTGTTGCCGAGTGATACCAAAGTGCTGCCGGTTTCTCTTTCGATTGTAAAGGTTGTCAATATCAATATATAAGAGATTAAAGTGAATATCAAGCTGTTTACACGTTCGTTTCTCTGTTTCCGCCTTTGAAACGGACTAGAACTCTTCCGAACGACTCGTTTAGGTCGGAATCCGATCCTACACTTGGTTCTCGTCCTCACCAAGCGCGTTTCTTGTTATCATTTCTCATAGCGCCTCATACTTGGTTCTCATTCTCACCAAGTGCGCTTCTTGTATTTATATCATACCAATTATAAATATTGTACATTTGTACATGTATTCCACCCCCGAAGTTATAAAAACTGAAAACAGTTAAAGAGAAAAGGGGGAGCATGAACTCACAACTTTGCGTTCCTAGCGTCGTAAACTCCACCGGATTTGCTTAATTAACGTCGTAACCTATACGCGTTTTCTTAACGTTAGTCACTAGACTTGCGTCGCACAAGTACAGTCACCCTCTTTTGTATATATTCTTGTGTTACAAATATTCTATATTTTTAACTACGTATCTTACTTATATTTTTTTCTCCAAAAATAAATATAAGTCTTTTGTGTTTTGCACTTTGCACCCGAATTATGTATCTTATATGTTGTATGGGTATTTTTATGTTTATACTCCTCATGAGTATTTAGTGTATTTTTAAGTCTTAATACACTAGCACGTATAACACATACTATAAACACTTAGCACAAAAATTGGTGATAAAATAATATATATTTTTCTCTCAAAAATATATATACATAATATCCATTTTTTTATTCCTCAAGAAATCACCATTTCTTATCATCAAAATTTAGGGAAACCTTGTTAATGTTTTGAGGTATATTTTTAGGGGATAAGTTTCTCAAAAACTCATATTTTTCTAAGTGTCAAAATTTATAAAAAAAATTTGACAGAGTTTCCCCTAAAAATGGAGGTTTCCCACGTTTTCAAAACGTGTGTTTATTTTCTTTTAAATCATCATCAATCATCAATAATCATCAACAACAATTATCAACAATATCCGTCAACAATAATCACTAATTTCATGAACTTGAATATTTACAAAAATGTGTAGTAACTTACTAGCACATTTAGTAAGTCTTGTTATCTTTAAAAATAAGTTTAATTTCTTAAAAATCTTATTTTTAAAGAATATGAAGTTTCACAACTTCTAGTCGGTTTTTATGAAAATATTTCTTTGTTAAAACTTTTGTTACACAAGTGTCCACACACTTGTTTGTTCACAAAAACCACTTTTGTTTGTGTAAGATCCGGTTTAGAACATGTGATTTCTTTTGATGCTTGGTCTTTTGAAAATACCACTTGTAGATACATAGATCTACTAGTTTTAAACACTTTTGTACAAGTTAAAACATTTTTACACAAGTTCATGGTTTATGTGTGGTAGGGTTTCACCTTTTAACCCTTGTTACTTCTAAAATATCTTTATGTTAAGATCCATGATCTTACCAAACCGGGTTAAACGATGATCCGAGCTACCACATCATAGATCGGGTCTAGATAACCATATATTTCAAATACTACAACTTTTACACAACTTATGTGCTATTAACCACCATTTTTCATGCTTTTAGTAGACTTTTGTGCATCTTTTCGCATTTTAACGAGATTTAACCAACACAAATCCTTTTAACCACTTTAGATAAGTTCAAATATAAGTTTTAAGTGTTATACCTCTAGCTCGAGGCTAGGGAAGAATCTATGCGCAAAAGAGGTGGATAAAAGCAAAGTAGAGAGGTCCTTCGCCTTCCGTTTGCACCAAGGTTCCTAATATGCGACCCTTAACACTTGTAGATGCTTGAAATATGAAGACCAAGATCGAAAATATGATGGATGGAATAGGGATGTTTGGCCGTGAGTTAGTATAGAGAAAGATAGAGTTTTTGGTTGAGTGAAAGTGAGGTGAATGATCATATGAATAAATCTTCCAACTTATAGACAAATCTCAAGTATATTGTCCAAAGGTTCATATGCTTACTAGATATTTAACAAGTTTGATTTTATTAATCAAGAAAGGACAAAGCATGTCCCCCCTAATGGGGACGGTTGTAAAAGGGGGGGGGGGGTAGCTAGTTCGGTTCCAAGTATTAGTTAGGTTAAACTAAGTTAAGTTAAGTGTTTAACCCCGTTACTAATGTGTAGCGTGTTATGACGGGTGTTAGGGTAATCAGGGACCCTAACTAGCTCAGAAAAAGATACATAATGAAAATAATAATATTTTCATGTTCCGGGTATAGTCCGGTTGTTCGGTTGCATACCGATTCGTTAAAGTGCTAAAGCACACTTTTTAGTGTCTTTTAAGTACCCTTCTTGTACTCTTTCAATTCCCAACACTTAGGGAAATATTCTGGATAATAAAACGACATTTCTGCATAATATTTATATGTCTAAATGCTGAATTATTGCTGATTTGTATAAATTCTGCACTTAAAGTGCGTTTCGGGTGCTTTTTAGTGCTTATCTTTGCTTTCGCAATGTCTATAAATTAAACCCTTGCATATACTCTAGGGTTTTAATGTATTTTTGTTGTCGGACCTACACCTAGGCCTCAGTTATAATATCTGACTGCTTCCTGCAGTTCTGTTGACACAGTGTGTCTTACCGGTGAGTTTACTATTATTCTGACGCAACGCTCTCGTTTATGCATAAAGCAATATTTTGTAGTATACAACATGCATGAATTCACTTGTTTAATCATGTGTTCAGACATTGCTGACACTTAAACTCATAATTGCAGTCATTAAGCAATAATTATAGTGTACGGAAATTACCGGTTTGTGCCAGTTGTCACAGTCTCCCCCCGTTAAAAGAATTTCGTCCCGAAATTCAGACTGAACTAACTCTCGCTGGAGTCTTCTTGAATAGGTGGGGATACTTTTTCTTGAACTGGTCTTCACGTTCCCATGTGTACTCGGGTCCGTGTTTAGAGCTCCAACGTACTTTGACAAGCTTCACACTGCTCCTCCTGGTCTTGTTGACTTTCCAGTCAGTAACCTCAACGGGTTGTTCTGTAAATCGGAGGGCTTCATCAATATGTATTTCATCCATCGGGATGATCACGTTTTCTTGCGTTGGACTCTTCTTCAGGTTGGATACATGAAACGTATCATGTACTCCGTTAAGTTCTTCCGGTAACTCCAACTTGTATGCCACGGTACCAATTCTCTTCAGTATCCTGAATGGTCCGATATATCGTGGATTCAGCTTTCCACGCTTTCCAAATCTGACTACGCCCTTCCATGGTGAGACTTTTAACAACACTTTGTCTCCCAACTTGAAATCTACCGATTTTCTATTTGGGTCAGCGTAGTTCTTTTGTCGCTCTCGAGCCGCCTTAATGCGCTCTCGGATCTGTGCAATCTTGTCGGTTGTCTCTTGTACGAGTTCAGGACCAACCATACGCTTATCTCCAGCGTCTGCCCAACATAAGGGCGATCGGCATTTGCGGCCATACAGAGCTTCGAACGGCGCGGCTTTTATGCTCGTATGATAACTGTTATTGTAGGAAAACTCAACTAGAGGTAGATGAGTATCCCAGCTGCCGCCTAGGTCCATGACGCATGCGCGAAGCATATCTTCTAACGTTTGTATTGTCCGTTCGCTCTGGCCGTCTGTTTGCGGATGGAATGCCGTGCTCAGATCTAACTGAGATCCAAAGGCTTCCTGAAATGATTGCCAGATTCTTGAGACAAAGCGTCCATCTCTGTCTGAAATGATTGAGATTGGCACTCCATGACGTGCCACAATTTCTTTTAAGTATATCTCAGCAAGCTTTCCAGTGCTGTCTTTTTCTCGGATCGGTAGGAAGTGCGCAGACTTCGTTAATCGATCAACTATTACCCATATCATATCGTGCCCTCTCGGGGTCCTGGGTAATTTCGTTATGAAGTCCATCGATATTTGTTCCCACTTCCACACGGGAATCTCTGGTTGTTGTAGTAGGCCGGACGGTTTCTGATATTCTGCCTTAACCTTAGCACAGGTTAGGCATTTTCCAACATAGACAGCAACGTCGCTTTTGAGTCTCGGCCACCAATAATATTCTTTCAAGTCTTGATACATCTTGTCCAATCCTGGGTGGATCGAATATCTCGATTTGTGGGCTTCATTAAGGATGACTTCTCGTATGCCACCATAGAGTGGAACCCAAATACGCTTCTTGAAGTATAAGGCTCCCTCTTCGTTTGGCACCATGTACTTCAACATACCCCGTAGGTATTCAGCTTTACGGTTCTCTTCTTTAAGAGCTTCTTGTTGCGCATCCCGAATGCGTGTAGTGAGGTTCGTTCGAATCGTCATTTCCAAAGCTCGAACCCTTAGGGTCTTAACCCCTTCTTTTCGGCTCAACGCGTCTGCTACAACGTTTGCCTTTCCAGGATGGTACTTAATCTCACAGTCATAATCGTTTAGCAGCTCGACCCAACGTCGCTGGCGCATATTCAATTCCTTCTGATCAAATATGTGTTGTAAGCTTTTATGATCTGTGAAGATTGTACATTGAGTACCATATAAATAATGTCGCCAAATCTTTAAGGCGAATACCACTGCACCCAGCTCCAGGTCGTGAGTGGTATAATTTCTCTCGTGAACCTTCAGTTGTCTTGAAGCATAAGCAATGACTTTTTGGCGTTGCATGAGCACGCAACCCAAGCCTTGTCGTGAGGCGTCGCAGTATACCACGAAGTCTTCAGTGCCTTCGGGTAATGATAGTATCGGTGCATCGCATAGCTTGTTTTTAAGTAGCTGAAAGGCTTCTTCTTGTTTGTGACCCCAGTCGTATCTCCTGTCCTTCTGCGTAAGGGTCGTTAGCGGTTGAGCTATCTTTGAGAAATTCCCGATGAATCGCCGACAATAGCCCGCTAAGCCCAAAAATTGTCGAACTTCAGTTGGGGTCTTGGGAGCTTCCCAATTCTTTATTGCTTCAATCTTGGATGGGTCTACATGAATGCCCTTCTCATTTACCACGTGACCAAGAAATTGTACTTCGCGAATCCAGAATTCGCATTTCGAGAACTTTGCATAAGGTTTCTCTTCCTTCAGTAGTTCCAGAATAGTTCGGAGATGTTGCTCATGCTCTTCTTTCGTTCGCGAGTAAATCAGGATATCATCGATAAATACTATCACGAATTTATCGAGATATGGTTTGCATACGCGGTTCATCAGGCCCATAAAGACCGCTCGCGCGTTCGTCAATCCAAACGGCATTACAAGAAATTCGTAGTGCCCATAGCGCGTTCTGAATGCAGTCTTTGGCACAACTTTTATCTTGGATTCTCAGCTGATGGTATCCAGATTCGAAGGTCGATCTTGGAATAGTAGCTTGATCCTTGCACTTTGACCAAACAAGTCATCAATCCTCGGTAGTGGATACCGATTCTTGATTGTGAGCTTGTTTGGTTCCCTGTAATCGATACACATCCGCAGTGATCCATCCTTCTTCACGAATCATACTGGAGCTCCCCAGGGTGAGAAGCTTGGCCTTATAAATCCCTTATCCAACAACTCCTGGAGTTGTGTAGATAATTTTTGCATTTCGGATGGCGCAAGTCGATATGGAGCCTTGGCTACAGGAGCGGCTCCTGGAACCAAGTCTATGTGGAATTCGACTTGTCGTTGCGGAGGTAGTCCTGGCAGATCTTCGGGGAACACATCAGGAAATTCCTTCACCACAGGAATGTCTTCGAGTTTTGGCTCCACAGCCTTCTTATTTACAACGTGTGCTAGGAAAGCAACACATCCTTTCCTTAAGTACTTCTGTGCCTTCATACATCTGATGATTTGTAGAGGCGCGTTTCGTCTTCCTCCATGTACGATGAGAGTTTCACCATTCGCTAAAGGGATGCGAATGATTTTCTCATGACCAATGACTTCAGCCTTGTTCTTGGACAACCAGTCCATTCCAACCACTACATCGAAGCTACCTAATTGAATAGGTAAGAGGTCGATGCTAAATCTTCGTTCACCAAGTTCTAGCGTGCAGCCTCTAACAGTTTTGCCCGATCCAACAAGTTTACCATTGGCTAGTTCTATGGAATAAGGAATTTCTAATTTACTAGATTCTATTCCAAGTATGCGTTTAATTTCCACAGGCATGAAACTATAATCGGTGCCAGTGTCGAATAATATGGATGCAAAGTGATTGTTAATGAGGAACGTACCGTTGACCATATTAGGGTCCTTGTGTGCGTCCCTTGCTCTAATTACAAATGCTCGGGTCTGAGCATTGTTTCCCCTTGGGCAATTTTTCTTGAAATGATCCATGCCTCCACAACCAAAGCATCCTTGGTTTTGCCCAGCTCCACGGCTATTCCGGTTACCATTGCCATTCCCATTCCTTCCGTTTCCCCAACAGTTTTCTGCTTGGTGACCCAATCTACCACATTTGTCGCACCTTGGAATGCGACAAGCTCCTTTATGATGAAACTTACATTTTTGGCATTCAGGCATGGAGCCTTGGTATGCCTTGGTTGAAAGGGTCTTCGCCTCCAGAGACGGGTTAGCCTCATGCTTTTTGTTGAAACCTTTGTTGTTGCGAGTCGCTTGATTCAGATTCGAACGCTTTCTCTTCTTGTCACCGGACGACTCATCATGTGTCTCGGTCTTCTCTGTTGGGTTCAACGATAACTTCTTCTTACGAACACAATCTTTGGTCAGGCTGACAGCCAGAGTTACAGCCTCAGTGATTGTTTGTGGTTTGGCTGACGTCACCATGCCACGAAACTCTGAGGCCAGTCCCCAAATGTAGCATTCGACACGCTTGAATTCGGGAGTCACCATGTAGGGAAGCACTCTGGACAGATCGTGGAATCTTCGAGTATAACTATCAATATCAGCACCTTCCATAGTCAAGTGCCAGAACTCCGTTTCCAGTCTTTGGAGTTCAGCACGAGAGCAATACTTCTCTCTCATCCTTTCCTTCAGTTCCTCCCAGGTTAGACCATACGCGGCATTTTTGAGCAAGGTTTGGGCTTGCAGATTCCACCAAGTCAGAGCTTCATCGGCAAACAACCCGGTAGCAAAGGTGACTTGTTGATCCGCGGTACACTTGCTCATGCGGAAAGTAGCTTCAGTCTTCTCCGTCCAGCGCACAAATGCTACTGCACCTCCTGTGCCATCATAGTTCATCGGCTTGCAGTCGAGGAACTGCTTAAATGTGCAGCTTCGAACTGCGCTGTCTCCAGATGAATCTCCATTCCCATTATGTCTAGCGTTGCTTGGTCCTCCACTGTCTTGAGTACGGTTTGCCTCGTACTGGGCGATAGCAGCGGAGATTCTTTCTTCCAGCAGAGCCTCCAGCTCTTCGGCAATTCTTGGCAGTGGGGGAGGAGGAGGTTGGTCACGAGCGTTCACAGCTCTTTTGGGTACCATGTTCTGAAGAACACAACCCAATAGGGTCAGACATTTGTTTGATATCGTCATACGAGATAGTGGTAGTATTTATATATACACAAGCATATACCACCTAGTAACATCAAACAATCCGCCAATTGTATAAATCAATTCATACTGCAGCAAGCATGTAGAGTTAGGTAAACACCTTATTGACGGTTCTTGTCTTTATGCCCTAAATCATTACTCTGGCAGAGTACTTAGTAGGCTTGCACTGAGGGAATCTATACGTGACAAGACTTGCTGTGATTTCAGTGCACTGAATTCCATAATTATGTATGCATCCATAATTACGTAACTCCTTGCAAAGTCCGCACAGTTCGTTTCATCCTCGTATTTCTTCCTTCAGATGGGCCATTGCTTTCAGGTAAAGTCACATATACTTGTGACATTCCACTTCTAGTACATGCTAATTATCACACATAATTGCAAGTAATTTCTAGTCAACGACAAGTGCTACTCAAGTGCACTCTAAGTCTCGTAGTGTCCTTTCTAGACTCATGTAGACAGTTTCAGGTAGTGGATGTCGCGGGACGTTTTATGCAATGAAAACTCTTTGAAAATTGTTTTCGTGAATGGATCCTAGGGATTGTAGACTAGACTCGAGAAGGGATCCTAGTTCACTACAGTCGCAGCTCTGATACCAATCTGTCACACCCCTTTCTACGGCGGAAGCACGAGGTGTGATCATGAAAGGTTCTCATTGCATACGAAGAGTAAACATGCTACATGCTCGTAAAATAACATCAAATTCCATGAATTGAAAACATACGTTTAGCATTTATATCGCCAGACAGCATAAAACATTGTCTTAAAAGTTTACAACTTTATTTAAAGTTAAACACAAGCGACATCCACGAGCATAAGCAAGACCACGCGCACATCCATCCTAGTTACCTGAAATACATGTGAGTTTTTGGAAAAACGTCAACATAAAGTTGGTGTGAATTCATGCAGTTTTGTATTTCATGTTTGTATACTTTGTATGAAAACATAGTTTGTGAGTAAATCCAGTTTTTCATATATAAATCCAGTTTCATGTGTACACCACGTACATCTGTATAATTCAATTTCTTCTTGAGTACCCCACGTACTTCAAGTATAACTCAATCTTTTCTTGAGTACCCCACATACTCAAGTATTCATCAATTTTTAGTATGGTATGAATTTCATGTAATTAAAATATTCCTGTAAATATCAGGATTGTTAATGGGTTGCAAAGCCATTAACATGTGACACGTCATAGGAAGTCACCAAACCTAAGGCATTTAATTGGTATATTCTGAGACACAAAAGCACTCCTCGGTTCTCGCCCCGACCGGGAGTGTGGCTGCCAGGCACCCGTTAGATCTAACCTTTTGTTCTGCGGTCTGGGTATATTGTTGATTAATGGTGCTTCTGTACCCTATTCGTGACACTATTTCTCATAACGCATCCTACTTGGTTCTCGTCCTCACCAAGCGCGTTTCTTGTTATCATTTCTCATAGCGCCTCATACTTGGTTCTCATTCTCACCAAGTGCGCTTCTTGTATTTATATCATACCGATTATAAATATTGTACATTTGTACATGTATTCCACCCCCGAAGTTATAAAAACTGAAAACAGTTAAAGAGAAAAGGGGGAGCATGAACTCACAACTTTGCGTTCCTAGCGTCGTAAACTCCACCGGATTTGCTTAATTAACGTCGTAACCTATACGCGTTTTCTTAACGTTAGTCACTAGACTTGCGTCGCACAAGTACAGTCACCCTCTTTTGTATATATTCTTGTGTTACAAATATTCTATATTTTTAACTACGTATCTTACTTATATTATTTTCTCCAAAAATAAATATAAGTCTTTTGTGTTTTGCACTTTGCACCCGAATTATGTATCTTATATGTTGTATGTGTATTTTTATGTTTATACTCCTCATGAGTATTTAGTGTATTTTTAAGTCTTAATACACTAGCACGTATAACACATACTATATACACTTAGCACAAAAATTGGTGATAAAATAATATATATTTTTCTCTCAAAAATATATATACATAATATCCATTTTTTTATTCCTCAAGAAATCACCATTTCTTATCATCAAAATTTAGGGAAACCTTGTTAATGTTTTGAGGTATATTTTTAGGGGATAAGTTTCTCAAAAACTCATATTTTTCTAAGTGTCAAAATTTATAAAAAAATTTTGACAGAGTTTCCCCTAAAAATGGAGGTTTCCCACGTTTTCAAAACGTGTGTTTATTTTCTTTTAAATCATCATCAATCATCAATAATCATCAACAACAATTATCAACAATATCCGTCAACAATAATCACTAATTTCATGAACTTGAATATTTACAAAAATGTGTAGTAACTTACTAGCACATTTAGTAAGTCTTGTTATCTTTAAAAATAAGTTTAATTTCTTAAAAATCTTATTTTTAAAGAATATGAAGTTTCACAACTTCTAGTCGGTTTTTATGAAAATATTTCTTTGTTAAAACTTTTGTTACACAAGTGTCCACACACTTGTTTGTTCACAAAAACCACTTTTGTTTGTGTAAGATCCGGTTTAGAACATGTGATTTCTTTTGATGCTTGGTCTTTTGAAAATACCACTTGTAGATACATAGATCTACTAGTTTTAAACACTTTTGTACAAGTTAAAACATTTTTACACAAGTTCATGGTTTATGTGTGGTAGGGTTTCACCTTTTAACCCTTGTTACTTCTAAAATATCTTTATGTTAAGATCCATGATCTTACCAAACCGGGTTAAACGATGATCCGAGCTACCACATCATAGATCGGGTCTAGATAACCATATATTTCAAATACTACAACTTTTACACAACTTATGTGCTATTAACCACCATTTTTCATGCTTTTAGTAGACTTTTGTGCATCTTTTCGCATTTTAACGAGATTTAACCAACACAAATCCTTTTAACCACTTTAGATAAGTTCAAATATAAGTTTTAAGTGTTATACCTCTAGCTCGAGGCTAGGGAAGAATCTATGCGCAAAAGAGGTGGATAAAAGCAAAGTAGAGAGGTCCTTCGCCTTCCGTTTGCACCAAGGTTCCTAATATGCGACCCTTAACACTTGTAGATGCTTGAAATATGAAGACCAAGATCGAAAATATGATGGATGGAATAGGGATGTTTGGCCGTGAGTTAGTATAGAGAAAGAGAGAGTTTTTGGTTGAGTGAAAGTGAGGTGAATGATCATATGAATAAATCTTCCAACTTATAGACAAATCTCAAGTATATTGTCCAAAGGTTCATATGCTTACTAGATATTTAACAAGTTTGATTTTATTAATCAAGAAAGGACAAAGCATGTCCCCCCTAATGGGGACGGTTGTAAAAGGGGGGGGGGGTAGCTAGTTCGGTTCCAAGTATTAGTTAGGTTAAACTAAGTTAAGTTAAGTGTTTAACCCCGTTACTAATGTGTAGCGTGTTATGACGGGTGTTAGGGTAATCAGGGACCCTAACTAGCTCAGAAAAAGATAAATAATAATATTTTCATGTTCCGGGTATAGTCCGGTTGTTCGGTTGCATACCGATTCGTTAAAGTGCTAAAGCACACTTTTTAGTGTCTTTTAAGTACCCTTCTTGTACTCTTTCAATTCCCAACACTTAGGGAAATATTCTGGATAATAAAACGACATTTCTGCATAATATTTATATGTCTAAATGCTGAATTATTGCTGATTTGTATAAATTCTGCACTTAAAGTGCGTTTCGGTTGCTTTTTAGTGCTTATCTTTGCTTTCGCAATGTCTATAAATTAAACCCTTGCATATACTCTAGGGTTTTAATGTATTTTTGTTGTCGGACCTACACCTAGGCCTCAGTTATAATATCTGACTGCTTCCTGCAGTTCTGTTGACACAGTGTGTCTTACCGGTGAGTTTACTATTATTCTGACGCAACGCTCTCGTTTATGCATAAAGCAATATTTTGTAGTATACAACATGCATGAATTCACTTGTTTAATCATGTGTTCAGACATTGCTGACACTTAAACTCATAATTGCAGTCATTAAGCAATAATTATAGTGTACGGAAATTACCGGTTTGTGCCAGTTGTCACATTATATGGTAGGAAATGCAGAACGCCTGTCTGTTGGGCAGAAGTAGGAGAAGCTCAGTTGTCAGTACCTGAAATAGTCCTTGAAACAACGGACAAGATTGTCCAGATTCGAGACCGTTTAAAAGCTGCCAGGGATAGGCAGAAAAGCTATGCTAATGGGAAACGAAGGTCTCTAAAATTTGAAGTAGGCGATAAAGTTCTGCTGAAAGTATTACCTTGGAAAGGTGTAATGCGTTTTGGTAAGAAGGGTAAATTGAGCCCTAGGTATATTGGACCATTCGAGATTATAGAATGTGTCGGCAGTGTAGCTTATAAGCTAAACTTGCCTGAGGAGCTAAGTGGGATTCATAATGTGTTTCACATTTGTAATCTCAAGAAATGCCTAGCCGATGAATCTCTAGCAATATCTCATCAAGACGTGCAAATAGATGAAAGTTTGAGATTTATTGAAAAACCTATATCGATCAAGGATCGACGGGTTAAAAGGCTCCGAAGAAAACAAGTACCTATAGTAAAGGTCAAATGGGAAGCCCGTAGAGGTCCCGAGTATACATGGGAAGTCGAGTCCACTATGAAGCAGAAATACCCTTACTTATTTCAGTAAATCTCGGGGTTGAGATTTCTTTTAAGGGGGTGAGGATGTAACACCACGGAAAAACGTGTCCAATTATATATAGACACGTGTCATAAACTCCAAAGGTGTGAAAGATTTCATTTGAAAGGCCAAAGTTGTCGAATAACGGAACTATGAAACCACAGGGACTAAAAGTGTCAACATGCCAAACTTGTGCCTCTGAATGACCTAACACGATGAATATATTCTTGAATGAGTGATTGATTTGATGTGAGAAGCCGTATACAAAAATAATCGAAAGATTATTATATTACAAGGGTTAAACGTGTCAACATGTCAATCCTGACCTCTGAGTGACCTTTTAACGAAACCGAGGCTTCGAAATATTCAAATATACTCTTAAGAATAAGTGGTATAAATTTCATGAGGTTTCGATATCGTTAGGTGTGATTTCAAGACTTTGGGCCAAAAGTGTAAACTTGACGAAACTTGCTTCCATAGTGATATTTAACGAACCCGAGCCTAACGGAGTTTGTTTATATATCCTTGGGCCCCAAGAAAATAATTACAAGGGTCTCCTTTGTCAAAAATCATGCTAAAAAGGGTTAAAAACGCCAAGGGACTGATTCTGCCAGCTTTGAAACTTGTTTTGCCAGTTAACCAGTCCCAGGCGGCCCGCATTGTATTAAGCAAAACCTGAAGCGGGCCGCATCAGGTCCCCAGTGTCAGAAAACAACCTGCAGCTACGGGTTTGCCAGTTCCACCGCCTTAACCTAGTTTGTATCGACCTAGGGAGCTGTAAGTCGGTTTAAATGAGTAGCTAGGACACTTGGGTCGATCTTGGAGCATCATATTACACCTGGAGATAATCTAGACTCAAGAATTTGACTATATAATGGGACTAGTTCATGTGTTCATAACACACATTTGCAACAATTCATTGTGGGACTTGCTCTGGAGCTTCCAGCAGATTGAAGAGGATAATCAAGTGTAGAAAAGTTTGCTAGGACCATAAGTAAGCTTCTAATTACTTGTTTAGTCATCTAATTTAGTCTAATTACTCTAAAGTCAAACTTATCTTAAAATTAGTTTGACTTTCGTTTTAATTACATGTGGCTTAACCACTGATCAAATTGAAAGTGGTTTTAAGACCACATTAGTGTAGGTGATTAACCCTTAAAAGGGCACCTCCTAATTATCTCGTTTGACTGGTCAATTGTCGGGTCAAAGTAGTTTGACAAAAATTCAAACTGGGCAGAATGTGTAAATATGATTAAAATTAATAAACCAAAGGTTCTAAATTATATTTTAACATTCTAATAACTTGGTAATTAATATTAAAGCATGTTTTATCAGTCCTAACCCGACAATTAATAGTCAAAGGTCAATTATTAACCGAAAGTCACAAAAGCTTGACTTTTGCTTTGACTTTCAGTTCTGACCCGTTTAAGCTTAATTCACCCATGTTTTAAGCTTCCATTAGGACCACATTACTGAGTAGTATAATCCCCTGGAATTATATTACATAGTACCTAATGGTTTGAATTATATGCACTTGATCGTAATTATGCTTAATAATGCCATAAACGCCCTTTTTACTTACAACTGAGATTTTTAACAATATGATTGGATTAAAACCTTTGCTACTGATATTTATACATGTCCTAAAAATTTGACACCAATTGGAGGTCTAAAATGGGAGTTATGCTCAATAACGTAATTAAGGGACTTTTCAGTAATTAAATGGCGTAATTAGTATGAAGCCTATCTAAACCTTATTTTTGACACCAAACCTCATACCTACTGATGTGAAATAATATTTTGGGAATATTAAAGATTTTTAATTGTTTTTAGAATGAGCATAACATAGGATTATAGCTTAATTTCGGTAAATGCCGGTTTTACCCTTTTCATGCATAAAATGAGTTATACATATCTTTTTAGTGCCAAACCTTTTGCTACTGATTTTGTATAATAAATAAAGTATTTTGAACTTTATAAACTGATCAAAAACTCAGATTTACTATTTTAACCCGAACAACCCTTTAAACCACCTTTTAAGCGTTTTTAGTACATAGTATGGGTCAAAACTATATTGGACATATAAAAATCATTACCTACTGATGTTTTAAGTTAATTTATATAATTATACAGTAAGTTAAAGTTTCTAAACTCAGAAGTCTATTTTTGACCTTTAAAGCATATGTAAAATTACCAAAATGCCCCTACGGGACATAGTTTGGATATATGAGATAATTTTCACATATATAAACTATCCTACTGTTATAACATATAAAAATACATATTTTTACTGATGTAATCAGGTCTAAAACTCAGTTGCATAATTAAACTCTTTTATGGACATTAAAATTACCAAAATGCCCTTATGGGACTTGTTTTGGTTTAAATGAAATTTTGGGCATATATGTTAATATCTTACTGATGTATTAACATATTTTAAGCATAATAATGATTAAGACTTGTGTATAATTTATTTGGTTACCCGTTGCGCATTTACGCGTTCGGATCGGCTTATGTGACTAGTTTACATAAAATAGTCGAAACGGGTCAAACCTTTTCATTTAATCCTCAAATTCCAGAATGTATTTAGTTTACCCATATTATACAAGTATCCAAGCTTGTCGGGTCTAAATCTCATTCTATTCCGTTCTCCGCTTAATCTAGCGTTTAGAACCGTAAGGTTTCTTTCTAGCTAGCCGGTCTAAGTCCTTGACTAAAGTAAAGACCCGTTAGCATCCTAATAGGTTAATAAACCTTCTATACAGATTAAATAGCTTCCGGTAGAAGGTGCCTTCGAAAAGCTTTAAGATTTTTACTGCTAGCATCAGGTAAATACTTTTAACTTATTTTCCCTATACGGGCTTGGGATATGGTATTATAATAATACCACTTGGTCGGGTATGAAATCATTTAATTGGATTGTGATTAATAAATTACATAACCCGTTTTAATCTGTCTTGTTTGATAACATAAGCATTGGGGGTTAACGACCGTGTCCTGGATATCCTCGGCTCATTTATTTAAAAATGGCCACGACCTATGCACGGGGTGTAGGCATACACCTGACAGATGCAAATGCTAAATATAAACCCACATGTTGGGATAACTCCTTTGTGGGTTCTACAAGTGGTGAGTCGGTTAATCACGACCGGCTTCCAACCGGCCCCAATTGTATGACAAACATATAAATTTGTATACAAGATTATACTTAAAATAATTGTCCCAAGTTATAAAAGATTTTGTGCCACGTGCATTCAAATCAATTTTCAAACCTTTTCAAAAGAGTCAGTTAATTGTATTTACCAGTGTAAACTGACGTATTTTCTTAAAGACTGATTTGACAGGTACCTCTCGAAATAGGCTGGAGCTATAGGGTGTCTTTAAAGGATCTTGCAAGTCCATAAGATGCCTGCAGTCTGTCTTTTGTTTTCTTTTGTATTTGTTTATGATCCGCCTGTGGATCTTATTACATTCCAGTCTGTACATTCATAAACTCGAACACACAGACAGTATGGTTTGTAATAGTTTATTCACCCAGACTTCCGCTGTGCTATTATATTGTGTGTATTGACTATGATGATATCAACTACGTCACGATTCTCCCCGCCGGGCCCACCGGTAATATGTGGAAATATCGGGGTGTGACACCGTGCCCACTGGACACGGGGCCGTGCTCGAGCTTCTGTTCAGCCTATAAATAGGAGTGCTTGGCTCAAGCTCAAACCATCCCTTAGCACACCACCTCTCTCACACTTCACCCACCACCCACCACCACCATCATCCATTGTCCATCATAGAGTGTGTGAGTCGTCTCGGGATCCAAGATTGATCGTAAGAGTTCTTGACAATCAAGGCCATGTTTGCCTAAGTCTCTTACATCACTTGGTGAAGACAAAGTGTCTAGTGTAATACTTTTTATTTTTAATCTTTTCGCACTTTTTAATTGGTTATGTATTAATGACTTTAATAACTAGTTTCTTATGTTGAAGGTGATTCTTCCTTATCGTTTGTCCGTGGTGTCTTGCCATTTATTTTACTGTCTATATAAAATAAAAGATTCTCAGCATTCATATCTCCACGGTCTATATGGAGGTATGTCGGCTACCTGGTCGGGGGTTAAGGGAACGGTTTGGTAAGAGTCTTGCCATTGTTCAGTGTATAGATCCTGCAAAGGACCTGGGTCAAATTTAGTAGGACCTCCTTCAATACTTAACGGTATTGGATGGCGGGGGTCCAAACTCTTTGATCCCCTCATAAGTTAAACTACTATTAAAACTCTAACCCGGCTACTTAGGACTGTATCCCTGCTGACTCAGACTACTTAGCCGAGGGTAATGTCGCCTTCAAAAGAGGGGCCTACCACATTATGCATTAATAACTTAATTAATTATCTTTCAATAATCCGACCCTTTAGGATTGTATCCTTGCTGACTCAAACTACTGGGTTGAGGGTAACGTCACCTTTAAAAGAGGGGCCTACTACAATAACTAAGATAATCTCTTAAATAGTGCAAAAGTGCGGAAATAATCAAAGGTTACACTAAACACGAGTCGGAGCCAAGTGATTCATCTTGTCTATCTGTTTTTACTTTATTTTTATTTTTCAGCATTTTAGTTAGTTTTTATTTTTCTTAGTTTAAAACCTTTTTCTAAACTTTTTGATTTGATTAGACGTTGAGGATAAACCGGTACTAAAAGCTCTTGTGTCCTTGGACGACCTCGGTATCTTACCAACACTATACTACGCTCACGATGGGTGCACTTGCCCATATGTGTGTTTAGTGTTAGTAAATATCGTGTTTTATAAATTTAAAACTTGGCTAAAGAAAGTGTAAAAGGGATTAAAATAAACATTAAAACCATAACACACTTCACGCACATCAAGTTTTTGGCGCCGTTGTCGGGGACACAAGGATTTTAAGAAAGTTAGGAATCAACGGCCTAATCGTTTTTCTTATTTTTCAATATATTTTTTTAGATTTTTCTTAGTTTTTCAGCTTCTGCAGAACTCAGCACGGGTCGTGCCCGCTGAACACGCCCCGTGCCCAATCATGGGAACTGGCAATCCTGTTTTAAGTCAGACAGTAAGCTGAACACGGGGACGTGCCCACTCAACACACCCCATTCCCAAGATTCAGTTACTGAAAACAGAACCGTGAGATCCCGACGGTTGGTAATTTCTGACACAAACATGAGTGATACTGATATTTTTTACTTTCGGCACTCTTATGGTACGTGGTGTCAAATATGTGGTGGTTCCCATAAGGAATTAGAATGTTATTTTCTAAATTATAAGCCCCACTATATAGACCCATCGTTTTCTTGTATCCTTAAGAGGGGCGAAAGTAAAAATAATCCATATCTCTCCCTCGAATGCTCCCAACCAGATTTTCTAGGAGAAATGCTTCTTGATGAACTATTTCAATTAGAAGATCTAATTCTTAATTGGTTAAAAGAACTTAGGATATATTTCACTAATTTATCTCAAGATGATAACCAAGAAGAAGTGTTGGAATCGCATTCAAACAACTTCGTTGTCCCCAACGATACTTCTAACTCTAGTGAGGACTTGAGTGATAGTCGTCCTTGTGCCGATTGTGCCGTGAAGGACTCCCCATTGACTTCGTTCGATGCATACATAGACCTGAGCGATTCGGCATACACCTTCTTTAATGAGAGCCCGGAAAAGGGTTGGACTTGTCCACCTACATATAGCATAGGAATCACCCTCACCGACAACCTCTTGCGTTCTCGTCTCAATCTAGAACAATTAAGGTATCTTAGGCACTTTGGGGTTGTTCCATCCAGTAAGGAACCACCCGATCCGGATAAGTTCCTTAAAAATAGGCAAACTCCATAAGACAGCTTCTAGACAAGGGTTGTGTCCAGGTCAACACGCCCCCGTGTCTACTCAAAGATTCCCGTCTGATTTCGTGTCAGAATACGGACAAAATGTGTCAGGATTCCCCCTGAACACGGGGCCGTGTCCAGCCGACACAGGGCCGTGTGCAGCGTACTGTCGTTTTCTATAAATGCAGCCAAGAATCCTGCACATTTGAAACATTCAAGGGACAGAGATTTGGGGAATATTCTCACATACCATCCTAGGTATTTTCTAAAAGAAGTTTCTCAACACCCTTCTTGTCCTTTCCTCTTTTATCCACTTCCATCTTCTTCAATTTTCCTTCATGCTTCCATTAAAACTTGAAATCTCCATAATTTCAAGCTTTAGTGAGATGTTTGTTAGATTTTTATTCATGGGATCCTGTTAAAAATCAGTTCTACAATAATGTTTTAAGTTGAAATGGTCGTACATGTTGCAGTGCACACAAAATATGCAGGCAATACCCACCGGATGATAATAAGTACATGTCGGTCAAGCAGGGTGAGGGCCAGTGTAAGCATGCTTCGTCGGCGGTGCGTAGGTAACTGGTGCTGGAGCTGATCAGTGCTGAGATTGCTGCTGAGCCGGTACGGCTTGAAGCGGGGAAGCAGTTGTAGTGACAACACAGTTCTTGTTGCTGGAGTTGCTGTTGTTGTTCTTCCTCTTGCGACGAGTGGACTTTGATGATTGAAAAGCGGTGGCGGTTTCAGCGGCTGGTGCGGCGGTGTATTGGTGCAGGTTCTTAGTAGCTTTGTCCCAAAATCCAGCTTTGACTTGCTTGTCGTTGATTTCAGCGGCAAGCAGGTAGGTTTCTTCAATTGTTGCTGGCTTTGAGGCATGCACAAAATCTACAACACAATCCGGCAGAGCTCGGATGTGTTTCTTGATCGTCATATCAGCAGTCTTGACTTGATCAGGACAGATAATACTGAGCTGCTTGAAGCGAGCAGTTAAAGCAGTGTCGTCACCATCCTTCTGCTTTAGATGCCAGAATTCGTCCTCCAGCTTTTGGCGCTCATGGGGAGGGCAAAACTCTTCTAGCATGACGTTCTTCTACTCATCCCATGACAGACCATAAGCTGCATCATTTCCGCGTTTGTTTCTCTTGGCCGTCCACCAGTCTAATGCGCGGGACTGGAAGACGCCGGTAGCATTCAGAGTGCGGAGATTGTCAGGACATCCA
Source organism: Helianthus tuberosus (assembly GCA_030545235.1). Taxonomy (NCBI): domain Eukaryota; kingdom Viridiplantae; phylum Streptophyta; class Magnoliopsida; order Asterales; family Asteraceae; genus Helianthus; species Helianthus tuberosus. Next base: position 26,385,894 of record CM060405.1, read on the forward strand.
CTCTGACGCAGGGTGACCTCGATTGAATCGAACCATTGAAACAAAGCCGTAGGGACATCTTCGCCAGTGAATTCTTTCGGTCTGCAAGCTTTGAACTGTTTGAAGCTAAAAGCAGCTTTAGGAGTAGCTTTGGGAGCTTTGGTTCTGGACTCCTCAGACGATTTGCTCACGTTCTCGTATAGTTCACTCACGATCTGAGGAACAACCTTCGCTACTTGCTTAGCGATAAGAGCAGCAAGGCTTTTGTCTCTCTGTTCTTGGCGAGTAACTCGGGGGTGACGGGGTCCAGATGACAACGACATTGTCTGCAATAGACATCGTCATGGGACTTAGACACAATATAATCGAATCTCACCTCACACGTCTAATACCACTAAAGCTTAGGAACACGGCAAAACATGTAGCACATAAACATATAGGCACAGATTCACATAGGCATAGAAGCACGTAAGGCACAGAACACACAACACAAAAGCACATAAGCACAAGAGGCAGTCAGAATACAGAAACCTAACTATTTGTTGCACGTATTCCCTATCCTTCACAGCGCATATAGCAATTTCTTATGGCGTTTGCGAGTATCGAGCATCGACTGCAAACAATTCAGCGACTTGGTTGCGATTGTGTAGTGTGTTGTGTTGTGCATGTCGATCAAAGCGATAGCGAAAACGAATAAATCACAAAAAATCGTAACTCACAAACATATAATCAGCACATAAAATCCACATAAAACGACATATATCAGAGTCGGCGTTAGCGAACTCAGACCCGAAACACATAAAAATCGAGAATAGGTTGTCTACGGCAATTAGATGTCGACTTCCCAACGTGATTTGACTATTCACAGGGACTGTCAGTGCACACTTTGACCTTCGGGACTGTGCCCTTGCCTCGATTTTGGGCGATCGGCACACATCCTTTTAGTCATATCGTGACTTCAAGTCGTTGGAGTCCGACGAGACTTTGGTGGGAGATTTGTAAAACCAAGATGAGATCGGAACAAGTCGTCAAGGTTCGGGTTTCACCCCTGACTTTACAACTTCGTTCTTGTTTTGATAAAAATATGGAAGAATCAGGCGTCAAAGTATGGATTTCACCCCTGATTCAACGCAATTTCTCCTGTTTATAGATAGAAATGCGAGTCAAACAAGAAATTTAGTCGAGAGTTTGCAGTTTTCACACCTAATCTTGACTTAGTTGCCCGTACAGTTTCGAAAACTAGAGTGCAGTGATAGTGTGGTGTAGGCGAGAATAGCGAGAAATAGCAAGTAAGCTCGTACATAATCCCTACCGGATATGCACAAGTTGGTCTGTTGGTACCTAACTATAGGCTAGGTCGTTTCTAAGACATCGACCCGGACTAGGTCGAGTCTTGCCTAATTCCCTATAATCAACAAATATATGCTAATATTAAAAAAGAAAAGATATATGCTAATATTATGACAACTAGTGTTATATTTTAATATAATCAATTAAAAAATATAATAATCTAGCTTCTACTATGCCGGCATCCCATAATAACAAGATTTTATAAAGATAAATAAGTTTTTATGTAATACAAAATGTTAAAGAATGTGAAAAGTAGATTTGGAAAATCAAAAAATAAAACTTTTCCCATCACATTTTGGAATATTTGTTTTGTATTCTACTAATGTTTTGATATTCCAATAGTAAGTTTCATGACAACTCAATATGCTTTCTATCTCACCTTGTGTGTGTGATATGTGTCCTTTATATAAATGATAGAAGGAATAACATTTATAAAGACAAGATTGAAGGATGAATCATAAAAATGTTTTTATGCTTAGATTTTGAAGAATTTCTAAAAGATGTTTTAACCATAAATTTTGTCTTGTTAGTAACTATACCATGTATACAACGACAACGTACGTTGTTCTGTACTATAATATAAAAACTTTAAATTGATGTACAAACAAGATTAGGATGTAACGTTATGTGTCGAAAGATGACGATGTTTGTAGAAGACCACAATCAAATGTTAATTTTTTCATTATTTTTTTAAAATCTTCATAAGATGATACCAGTTGCAAAATAAAATATATAAAACAGTCACAAAAACAACAGTTGTAACATCCTAGTACAGACAAACATGGTTTTATAATTTGGCTATCTAAAACAATACAAAAGATCTTCACTTGATTATATTATACAAAGACAGTTACAGGATATTATATGGAAGTTTTTTCCACAATATATTAAACTTATATTATGTCTTTTAAATTAAAATAGTACAATGTGACAGAGAATAACAATAATCAAATGAATAGGTCAAAAATTAATCAGACTATAATTTGGAAGAAGCCAAAAGGAGAAGAGAGACCAGAAATGCATTACTGGAAATTTTCCAACATAATAATATTTGGTTTTAACCTATAACAAATACAATATATTAAAATATTTCAATAAAATATTATAAAAGTATTTGTGAATCACATATAAATGTTTACCCAATAAAATGTGTCCATTTGGCAATAAATAATAATCAGAAAGCATCTTTGTAAGGTATGATTGGCAGAAATTATTATATTCTAAAAAAAGTTTGAAAATAAAATATCAAGAAATATGGAGAAGAAAACAATGAGGACAATGGAAATAATGTACACACCCCCTGAAGTTTTCAGTACTGGGCAAAAAGGTCCCTTTAGTTCATAAAATAACAGATCAGCCCCTAAGAGGTTATTATTTATGAGATTGTATTATCTATAGGGAAAATAGATAAAAACATATGAGTAGATGGAAGGAACTATAACTTTCAAAGTGATCTTTTCAAAATTATAAAAATAAACAGCCTCAAATAAATTATTAAAACCTAGAAACTTAACAAACAAAAGTGGCAACGGGTCATGCATACCCAGGATCTATGAGTGTGCTTTTTAAAAAACTTAGTTACGATATTTAAAAATGGGTAGCCGCAGCTAACAGCTTGTTGTCGGTTTGTCTTCTATTTTGATGTATTAGTTTTGCAATCTATTTTAGTTAAACTGAATCGATAAATATCGTTTTATAATTATTAAAAGTGGCATGTGTAGGCATCAAATTCCCCTTACAATTTAACAACTAGCCTTTTATGTTAAATACACGAACACCATCAATTTAATGAGCAAAAACATGACAACTCATTAACAATTTTGCAAAACACTACTATTGTTTTAGACACACGTTATCCAAATCTATACGATACAAAAACGTTCTAACCTTTAAATCTTAACGATGGTTATGAGTCAATCGCCAACTCATTTATTTACTAAAAAACATGGCATTTATCGAATGTGCATTGTTACAAGAAATGTCACCGTATTATTACTCAACAATCCATTAGGTTTGTTTGGCATGTAGTATATAATTAGTTCAATCATTATGATAGTTTGTTATGATGATAGAAACTTAGGCAATCACAATCATTATTACCCAAATTGCATAGTAACATTTGAAAGTTTGTTGGGCATTGCTAAATAAAAATCTTGCATGACATATAAAGGATTCACATGATGTAAATTATGGGGAACTAGTACTTTGATATATATAGATACACGTACAAATACATATACATATTTGTAAAGAACTTGTTCATTTAAAAATTATAAAATATAGAGAACCAGTAACCAATCCGAACCGTTAACCAAAACCGAACCGAAAACAAAGAAAATCGAACCGAAATTAACCAAAACAGAATTAACCGAAAATCGGTTAACATATATTTTTTGTACCATCGGTTAACCGAAATTAACCGAACCGAGTCATTTAAATCTTCATATATTTCTAGTTTTTATACATTCATGCCATGTGTTAAACTTCCATTTCATGTATTTATACCTTCATTTTATTTATTTATACATCCAATTCATGTATTTATATATCTATTTCATGTATTTATACCTTCATTACATGTATTTCTAAACAAAAATTAAGCCAGTGTTTGGTTTGGTTATTAACCGAACCGAACCGAAAACTGACAAAATAACCGAATAAACCGAACCAATTAACCGATCACTTCGGTTACAATTACAGATAATGCTAATAACTGAACCAAAACGTGCACACCCGTAATCAGATGTGACAAATCTTAGTTTAAGGGAGTAAATATGTGAACACATAAACCCAAGGGAAGATGATGAAAAAATAACAAAAAGCAAAAAAGAAAAGTTAACCCCTCAATTATCAATTATTTACAACATTGCCATTGTGGCTTCTTTATTCTCCTTTTTTTCACCTTAAAATACTTGGCCTGTTTCATAGAAGAAGCAGAGGAAGAGAGCAGGTGGCCTTCTCTCTTAAGCCATCTCTCTCCCCCTTCCTTCTACACACACACATACACACCTACATATATATGTGTGTATATGTATATGTGTGTATATATACACTTAAACTAGAGTCTCAATAAGTTTATAACCCTGTTTTGTTACTAATGATTTGTATGTTAAATTGTTAATTCAGCAAGTTAAGAAAAAAAAGGTTGAATTTTGAAATACCCATATAAAATCTTGTCTAAAAATGGCAGATTTTAAGAGGGAAAGCACTAAAAAGTCAAGAATATCACTAAAAACACTACCTTTTTTCTTATCTTCATCAACTTCAAATGATCAAAACAAGTCTCTAAAAAGATTTAGGGAGCAAAACGGTGTCGTCGGGCTGGGAATTGTGGTTGCTTTGAGTGATGAATCATTGGTTCATAGTACGCAAAACCCGGTTTTTTCGGTTTCTCCTAGATCCAACCCAATTCCCATATTTAGCAAACACTCAACTCAAGATGTTGAGATTGAGTTATTGGAGGAGTATACATGTGTGATATCACATGTGGGGAATAATATGATCAAGAAAAGAGAGTATTTTGATGATGGGGTTAAGAAAAAGAGTTGTGTTAATGGTGGTCATGTTACTACATATTGGGTTAGCACTAATGGTGGTGGTGGTGGTTGTGGTGGTGGTGGTGGTGGAGTGTTTTGTTCACCGTCGCCTCCGGTGGTTGTTGGTGGTGGGATGGTGTTTGAGGATGTGGATTTCTTGAGTTCATGCCATCTTTGCAAGAAAAAGCTTCATGGATTGGATATTTTTATGTACAGGTAAGAAAATTCTATGTTTTTATGGTATTTGAGTTATTCAAGATTTGTTTTCAAAGTTATGTTGGAAGTTATAACAAGATAGTTTTTTTTTTTTTTTTTTTTTTTTTTTTTTTTTTTTTTTATCACATGATCCATTCATCTTGAGTTAATTGTAGCTTGCAACCAAATTTTGTATCTTGTTTGAGTAAGATCTTGGCTTACCATTTGACAATAACTTAGGATGCAATAAAGATCTTGATCTTGATCTTAGTCTTGTACTTTCATGATGTTCAATATATCCTTGTCCTAGTCAATAGCTTTTTTTAAGGTTACTCTCGTGTTTAAGGACGACAAAATGACAATCTTGTTCATAGGTTACACGTCTAGTTTTAGCCGATCTTAATGGTAGTAAGATATTATTGAGGTCCTGTAAGTTTTTCGGTAACAGGTTCTCATGGTTACAAAATCAACTAGGTTATAACATGTTCATGTGCATCTCCTTGACAAAACTTTTGTAGTGTAAACCCTTATTTTCTAAATCAAGAGCTAGGCTACATGATCTCTATATCGCTTCGATTTGATATAGTGTTAGAACAATTTATCATACTTGGTTGTGAGTTCAAGTCTATTTAATTTTTCAGAGTCTAAAAAGTATATGACATCTATTTGTGACGATTTTTTTCTAATTAACTTATTTAATTTTGGAATTTTAGAGGTGAGAAAGCATTTTGTAGTGAAGAATGCCGGTACAAGCAGATATCGGTTGATGAACACAAAGAAAAGTATGCATCGGGCACAAGGAAACAATCAGAACGTGTCGACTCTCTATGCTCAAGCCCTATGCAGTTTCTTGCCGGGATGGCTATAGCATAAAGGTTTTTGATTTATATATATATATATATAGATATAAATAACGAAAATGAATACATGTTTTGGTTCTAAACGAACCCAAAATAAGTTATTTATGTTCGATAGCGATGAGAACAATGAAGGATGGTGATGTTTGGAATCTAGGGTGAAATGAGGGGATTTAGGGTAGTATTTGTTTATGACCATGAAGTTTTTTTGACAGATTTTGGTTGTTATAATTTTGTAATCTTTCAGTTAATGGTTGGAAGTTGAGACTTAATGTTTCAAAAATAACTAATTATTAAATTGAATGTTTAAAAGTCAACTCATGTCTGCATGTTCATTTTCCTATGTATGAGGGAGGTATAGTCAATTATAAGAAAATTACTCAACAATTGTATGAAACTAATTTTGACTTCTTAAATACGAAAGGTAGCCACAACTACATCCGTTTAGTTTCCAACTTGATTGGTTAAATGCTAAAAAAAGAATTTGCCATCTGATCCGACCACGTTCATCATTTTAACCCTATGTTTTAAAAAGCACGCCTAAGGCGCAGGCCTTAGCGCCTCACGTCACCTGAGGCGCGCTTTTTCCACAAGGCGCTCTTTTGGAGTTTGTTGGAGGCTAAGGCGCGCGCCTTTTGTATTTTGGGTGTTTTTATGTTGTTTTTGTGCTTCTAACTGGTGAACAACAGGGTTTTTGGCTTGTACATGTAGGTAAAATCACATATAAACCTTATTTATAGCTGTATATTAGATAAAAGATGCTAAAAACCTATGGGAAATGTTTAAAAAAAAAAACCCATATAATAACATTGCGTCTCAGGTACCAAAAGCCCACCGCTTTTGCGCTTTACGCCTCAGATTTATACCATGTCTCTTTTGTGCATCTCTCGCTTTTTAAAACCAAGTTTTAACCCGTCCAAGTGATTCAAATGAAGCCGGTTCAAACGACTAAACCAAAAGGAATATAAGGCCGTGTCCGATTCTGAGAATCATGGTCCAAATGAAAGCAGTTTGTAGGACAAATGGAGTCCTATTTCTGCCTTTTTCTGGTTAAACATTTAAACAGATGAAATATCGTATATATTTGTCTACTTATTAAACCTCACCGATAGAATTAACTTTGTTCCATATATTCGTAAATTTCAAAGGTGTAGAAGTTAATCCGCGTTCATTTTTTCCATTTCACGCTTCATCCGCACAGTTGACTATAATATCATACGTGCAAAGGGCGTAACAAAAAGAAAATCTACAAATATTAGAGATACAAGTGCCAATTACAACATAACCCAAACAGAAATGAAAACAGATACTGTGGTAAAAAGCAAACCCTGTTGCTATAAATTAACAGAATCCTACACCACCTAACTTCATGTGGTGTGTGTTTCTTATCATGTTAAACAAAAAAAATACAACCGTAAGATAAAATCTTAAATAACTTGATCACAAATACAGAGAATTTGCAAACATAATACCTCGGCGCAGGCTCTCACTGGCTGCACCAAACTTTTCCTCTAAGCCCGCTTCTCCAACAGCATGAGCAGCAGCACGTAACTGTTATAGTTGACAAATAAACATTGTTGACTTAGTTTGACACTTTGACTTTAAAATAAGCTAAAGACAGAAACGGGTCAAATTGGTGGTTGAAAGCCGTCTAGAATGTAAGTTTAAAGATAAAACCTATATCAAGCATGTAACTATTATAGTTGATGAATCAACATTGTTGATTTAGTTAGACTATAACTTCAAAAATTAGCTAAAAAAGACCTTGTTCACCAAAGTGTACTTTTTAAAAGATAAAAAGTCATAAATCATTGAGTTAAATGCTTGGTTGGTCCCTGTGGTTTGCGAAAATTGCAGACTTGATCCTAATGGTTTACTAATTACACACTTGGTCCCAGTGGTTGTAATTTTTAAACTCGGGTGGTCCTTAACACTAACCTTTGTTAAATTTTCCAGTTAAGTCTCTGTGAAATGACTAAATTGTCCCTGAGCAATTAAAAAATAAAAAAACCCAAAAAAAAAGGCTCACCCCTCACTCTTCTTATCCCTCCATCTCTCTCTCTCTCCTCTCTCTCATACACTCACACACACAGAGCTAATCCTTTCACGAGAATCACATGATTTGATCGGAAACCTAAAAACCGGTTCTAGATTCATCGGAATGAGCTACAGAGCTTGTTCGGGTTGAATAATCATACATCTCGAGCTTGTTTTCACGCTTCAAGGATCGAAGATGCTAGATCTTAACGTCGATGCAGATAATAACTGTTTCGAGACTAATAATAACAACAATGCTCTAGAAGACCGTCAATCGGAAATTCATTCCGGTGCGTCAGTTTCCTCCGGCGTGTTCTACTCCGGCGAGGATGATATTCCTCTACTCGCCGATGACGGTGATGTCGTCGTTGATGACGATGACTCTGTATCATACAACACTACTGATATTTTTGATATGTGACGTCATTGCCGGAATAATGGTTGAAGATGTCTTTGATTATCAGGTTTGAGTGGTTGTAGGTGGTAGCTTTGGGTGAAGAAGAAATAGGCTGAACCCATAAATAAAAATTTAAATATTGTTTTAGTTATAAACTATTTTTATTTTTGTGTTTTTAATAATTAAGGGTACTTTGGTCATTTCACAGACACTTAACTGAAAAATTTAACAAAGGTTAGTGTTAAGGACCCCCCGAGTTTAAAAATTGCAACCACTAGGACCAAGTGTGTAATTAGTAAACCATTAGGACCAAGTCTGCAATTTTCGTAAACCACAAGGACCAACCAAGCATTTAACTCTAAATCATTTTACTTTGAAAATAAGATCATGAATGAAATAATACACTCTTTGTCTCTTTGTGATTGTTTTTATACGCTAAATGTTTGAGTTTCTTAAATATTTGGACTAAAAGTGTCGGTTTAACCTGGCTAGACAAACAACAACCATACCCAGTAAATCCCACAAATAGCAAAGCTACTTATAGGGTAACCAACCAACTGGGGTAGCCTAGTTGGCCAGTCCCACCCTTTCTCTCCCCAGAGACCCGGGTTCGACTCCAGTGATGGTCACAAGCCACACGCCTCTTCCCAGAGGAAACGGAATCAACTCGGGACAGGGTATTCACCGCCAGGCAGCATTGGGACGGTGCTAGCTTGTGGAGTGGGATCACTCCAGCGGCCGGGAGGTCCGTGCAATAACCCCCCCTTATAGGGTAACCTGGCTAGACTAAAACAAAAATAATACACCTGGGGCTAAAAAAAATGCTTCTATATGTGGCATATGTGACTTTAATATGTTGGATTCTAAAAGGAAAAATACAAAGTAATTGTTTGTAAACCATAGTTCTACGCTTTGAAGCTTGAGCTCAAATAGAGACTATTTACTTCTAGAAAATATTTAAGGTTTAAGTATTTAACAACAAAAATACCAAGATTTTTGAGTATTGATCAACTTGCCTGATTTAGAAACTCATCAAGCCTTCTAGCAAGTCTTATGATGCTCCCCTCAAAGATATCAGTCATTTGTATAACTTCTGAAAAAGATGCTCCCTAGAAAAAAATAAAGCAGTCATTGTTTGTACCGGATGCAAGAGAAATCATATTAAGTCCTATTTAGAGTTAATTAACCGTATCAACTTCATTAAATAGTAAATTTCTACACATGTTCCAATTGAGTCGAGTCAAATAAATATGACTGCTAAAACCGCCCAAATTAAATATATTGTTTCATTATTGGAAATTTTTTTCATAATTGGTCGAGCTGAGGTAGGACCTAAATGCAACACTTACGAAACTCTATTTAATTACTTTTTCAGTTAGAATGTTTACTAAAAACCATTAAATTTGATTAAAATTCACTAATAGTAACCAAGTTTCGTAACTGTTTCATTTGGATCGCTAAAATTAACCAATTATGAAAAAAAATAACAATGGAACAATATTATTTTTTTAGTTAAATTTTCCACAAAACTGGCACATTTAAAGATTTACCTATAAATAAGTCAATTAAGTTATGTTCTATCTCTCACAAATTAAGTATAAAACGATCTAGATTAAACGCGAACGAAATGTAAGTTCCCCAAAGTGTGTTTTTAAAGCTTAAAACCTCCTTAATCATACAATTTAAAGAACTAGCTTATTATTGATATGATATAACAGAATAAAAATGAAGCTATTAATTACATGGATTAAGAGGAACTTACTTTTGACCAACAATATATAACATCCATCAAGAATGGTCTAACTACTGCTTCCACGTACTCATCCACATTAACTTCCAATTTGCATTCATGTTGTATCTGCATATAAAAATTGTTATAAGTTATAAATATTTTTATGTTTAAACAATAACTCTTAAGCTATAGGGCAATGATGCCAACTCACCTCCGCTATCCTTCGTGCACTATCCTGAAGCTGCTGTAGTGGTTTCGCAAGTTCCGATCTTAGATGTATTTGTTCACTTGATTTGTCTCCTGGAATAAAGCAACTTGCGAGTGCCGCAATTTGATGATGATCCAGGTCATTAAAGGTACCTGACGTATCAATAACAATATTGGAAATCATATTATACAGCCAAATTCAATCACTATATGTTAAACTACATTGTGTTATTACCATTAAACATTAATTCAGTTACTAAGAGTTCATCTCCTGTGTCAATTAAGCATGCTGCCCGACCCTTCACTTGCACTATCCCTTCAGAATCAATATGTCCAAGTTTCTTTAAAACCCGTGATCGGTTTTTAAGCTCATCACGGAATTTTTGAAGCTGTTACAAAATTAGTTTTTTAAAGTAAACAGATAAAGAAATCATACATACAATATGATATAAACTTAAAAGAGTAAAGAAATCATACATACAATGTACAACAGTACAATATTCAGTGTCATATAATTACCTGTGAATCGCGTATTTTTGTCTTCAATTGTTGAATCTCATGATTTGCTTCTGCTTTCCTCTTGAAACATTCGATCTGGTTTTCATCTTGAGACTGAAAATAAACAAATCATATTTGATTTGAAAAAAAAACGGAAAATTAACTAAATATGTTTCTTCTGTTAAAGTATGAAGCAGTATTATATTTCTTTTTTTTTTTTAAATGTGACTTGTTCCCAACCTTGTTTAATGGATGAGAAAACAACTGTTGTTCAAGTTTCTCGATCTGATTTACCAGGTCGACAAACTCAGGTTCTTCGATGCCCATATCCTGACAAACAAATCATGTGCCAAATATTAATCACTTTTAAACAGAAACTAAACGAAAGAAAACAAAATCTCATAACAAATATTAAATCAGTATTAATTTTTATTAAACATTTACCTTAACAGGATTAAGTTTTGGAAGACCCTGTGGAAACCTCTTTTCAAGCTCTTGAACTGCCAATAATATATTCTGGCGTGCTTCCAATGGACGAAGATCAGTAGGAATTGTTATTCTAAGCTTGCTCAACGCTGATATCAAAGGTAACTGAACAGGAACCTGAAAACCATAGTTAAGTCAACATGGTCAAAACAGGTTACATTAGATCATGCGTTTCAAAAGTTGGTCAACATGGTCAAAGGGACTCACCACATGCATTTCACCCTTTTCACCATAACGCGGTGGGCATGGTTTAGGGCGAGAACCACTTTCGCTAGAACTAATAGAACAATGAAGCAAAGTGTCTACTATATAGCTACTACCACGTGATGTAGTGGGTAATGAGCCTTGTTGTGGCGGTGGTTTTTTAACCACATTAACCACCACTCCCCACCCCCAGTCTGTTCCACCTTCTCTAACCTTAACCTGAGTTAAATACGCTTGCAAATATTAGTAAAATTGACCTCTAACCAATCAAGAAACAGAGTGAAATACATAACAATCTACCAACATAATATATATAGCATAAATGATCACACAACATACCAGTCTACCAGGTAGAAGAAATAATAGAGCTCTTTCGGGTTTTGTTAGTTCTGTCATCATCTTCTTCTCTAGTTCGGTGATTTCAAGTTTAAGCTTATGATATTCAGCAACATCAGCCTAGATGATAACAAAAGAAAACAAATAAACTCATTATGCATTGAGATTTGATAGCCTAAAAGATTAATTTCAATCAATTTTATGGTTACCTCTCCAGAAGCATCAAGCTTAGCTACTTCATCTTCTAGCTTGGCAACCTTTTTCCCAATATCAGGTAAGGTCTGAAATATGAGTGCAAAGACATTTGTTAGAAGCTACAATTTATTGACTTTTGTAAAGAAGTGGTGGTAAGTTAGGTTAGAAGAAACCTTTTCATACTGAAACTGGTGAAAAGAATTTTTGATAACATGTTCTGCTGTAAATTGGCCCTCAGCCCGTCTCATTAAGTTTAATATTGAGTAGTAACTCAGCCTGAAAGTACTGACTAGTGGCGCTGGTTTCCCTAGCACCATGTCCTTTAGAGTATTCATCTCCATCTGAAAATATATAAATACATGTTACTATTATTTCATTCAGATACTATATGCACCAGGTATTAATAATTCAATAGAAAAAGCCAATTTGTCATGGCTTCCTTTTGTGTGAAATTAAAGTCAAATAACTAGCTTTGGGATATAATAATCATTTTTTATCATAGTATACTTTTGCAATGTAACAAAAATATATACAATCATAATTTTTTAATCAATACTCAAAAAAATCACTGAAGTCAAGAATTTCAGCACTAATAATTCAAAAATTCATGAATTTCATGGGAGAGTGGGATAGGAGTAAGTGATTTGTAACATAGAAATATGATGAATTCAAATGTCAATTAGTCACTTCACAGATTTATTCCATTTCATTCCATAATTAATACAAAAAAACGTTAACACATAAATATTATGAAACATTATGTCACCTGTTCATCAATCATTATGATACAAATACCACGTTCATCTTTGCCACGACGTCCAGCTCTCCCACTCATCTACAAGTAATATTACACAGAAACACAATTATAAACTTGTGGCAACACAAACTTCACGTTATTATATAAAAAAAAAATATGATACTCACCTGAATGTACTCTCCAGATCCTACATACCGATGGCTATCACCATCCCATTTCCTAACACTAGTAAAAACAACCGTTTTTGCAGGCATGTTCAACCCCATAGCAAACTGCCACACAATTTAGCAATGAAGGATATTAATATAATCTAAAATAAAAATGAATGAAAAAAGCAATAAGTAAAGCTAGCAAGTTTGAACCATTTACTTATAATGGGTAGATCTTTATCTATTAAGGGTCAAATACATTTAACAAAAGAACTAAATACTTTTAGAAGTAAAATTTATCACAATAATCATGTATAAAAATTGTGTAGAACAACCCAACCCGGCCTGCTTTGACAAATACAGTAAACTAACCCCTTTGAACATTACCCAACCTACTGGCTGTCGTTTTTTGTTACAGATCTAACCCTAAGCTTTAAAAAGTGCATTCCTAATGAAGAAAAAGGCTTGCAAAAAGAAGGAAATCTTACTGTTTCTGTTGCAAAAAGTGCTTTTACAAGGCCTTCTTGAAATAAAAGTTCTACAAGTTCTTTGATAATAGGAAGAAGGCCAGAATGATGAACAGCAATGCCCCGTTGCAATAATGGCAACATTAACTCAATTGCTGGGAGGTTTCTATCTTCTTCACTCAGGCATAATATAGCGTTTTTGAAAACCTGCTCCACCACTTCTTTTTCTTCTGGGCTATTGAAATCAAGTTTGGTCATTGCCATTGCATGTTGCTCGCATTCTCTTCTGCTAAAGCTGAAGATTATAACCGGTTGGAATTTTCTTTCCATTATCATCTGAAACATAATAAGTAATAAACTAATTATAATCAATAAACGAAAACGATGACAAAAAAGTTGAGAGCTCAAGAGTTATTAGAACATTTTTTATCGTTTTAATAAAGTTGACAATTTCAACCTTTCACTTAAGAATAGGTTATGGGTCAATTTAAATTCTGTTTTATCTCAATTCTCAAACAGGTTTAACAAGATTTTAAGTAAAAGGGTCAAAGGGTTTAAAAGTCTCGGAAAGTCTAGTTCCAAATGCAATACAACTTCCTAAACATTTTCGGATTTTTATGGTAAATTGGTGATAATATCATTTTTTATCATGACCAACACATTAATCCTTTTTCTTTAAAATGAACAACAATAAGTGTTCAGGGGTCAACCAACCTGACATGGCCCATATTGACCAGTTACCCAACCCGTCCATCTTGCCATCTCTAATTTTTCAAAAAAAAAAAAAGCGAAACAGTTACTGAATCGCAGGTTCATTATCAAAGTTGACTATAATTTAAAGGGTTATTGGATTTTATCACCCTTAACTATTGGCCATTGGCCGCTCTCACCCCCAACTATCACTTTGACGCCCACCACCCCCAACTTTATACTTAGTGTATTCTGTCACCAGATCACTAACTTTTGATCCTGTTACTATACTTTTGGGGGTGTCCTAAGACCCCTAAAATCTTCTCTAGATCCATATGACACCACAAAAAGTGTAGTAACATCATCCAAAGTTAGTGATCAGTTAACGACATGGTGACAGAACACACTAAGTGTTAAGTTGGGGGTGATGGGCGTCAAAGTGATAGTTGAAGGTGGCAGCGGCCAATAGCCAATAGTTTAGGGTGATAAAGTCTAATAACCCTAATTTAAAAGATAAACACCTTAACAATTTTGTAAATATCAGATCCACCACCACCAGAAGCATTTCCAGCTTTCGCGATTCTCCCACTCGACTTATTGTTTCCACTTAGATTTCCGCCAATTTGCTTCTGCTTAGTGAAAGTGTCTTGCAATTTCAAGAAATTATCCTCTCTAAACTGCTCATTTTCATCGACTACAAGATACAATCCCGATCCACCCATGGGAAACACATAATGCTGCAAAGGTGTCGGTCTAAAATCAGTATACACCACATGACACGGTTGTTTATGTATATTGCAAATCCATTCAGCAAATTCAGTAGCATTTGACATTGTTGCAGAAAGAAAAACCATCTTAATAGCCGGAGGTAAAAAGATTATACTTTCTTCCCAAACTACCCCTCTTTCACGATCCTTCATGTAATGAATCTCGTCAAATATAACCCATGCAACTTCTTTTAAAACCTCGGATCCTCGATAAAGCATTCCCCTAAGAATTTCAGTTGTCATGACTAAGCAACTTGCGTTTGGAGAGAGTGTGACATCACCCGTCATCAACCCGACATCAGAAAACTCCTGACTTAGTTCTCTGTATTTCTGATTGCTTAAAGCTTTTAACGGAGATGTATAAATGACCCTTTGTTTGTCTCTAAAAGCCATAGCAATTGCATACTCTGCAACGGCGGTTTTCCCGGCTGACGTATGTGCTGATACTAAAACTGATTCTTTACGCTCCAAACACGAAACGGATATCTGTTGAAACGGGTCAAGAACAAACGGGTAGGTTTTCGCCATCTTTCCGTTATAAACCGGATCTGATAATGACCCATGGATAGTTTCGTCTTTACTGGAAATATACCCGTTTGGAACAGCTACCTCATGAACACAAGTTCTTGCAACCACACGTTGCTTCTTTGATGCTGATTCTTGGTTCTTGATTTCAGCATCCACCACCTCTGAGCTTTCTTGTGGTAGCTTCCGTTTTTCAGCACTTGAAGAATTCTCCATCTCTTTGGGGTAATAACAGTCCCACAATGGTACAAGACTACAAGTTACAATTCTGTAAGGTTAACTGAAAAAGTTGTTAAAAGAATATGTCAGATTCTCATAATACAAACTTTTAACAAAGGTCTCAATAGCAGAAGTAAGCACGCAAAGTTTACATCACAAACATAGTTGTTAATGGCGAATAGCGATAAATAGCGATAAAAAATTAAATTTTTTATATGTATATTATATCATTATATCAAAATACCCAGGTATATACGCTATTTTAGATGTATATTTAACAAAAACTTCAAATTATTTAATCGCTATATATATTTAAAAAATAAAATTCATTAAATAAACTGAAATCCCGCTATTTATGGCTACATGATGCCCTGTAGCGACTTTCGCTATTGACAACTATGATCACAAACGATTCAAAAGTATAATATAAATGGAATTCAAATGCTCAATTTCTTGTGCTCAAATATATATAAGTTAAAACTTATTCAATGAGTTTCTCTCTAATATGTATAATATCTCCCCAGAACAATGGCTGTATTGTAAGAAAAACTATATCTTATGCTAATAATAATATTATATAAGAAAAATGAATTATATACCATTATTCATCTTCTCTTTCATTTTTCTCTAAATAAATTAAAGTCTACCTATATGTATTGCAGGAGCAATCATACGACGTCGTTTTCAAACAAATGAAGCAATTATCTCATTATTGAACTTTGTAAACCCTAATTAAGCTACAGAACACACCTGCTGGAACAAATGAAAGCGAAGAGCATAGAATGGAACAGATGTTACCTTCTAATCCGTGTATAATGATGACTCCTGAATCGTCAAATGCTAAACCCCAATGATTTTAGGCTGTTGCTCCTCCAAAAACCCTTGGATTTGGATAGAAGGAATTAGCCGAAACGGGTGTAAAAGCACCAAAATTTGACCTAATTATTTGAAGAAAGCGCCGCGTATGGTGAATTTCAATTGCACCACAAAAAAAGTTAAGGGGTTAAAACTTAAATTACTTAAACCGTAAACGGTAAAACCATACAAACCGTAAAACCATGTGTTTATATCAAACTAGTAAATTTTCTTGTGCGTTCCGGTGGTTCCAAATGTAAAGTAAATCAAATTTGTACCATGAAGATGCAAATCGTTTCTGAGCAAAAGTTACGTCAAAACGTAGATAAACTGAAGATGTACATAAAAATAAGCACAAAAACGTTAATATTTGACCCGACTTATTTGAGAAAGATATTTACGTCAAACACCGACTTGAACTTATGCCAACACATACATAAAATAAGCACATTATGTTTTTTTAAGTTAAAATGGTACCGTGCGTTGCGGTGGCATCGAAATGTAAACTAAGTTGAATTTATACAATCTGACGAAAAACGTATTATATTTGACCCGACTTATTTTAAAACAAAATTTATGCCAAAACGTAGAACAATTGAAAACATACAAAAAAATAAGCATTTAAAAAATGATTATGAAGTTTTAGAAAGTTGAAAGGTTGTTAGTGCCTATACTAAATGTTGAAGAGTAAAGGTTAGAAACACAATATATATATATAAAAGAAATTGAACCACGAATTTCCTCACCCGTTGTGGCGGCGTCGTAACGTAAAGTAAGTCGAATTTATACCGTCTAATGAAAACATATTATTTTTTACCCGACTCGTTTTCGAACAAAACTTACGTCAAAACGTACATAAAAATAAGCACGAAAACGTATCAAATTTAACTCGATTTGTTTGCAAAAGAAATTTACGTCGGAACGTAAATCAACTTAAATTTATGTCGACATGTACATAAAAAATAAGCACATAAGAAAATAATGTTTTTTTTAAGTTAAAAAATGGTACAACGATGTTGAAACATAAAGCAACTCGAATTTATATCATCTAATGTAATCATATTATACTTGACCCTGCTCGTTTCGAACAAATTTATGTTAAAACGTAGAGCAGTTAAAAAGTATATAAAAATAAGCACGAAAACGTCTTATGTTTGACCCGAGTCACTTCCCCAAAAAAATTACATCAAAACGTAAATTAACTTGAATTTATACCGACACATAAAACTAGGTTACAAAGTCTTTAGAAAATTAAGAGGTTGTAAATGTTAATGCTATAAGTTAAGGGGTAAAGGTAAAAAAAAGTAAAAGACTAATACCCAAAAAAAGAATACACCTGAATTCATACCGATACTTAAAAAATAAGCATGTAAAATCGATTATAAAGTCTTTGGAATGTTGAAGGTTTGTAAGTGTCAATACTAAATGCTGAAGTGTGAAAGTAAAAAAACCAAAAAACATACTAAAAGACGAAAAAACATGTGAAGTTAGTGTACATCCATCTTCAAATTGTAACTATACCAAATTATCAACGGAAACTGTTGGAACCTGAAGGTTTATTCATGTAGGTTAGCATAGTTTAAGGGTTGATTATGTATTTGTTTAGTTTACATGTTTGGGTCGATTTTGTAAGGGTTGGGCTAGTAGACTTGGTGTTGCAATGGGCCTAGGGTTTAGCCCGGTTGTTTTGTATTTAAACAAACCTCAACCTCTTGGTTGAGGTTGTTGGTTAGATTGTTGGTTGCGACACAAGGGAGCCGAGAATTAGAGTCTTGTATCAGTCATCGTTTAGCTTTGAATGCAAGATCTCTGGTTTGTGTTTTAATCATATTATTGTCTACTTATTTGTTCTTGAATCTACTTGTGATTGTTTTCCACACCTTCACAAGTTAAGATCGATATCATTGAAGGATCCTAAACGGGTTTTACAATTGGTATCAGAGCCAAGAAACCATTCTTGGTTCGGTTTTGATATCAATCAGATTCAAGAACATCAGTTGTTACTAATACGGTTTTGGTGTCTGTTTTGCAGTGAAAAGTGTCACATATTCAAACTGTTCTTGGTGAAATTGTTGAAAAAAAATATTACTGATTTTGGATTGTGTGATTTCAGAAAATCTGTTAGCTGATTTCTCGGAGTTGGTGATCAAACAAAATTCAAAGATTTCGATATCTTTGAATTTAGAAAGTGCTGAAAATCAGGGATTACGGGTCAACAGTGTTTATCTCATATCTGTTTTGCAGGTCTCGACTCGCAATAAACAGAGGTCTCGACTTGTCCTGCGTTGGTCTCGACTCGTAATCAACAGAGGTCTCGGCTTATACTGTCCCAGTCTCGACTCGCAACTGTTAACTGTCTCGGCTTGTACTGTCCCAGTCTCGACTCGCAACCGTTAATTGTCTCGGCTTGTACTGTTCCAGTCTCGACTCACAACCATCAACAGTCTTGATTTGTTCTGCTCTTGTCTCGACTCGCAACTGTCGCTGTCTCGGCTTGTGTGGAGTTAGTCTCGACTCGCAATTGTGATCTCGACTCGCAACGTCATTTCGCAACGTTACTTGGACCTGGACTTTTGAACTGTTTGGATTTTTTTTTTTTTGGACTTAAAAAAAATTAATTAATTAATCACCTTATTAATTAATTACCTTTAAGAAAACATGTCTTCTGGTAATCAAGTTAATGACTTAGCTGTCACAAATGCTCAGCAAGAATTAGACTCCAAAATCGGAACTAGTTCTCGCATTCCAAGGTTGTTGGATGCAAATGATTTTCCAGAATGGAAGTGGCGTTTTGAGCAGCATGTGAAGTTTAAGGAACCTAAACTTTGGAGGTGTATTGAAAGAGGTCCTAGAGAAATTATGTATGAGAAGGAAATAAACCCTGGAGTCAAGGTCAAGAAACCTCGTGCTGAATATACTGATGAAGACTATGCTATTGAAGAGGAAGATAATCGGGCAACATCATACTTGACCATGGGACTAGGGTCAGACATCGCTATGGGATTTCGTACTTGCAAATCAGCCAAAGAAATGTGGGAAGCACTGATTGATGTTTACGAAGGGAATGAAGACATGAGGGAAAGCAGAAGGAATTTGTTGAGGCA
Organism: Helianthus tuberosus; assembly: GCA_030545235.1. NCBI lineage: Eukaryota > Viridiplantae > Streptophyta > Magnoliopsida > Asterales > Asteraceae > Helianthus > Helianthus tuberosus. The sequence goes on from CM060405.1 coordinate 26,405,436, forward strand.
GAATTTTAATAATTTCAATTACATCTATGGAGAAACTATTGAGAATCAGATACAGCGTTTCTCAAAAATTGTCACTCAAATGGATCTAGAAGAAATCCTTCCTTCTAAAGCTGCGCAGAATCGACAACTTCTAAATGCTTTGCCAAAGAGCTGGGATAATCACGTTGCAATGATTAAGCGGACCAAAGATCTTGCAAGATGTACCTTGACTGAAATGATTTCTCACATCAAGGCATGTGAGCTGGATGACAAGCAAAGGGAAAATAATCATAAGTCCAGCATGCTGGCAGCAGGTATTTCTGTTTCTTCTACCAATTCGAGCAACGGCAACGCTGCACTGATTTCTCAAAATGGATCGAAAAAGACCTCTTCTGGTTCTACAACAACTGTGCATTAATCTAGCTCAAGTCCTTCGTCGACAGCTACAAAAATTGCCACAACTCCTTCAGCAAAAGCCGAGCTGATTGCTTTCTTTACTCAGCAATCCAAAGAAAATCTGGAGATCGCCGCTTCCGTTGTAAATTGTTTAAATGCTTTTGTCGCAGGTAAAATACAACCCCCTAGCTGGTCGTTGAATGATCTATATCAGTATCATCCTGATGATGTGGAGGAGATGGATATCACATGGCAAATGGCAATGGCAGCGTTCAGAGCACAAAAATTTGCTAATAAGACTGGCAGAAATAGATGGGGTTCTCCTTATTCAAACTCTGCAACTGTTCCGCTTAAACTACGCTGCTACAACTGTCATGAACCAGGACATTTGGCACGAAACTGTACTAAGCCGAATAACAACAAAGATCAAACACCTGCGCATCCTGCTCCTCCAAATCCTGAAAGGGCTCTTGTAACGACAAATGATTCTTCAACTGTTGCTGGTGAAGGCACTCAGAGTTCAGCCCTTGTCGTTCAACAAAGTGCAGATTTTAATTGGGATGATGAAATTCAACGCTTGAACATCTCTCCACCAGAAATCAAGAGTGTCACTGAAAACATAGCTTTCATGACGTCAGATAACAAAGATTCTTCGCCTGATGTTGAGACTCCAGCTGAGAATCTGGCCTTTATGACCAAAATCTTGTCCGCTCCTGTTCATGGACTCACTGCTGAAGAGGTACGTTCTATTTTCTGTACTGCTGAATGCAGAGAAAGAGTTGAGGCTTATAGGGTACATAATGCTGAGCTTATTCAAGATTACCAAGATCTTAAAAATAAAAACTTTACTTTGGCCAAAAATGAAAAACTTTACAAAGAAAAAATTGAGGCCCAAAGAAAAGATATTGTTCAGTTAAAAGAAGACCTCAGTGCCAAAAATTGTAATTTTTTAGATGCTCTAGCTACAATCAGTGATCTGACCAAAGAACTAGAAGATTTAAAGGTCAAATATCAGGTAAATGAAATAAACATTAAAAAATTTGATACTTCTAGTAATTTGGTCAAGAACATATGTGATATACAACTAGAGTACAAAGAAAAGAAAGGGGCTGGTTTGGGATACACAAAAGCTCCTCCTCCTTACAATCACAATTATACTTATTTGCCTTTCACGGAAGAGGAGCTAATTAATGAGGGTAAAATGACTTATGGACCAAAAATTGATAAGTCATCTGTCAAGAATGAATCTGCTAGCAATAAAAGGTCAGCCCCATCAATGAACTTTGTTTCTAAAGACAATGTTGATCCTAACCAGTCGTTTGCATGTGCAGAAAAGGTTGACTTGAAATGTGAAGATACTCTTGGGGGAGAACAAGTTTTAAATTCTGATTTACAAAAACCTTGTTTTGATGAAAATAATCCTGATCTTGTTTTGGGACAAAATATTTTTAGCATGTTTCTTTCTTTAGCTTCTAATGGGCCTGATGTTTTGGGCAAGACTGATGATGGTTGTGTTGAATCTGTGAACATTATTTCTGGTGATGAATTTTCTTCAGTTAATAATTGTGAATGTGATGGTTCTAATCTGTCAGATGATGATAGTGTTGCAGGTGAGGTCCCTCAGGATACATTCAGTGAAACCACTGAAACTACTTCTCAAGAAAATCAAGAATATCCTGATTCTTCTTCTGAATCGGTCTCAGTGGGAGTCCCTAATGTTGAATCTAGTGGGACCCCATTGGAAACCGTTGATGCACATGTTGAAGAAACATGTGTTAGTGAAATTTCAACCACTTCTGAAATCGAAACCGAATCAAAATCCATTGACAAAGAATCGAATGTTGAAATGAATATAAAATCATCAACAGATGTTTTACCAAATAAAACTGAACTCAAATCATCAGCTTTTCAAAATAATGATGATCACGGTAAGAAGGCTGCGTCTCAATCTCAACCTATATCACATGCTTGTGCAAATTCCAATCAGCTGGATCCAGGTTGCTCAAAACGAAAGCCAGCTAAATTCGCTAAATCTGTTAAGCAAATCAGGAACGATTTTAAGAAAAACCCGAATCTCCACACATTGAAACGACAAACATGTTTCAACTGTGGAATTGCAGGACACATCGCACGAAACTGTGTCCATCTCCCAAGAATGTCATCTGAGCATAAGAGCTTTAACAATCAGAAGACTAAGTCTAATCGAACATGTTGTTCAAAGCCAGTGAAAGTTACAAAGACTGAGGCAATGAAGAATAACAGTCGTAGGACCAAGCCCTCTGATTTTGACTGGAATGCAGCCAAACAAAGAAACCAACAATATCACAGAAATTTTCAAAGACACCAACATAATGTTTTTGATAACTATAATTTCAAGTGGTCAAATCAACATTGGAAACCAAAAATTAAGGCTGCTCAGTCAAACATGTGTGCGAACCCCTTTGTCAACAAAGACAAATCGAGATTTTTGAATAAAGATAATCTAGTTTGGCAAAAAGTAACGTACATTGATGCACAAGGAAAACCCAGATCCACCATGGGCTGGGTTCCCAAATCTAACTAATCTCGCAAATCGTGCAGGAACAGCTATGGAGGACTACCGTGCGCCTCTGGTACATGGATAGTGGTTGTTCCAGGCATATGACGGGAGACTTGTCTCAGCTGGTCAATGTAAAATAATTTGACGGGGGATATGTCTCTTTTGCGGGAGGAGAATCTGGAAGAATCACATTGAAGGGAACAGTGAAAAACGGCGTTTTAAGCTTCGAAAATGTGAATTATGTTCCTGAACTGAAACACAATTTGTTGAGCATTTCACAAATTTGTGACCGAGGAAATTCAGTGCATTTTACAAAGAAAGGATGCTATGTATTGAAGCCAGGGATCGTCATTCCTGAAGATTGGTTTTTAATGACTGCTGAGAGACGAGGAAACGCTTATGTCATCGATATGAACAAGAAGCCATGTGAAGAGATTACTTGTCTATTTTCGAAGATATCCGAACATGATGGTTTATTGTGGCATCGTCGCCTTGGGCATGTGAACATGAAGAACTTGAACCGTCTGGCTAAAGGTCAACTAGTACGTGATCTTCCAATAAAAGATTTCATGTTGGTTGAAAAGTGTGTTGCTTGTGCGAAAGGAAAAGCTCATCGAAAACCTCATAAGGCTAAACTAGCACCCTCGACAAAGGCCGTGCTTGAACTACTTCACATGGATCTTTTTGGTCCAGTGAATGTGTTGAGTATTGGCAAGAAAGCTTATTGTCTTGTAATCGTCGATGATTATTCTCGCTACACCTGGGTATATTTTCTCAGTCACAAAAATGAAACTGCAGTCTTGGTGAAACAATTTATCACTCTGGCTGAAAATCAAGCGAGTGCTAAGGTGAAGGTTATTTGATCTGACAATGGGACAGAATTCAAGAACGTTACTTTGGATACATTCTGTACTGAAAAGGGAATTGATCGTCAGTATAGTGCACCACGGACTCCTCAACAGAATGGAGTAGCTGAAAGAAGAAATCGTACTCTTATCGAGGCTGCACGAACTATGCTGGCTGACTCGAAGCTTCCTAGTTTCTTTTGGGCCGAAGATGTGAGCACGGCTTGTTACGTCCAAAATCATGCTTTAGTAAATAAACGTCATATGAAAACTCCTTATGAGATTCTGGAAGGACGTAAACCTTCGGTTTCACACTTTCGCATATTTGGTTGTCCATGTGTGTTACTACTTATGGACTCTAATGGAAAGTTTGAGGTCAAAGGGGACGAATGTTACTTTGTTGGATATGCTAAAGGTTCAGCCTATAGAGTATACAACAAGGTAACTAAAAAGGTCGTCGAGTCGTGCAACATTGAATGGCTCGAAGAAAATGCTACGGACGCTAGAGTTGGACCAGATTGGTTATATGATTATGCTGAATTGTTTAAGTCATTTAACATTTTGTCAAGTGATTTTTCAGATGCAGGTGTGTCTACTCCAAAACAACCGCTGTCTTTTGAGGACACTGAAGAAGAAGAACAGACAGAAGGAAGCGTCAGACATCATACCATTGATCCGCCGGGAATGATGTTTACGCAACATCCTACATGTCAGCAAACGTCCCATCAATCCCCTGAAGGTTCTGCATCAAATGGTTCTGGATCGCCACTATTTCCTGAACCCATTCCTGAAGATTGCATTGTTACCACTCCATTTGCTCATAATAATGCAGCATCTAATGAGGGGGAGTCTAGCAACACCACCACTGAAGACGAGACTGTACCTGACCTGGCAATACCTACAAGTGTTCAACGAAATCACCCCATAGAGAATGTGATTGGTCCTGTAAATGCAGGAATTTTGACCAGGAGCCAATCGGGAACCACCAATACTTGCTTATATTCTTGCTACATTTCTCAAATCGAACCTAAAACTGTTGATATAGCTTTGCAGGAACCAGGCTGGGTAGATGCTATGCATGAAGAGCTGAACCAGTTTGAGAAGCTTGGAGTATGGAAACTTGTCCAGTTGCCAAAGGGAAAGCGCAAGCTTGGAACTAGATGGGTATTTCGAAATAAGCAAGATTCTGCAGGGGTTATTGTTCGAAATAAAGCAAGACTGGTGGTTCAGGGATTTCGACAAATAGAGGGTCTGGATTATGATGAAGTATATGCTCCGGTTGCCCAACTTGAAGCCATCCGGATCTTCTTGGCTTACGCGTCGTACATGTGGTTCACTGTATATCAGATGGACGTTAAGACCGCGTTTCTATATGGAGATGTGAAGGAAGAAATCTTTGTTGAGCAGCCACCAGGATTTGTGCATCCAGACCATCCAGAATATGCCTACAAGCTAGACAAGGCATTGTATGGATTACACCAAGCTCCACGGGCTTGGTATGCCACATTAACTGAACATCTTTTGACTCATGGGTACACACGTGGCACGATAGACCAGACTCTGTTTATCAAGAAAGTGGGCAAGGATCAGATCTTAGTTCAGATCTATGTAGATGATATCATTTTCGGGTCTACAAGTGAGGATCTTTGCAAGGAGTTTGAAAGAGTTATGAAGAAGAAATTTGAAATGAGTGCTCTCGGGGAAATGACACTGTTTTTGGGTCTACAAGTCAAGCAGAGTTCTCAAGGGATTCTCATCCATCAAGGGAAGTATGTGGATGACGTGCTAGCAAAATTTAAGTTTTCAGACGCAAAGCCGGCTGAAACACCAATGGCAGAGAGACCGTTATTGACTGAAGATGAAGAAGGATCTCATGTGGATCAACGTCAGTATAGGTCTATGATCGGGTCGTTGATGTATCTGACAGCTAGCCGTCCGGATATTATGTTTGCTGTCTGCAACTGTGCAAGATATCAGGCTAATCCTAAAACTTCTCATCTTACTGCTGTTAAACGGATCTTTCGGTACCTTAAAGGCCGACCTCGGTTTGGTCTGTGGTATCCGAGGGATTCCAATTTTGACTTGTTTGCTTTTTCTGATAGCAACTTTGGAGGTACTGATAGTGACAGGAAATCTACATCAGCTGGATGTCAATTTCTGGGTGACAGGCTCATTTCTTGGCAATGCAAGAAACAACAAACGGTGGCAATTTCTACAGCTGAAGCTGAGTATGTTGCCGCTTCTGCATCTTGCTCTCAAGTGGTGTGGATGCAACATCAATTGCAGGACTACGGTTTGACTTATCTCAACACTACTATTTACTGCGATAATGATGCTGCAATACAAATTGTTAGAAATCCTGTTTTTCACTCCAAAACCAAGCACATAGACATAAAAGTTCATTTTATTCGAGATTGCTTTGACAGAGGTCTTATTACACTTGAGCAAATCGACACAGATGCAAATGCTGCCGATTTGTTCACCAAACCTGTCAGCAGCTCAAAATTCAAAGTGCTTGTGGATTTTCTGAAAATTATCCGCTTTACTGACTGAGCATGTTTTTGTTTTTCGTAGGTAAATTTGTTCATAAAGTTTTCTATTCTTAGGTAGTTTTTATTTATGCTCAAATTTAGGGGGAGAAATTCTGAAAAATACAAAAACATTAAAAAATAGAAAAATACAAAAAGAGGTGTTGCATGTATGACAGGGAAATGAAATGAATTTTCACATTATGGTTGAGGGCTGACTCGTGTAAGACCAGTATCGAAATAGTTTGACTCTAGTATGATGTGTTGGTAGGCTCTATCCTTTAGGCTGGAAACATTGGTTGTTTCTGTTCAGAACTAAAATAGTACATGACCTCAGGAAAGAAAATCACTTAGAATTAGCTCATCTCTATTTGAATGTCTGTATATTGTCCCGATACACACAATTTTGGTCTGACTCTGAAATCTTCTCTGAAAAAGTCGTGTATCTCCTTTGCTGCATCCAGATATATGCTGACCTGGAGGTGCTAGGCAACGTCAGCTTCTGCTGCATCCAGATACATGCTGACCTAGCTGTACGTTGTCGCTCTGTAGATCAATTAAACACCCGAAAGAGGCCCTCAAGTGCCCAAAAGAAACCCTAGAAACCTATATCAAATTGAGAAAAACTCATTTGATCTTGTACATTATACCATCTCTGCTAAAGATCTATTCTGTTCTCTTCTCAACCTATTCCCAGTTAAGATTTCAGAGATCTGGATTGGACTTGTGAAATATGTGGTAGGGAAGCTACTTACATGATAGGGTGTGCTGTCTGTAATTCCGAGATTTGATTAGTATTTGTTTGGGTGTTCATTGTTAAGAAATCAAAACATGATAAAATTTGTTACAGGCAGTTATATGAAAAGGTCTAGGGAGATGAGTTTAGATGGACAAATATACTGGCAATCGTCTAGATCATTCGGTAGTAGATCAGTGTTAATAAGTGATGTCAAGCCCGAAACCTCGTGATTTGATCCCTGAGTAATCTCCGTTATTTTCCTAATTTATTTTGTAAATAATAATTTTTATTATTATTTATTTTTGTTTTTTTTTTGGTTTTTGCAAATCATGCTCAGAAAGTTTAATGGGTTATAAGTGTTAACTGCTTAATGGATTGATTAAATTTGATTTAATATGAAAATCTTTTCAAAAATAATCCATGTTTATAAGCCCAAACAGTTGGTCCGGCCCAAGCCCACTTATCGGGTTAGGGTATAAGTTAAGGGTCTCGAGTCGAGACCTCATTTCTCACTCGAGACCTTCAGCAGTTCTCTCTCAAAATTCCGGCGAATTTTCTGTTCTTCGTATTTCCGACTTATTTCGACTTAAATCTCCGATTTCGAGTCATTGATCTTGGTGTTTCTGGTCTCGATTAACTATTGATTCAAGGTATGATGATGATTTTCTTGAAGATTTGCAGGTGTTATGAAGATTTGATGAAATCCTGATGAAGATTTGAAGATGATTAAGAACCCTAATCTTGAATATATTTTGGTCTTCAAATAAATCTGATGATGTTATGGGTTTTGATCCAAAAAGTTCAGAAGACAAAGTGTTTTTGGGGTCTCGACTCAAAACACATAAGGACTCGAGACCAGCTGATTGTGAGTCGCAATCTCATGATTGTGACTCGAGATCTCTAGGTCTCGACTCGAGATCTCAGTTGTTATTCTTGATTGCAACTCGAGAACTTATGGTCTCGACTCACGGTTTCGAGTCAACAGTAACTGATCTCGAGTCAAGATTAGAAAATTCTGAATTGTTGAAATCAAACATGTTGACTTTGAAATCTAAATTATTGTAAAAATATAAGTGTAAATGTTTGTAATGCACTTTTGTTTTGTGCAGACTATGGATTTAAAGTTCATTGCAACACACAATCAGGCTGGATACTTAGCACCTCCTCCAGAGAAGCATAGAAGATTGTATATATCATTGATGAAAGGTCTCAACAACTGTCGCATCGTTCACGCATTACGAGACAATCCAGTTATCTATGAAATTCTTGTTCAAGAATTCTGGAAGAATGCAAAAATTGAAGTTGTTGAGGGAAAGGGAGTTATTGTCTCTGAAGTTCAAAAGAAGACTGTTACTGTGTCAGAGCAGATGATTCGAGAAGTATTGCAGTTCAATGATCAAGAAACAGATTCGATCGAGCTTCCAGCTGGCACAGTTGAAGCAATATTGCCTAGACTGAGTTATGAAGGAAGATATCCACCTCTGGTTAAGAAATTTGTGCATCCTTATTGGCGACTTTTGCTGCACATGTTTCTCTTGTGTATATCCGAGAACAGAGGAGGCACAGATCAGCTGAATAGTACACAGGCTGCTGCTCTAGTCTGTGTGATAACTAATGAAGCGTTCAACTATTCGAAGTATATTTTGGAAGCTATGAAAAGGAATGTGCTAGGAGTCAGGAAAGACAAATTTCTTATGTATCCAAGGTTTCTGCAAATGATTTTTAATGCTCGTTATCCAGAGTTGGAGAGATCTGGTAATACATTGGAGTTGAAGCCCATGGGTCCATCTTGTTTTGGTGCTCTCACTCCGAAGAAGGGTACTGAGAAGAAATTTGAAGGATTGATTGATTTAGAGAAATTTGGTCAATTTGCAGAGACTGAAGATGTTGTTGCTAATCCAGTCATTGTGCAACCTGTTCCAGTGAATGTTGCACTTGCAAATGCTATAGTTGCTGAAGAACATGATATCCAAATGGGTACCGAAGATGAGCCTGAGACAGAGATTTTAACAATTGACTCTGACGATGAAGGCATTGAGATTATGTGTGATTCTGGGGAAGATGAAGAGCTTCCTCCTGAAGCTGAAGTTGATACTGCTGTTTCTGCTGTTCCACCTGTGATTACTGCTGAAAGTTTGGCTTTGTTATTAAAATCTGTAACTGATAAGATGGGAAATCCTCCTTCTGATCTATCAGTGTCAAGTGAAAAGCCTAGTGAAGACCCAAAGGATTCTGATTCCATGCCTTTGAAGCGGAAAAGGAGGGATCCTCGACTCGGAATGTATGTTGAACAAAACCAAGATCAATCCATGACTATTGCTGAAGATGATGACGGTTTATATGATTTTGATTTTGAGAGAAGTATTGCTGACACTACCACCTCTACTGAAGATATGTTTGATTCCAACATTGACTCTCAAAGAAATGTTTTGGAGACCACTGCTGCTGATATTCAGGTTACAAATGTTGATACAGATCCCGTTGTTGATACTATGCCACTTGGTATTTCTGAATGTTGCTCTTGAAGATTTGGAAGTGTTGGCTCGTCATCAAATTAGAGCTACTGAAAAATATGAAGAAATTGCAAAAGCGTGGACTGCTGCTGTTGCATCAGCCATTCATATTCGTACAAAGGGTTTTGGTGGTCTTAAGGATCGGTTGCAAGATGATCGTGAAAGTTGAAGTGTCAAGAACCTGCATGCATAAACCTAGGGGGAGATTGTTGGAACCTGAAGGTTTATTCATGTAGGTTAGCATAGTTTAAGGGTTGATTATGTATTTGTTTAGTTTACATGTTTGGGTCGATTTTGTAAGGGTTGGGCTAGTAGACTTGGTGTTGCAATGGGCCTAGGGTTTAGCCCGGTTGTTTTGTATTTAAACAAACCTCAACCTCTTGGTTGAGGTTGTTGGTTAGATTGTTGGTTGCGACACAAGGGAGCCGAGAATTAGAGTCTTGTATCAGTCATCGTTTAGCTTTGAATGCAAGATCTCTGGTTTGTGTTTTAATCATATTATTGTCTACTTATTTGTTCTTGAATCTACTTGTGATTGTTTTCCGCACCTTCACAAGTTAAGATCGATATCATTGAAGGATCCTAAACGGGTTTTACAGAAACGGTCCCATATCAACGGGCCGTGTAAAAGATACAGGCCTTATAACATGTCTATGATGTGTACCGTCAACGTCAGTAAATTTATATGGACCGATTAACTGTCGTAGACCACCTTAAAAGGACTCATACAAAAGATTATTTACACATGAGTCATAACTCATATGTATAACAACCGTTGAGAAACACCCCTAAACGTTCCTAAATATATCCCGTATACGAAAAACGACCCCGAAATACCTTTATTTCATTAGATAACAAATAAAAACAACAATAATAGGCTGTCGCGGGGCGCGACAGACTTCTCTTGGTCTGTCGCGGGGCGCGACCTAAAGTTAAGTGGCGGAGCCACATCATGCCACGTTTCCCGACACGCGTCGAGACCACCGATGACTCAGTAAACCCTACCGCCGCCTTTATGGCCCTCGCGGCCCGCGAAGAATGAAGAGGAATCTGTCGCGGAGCGCGACAGAGTGTTCGATCAGCTATAAAAGGGACAAAGATCAGTCATTTGTTCTCGTTCATTTTCTTTGATTCTCTCTCTAATTTCTAAAGGCAAAAGCTATAGCCAAATACCACTAATTAGCGAAGCTCTGCTTCGTTGTAAGTATTATAACCCCTGATTACGTATTAGTTACTCTGCCCGATTGATCTAGAGCTCCGTAACGCATGTCAAGGCTCTGCCTGACTCACTCGTTGGAGTTCTGTCTCGGGAGGGGGTATAGCTAATGTAAATTTGGGTTATTATACTAACGTGTGTGCATTGTTTAAATTAATATATTATAACCAGGAAGTCACAAGGAAATACCTAAATTAGCAATGTGAGTTTATCCTCTTTTTGTAAACTATTTTTACAAAACCTCAATTGTTTTTACCTTATAATTAACAGTGATTGAGTATTTGTAATTCTACAATTATCGTCGGTATGTTGGGGTTTTGTATACAAAATTTGTTACTACACTGTGAGTAGTAACATTACCACCAGTCAGGATTGACAGTACCGTGGGTGGCAATTAAGGTAGATATAAGCAAATGTAATTGCTAGATTGCCTGTAGTGCTGTAAAATGATAAAACCTATTTTGATTAAACTGGGATTCATTCACCAGTATTTCTTGATGGTAAAATGTTTTAAACACGTGTTCAGGTAACTTAGTGTGAAGCCAATAAAAGCCAGCTGGAGAGCACCGAAGGCTTAGAAAAGTGGCTATAAAAGTTATCTAAATAAAAAGGAGATCATGTTTTCAATAATTAGGGTTTATCCCTATAAATATATTACAAATGAAAGTCGGATTTTATCCCACTTATTTATCATAAATGTATTATTAGAAAAACTTGGATTTTATTCCATTTATCTATTTTAAACATTTTGGTGTTTAACTCGATAAAAATATTTCCTAACTACGGTACTGATGAAACTTTCCACTGCCAAATTAATAAACACCGATACCATCTGACTGGTTCGCGACTCCCGCTCCCGGGATGGGGTCGGAGGTTGTGACAATATGACCCTTCCTAGAATTCCATTTCTCAACCCAATGAGATGACTTGAGAATTATGTTTTACACATGAGTCATATGTCACTTCCTAGAATTTCGCTTCCTCCTGTTTAAAAACTTGAACGACCTCTTGCGCCATCACTGTGAGCAAATCGTCAAGCGTACCTGAGTAAGTGGGAGAATCGTTTAACGTCTCGGCACTTGTAGACATTTTCTAAAATTTGAGAGAGATATGTGTTGAAATGTTAAGAGTTGTGTGTGTTTAAATATATGTTTTAACTTTTACGAGAGTTGTGTGTGTTTAATATAAGTTTTTATTATAAAAATTGATTTTTTTATTACTTTGTAGCCATGGCCCACGAGAACAACCTCACCAACGCTCGCCATTGCATTCACTTTTCAATAATAGCGCCCCCTGAATGGCGCAGGGGGCGGGGGACTATTGTACCTAAAAAAACCGAGGTGGTATGGGGGTGGTGTCCCATACTACACAACCTTATAAGTAGACCAAATGGCAATTTCATAATTTAATTTCAAAGTAGGGGTAATCTTTGTCTTGTATCTTTTATACAAATAATATGATAATATAACTAAGAAAAGTTATATTTATTATAGAAAGGAGTTGAATGCCCGGATGGTCTCTGTGGTTTTGTAAAATAACACCTATAGTCCCCAACTTTTGGAAATTACACTGGTGGTCCCTATGGTTTGATAGTTTGTTACTCGGATAGTCCCTGGAGTGGATGGTGGTTAGTTTTCTCCGTTAAGTCCATCTGAAGTTGCTTATTTACCCCTTGCTTTTATTAAAATATAAAAAAATCACACACACACACAACATATATATATAAACACTCACTCTATCTAAAACACACACACACTAACTCTCTCTCTATCTCTATCTCTCTCAGGAAAAGCCCCACCATCACCTACCGCCATCAACACCACCACTGTCACCACCACCTATGTCACAGCCCCTGACCCCTTGCCCCGGGAGGCGGGCGGCCGCGAGCACTCAGAGGGTATCAGTGTTTATTAATTCGACAGCGGAATTTTCATCAGGACCGTAATAGGAAATATTTTTATCAGAATCAAATCCCAAAATGTTTAAAATAGATAAATGGGATTAAACCCGATTTTTAATTTGTAATATATTTATAGTGATAAACCCTAATTATTGAAAACAATTCTCCTTTTTATTTAGGTAACTTTTATAGCCACTTTTCTAAGCCTTCAGTGCTCTCCGTCTGGCTTTTATTGGCTTCACACTAAGTTACCTGAAACACGTGTTTAAAACATTTTATCAGCAAGAAATACTGGTGAGTGCATCCCAGTTTAATCAAAACAATATTTTATATCATTACAATATTGAGGGCATCCGCAATTACATTTGCTTATATCTACCAAATTACCACCCATGGTACTGTCAATCCTGACTTGTGGTCATGTTACTATTCTTAGTATTAGTAACAAGTAATGTATACAAAACCCCAACATACCGACAACAATTGTAGAATTACAAATACTCAATCACTGTTAAATTACATTTTAAAACAATTGAGGTTTTGTAAAAACCGTTTACAAAAAGAGAATGACTCACATTTATAGGCTTAGATATTTCTACAGGCTTCCCGGTAATATTATAGCTTCCTGTTGCCTTTCCTGGTTATTATTTTCTTGAGTTTCTATGAATATATATAATGCACACGTGTTAGTAAGATAACCCAATTTACATTAGCTATATCCCCGAGAAAGAACTCCAATGAACTGAGTCAGGCAGAGCCTTGATATGCGTTACGAGGCTCTAGATCAATCAAGCATAGTAACTGGGGTTATAATACTTACAACGAGCCAGAGCTTCGCTTATTAGGGGGTATTTGGCTATAACTTTAGCCTATTGGAAATTTGAGAGAGAAATAGAAATTTTTGTCATTGGGCTATACTTTTTCATTCATCGTGAGGGTTTTGATCTTGTGACTTATCGTAAATGTTGAATTAAGTTACTAACCTAGTTTCGTTTGCATTGTCTATTTAATTAGGTTTATCAAGCTTAACCAGTAGGAAAACTCTGACAAGTTTAAATTTGCAACGTGAGTCATTCTCTTTTTACAAAAATTGTTTCCGAAACCCTAAATGTTTTCCCGTTATATTTATAGTGATTAAGTCTTTGTTATCTTAAATAATGACGGTACGTGGGGTTTTGTATACATTACTTATCAAGCATCACTTTTAGGTGAACAGACCTAAATAGTGATATGACCACAGTCACAGATCCGGTCGAGTGACAACTTGGTCAGATAATTATAAGATAGAAGCAATTATAATCGCTCTTAATACTGTATATCATAATAATGTGTTTTTTTTGTATAAATGGAATGCACTCGCCAGTATTTTCCGCTGATAAAATATTTTTAAAAAACATGTTTCAGGTGATTTACTGTGAAGAAAATGAAAAGTGCCGCGTAGCACACCGGCTTAAATAAGTGGCTCAGTAAATAGAAATAAAAATGTTTTCTGTAATAAAGGGATTTCCCAGTGAAATTCCTTTCTTGTAAAATACGGGGTTTGTCCCGAAAATTATAATGAAATTATCTGGTGTTTTCTTCTAAAACTCTGATATTATTTTCTGACAAACGGTCCTGTTAAAATTTTCGCTGCCAAGTATATACCAATACCACAGGTTTCTGTCCCGCGGTTTCCGAAATTTGCAAAACGGGTCGGGGGCCGTGACAAAAAAGTTGGTATCAGAGCCACTGGTTTAAATTAAATTATAGGAATTTTGTGTTATGTGAAATTTAATTGTAATACTTAAAATTTAATCTGAAATTTTTGTATTTCCTTATGTGTGACTAACAGTATGAATGAACTATCGGAAGCTCTCCAAAACTTCTCGATACATTCCACTAATATGGAGACTACCGGGAATCAGACCGGTTACCAGACTGACACAGATGAGCCAATGGTGTTCCAAGCCCAGGAAAAACCCAAACCCAAAAAGAGAAGGAAGCTTTTAGACTGGAAAAAGGGGAGAAAGAAGAAACCTACAGCTCAAAAAGTGAAGAAAACTGTTGAACCAAAAGGAAAAGAAAAAGTGGGAGAAAACTCTGGCCAAACTCCAACCTTACCACCCTGGGAGGAACTAGACAGGAAGCTGGCAAACTGCGACCTTTTTGGGCCAGCTGATGAAAACCTTGTGAACATTCCCGTTCAAAACGAACTTCCAATAAACCTGGAACCCGCCATCCCTGAACCTATTGTCAACCCACTACCCCTGCCTAACCCTATTGAGGAGTGGTGGACCAATGACTGGCATTTCCAAAACCTCATGAACAATCCGAACCCTTATTACCCACAGTTTGAACCAGCCCCTGCTACTTTTCCACCCATGAACCTGGAGAATGTTGCTGAACTATGCCGCTACGGCAAAGAATTGATGGATGCAGGAAACCGGATCCGAACTGTGGGGGAGAACATCACTTGGAAGTACGAAGAAAGGGAATTTCACTTCTGAAGACTGTTAACCATAGAATAGATATTTTGTATAATAGTAATATGTGAAAAAATAAATAAATAAATAAATATAAAAATAAATGTATATATATATAATATAATAAAATAATAATAATATAAATAAAACATCTGTAAATACGTGGCTTGTACGGACGCATAAATATATATATATATAAAATATAAACGTCGCAATGTTCGACGATTTTGGTTATATGTGCTGACTTAATTTGTGATTGTGATTGTGATTGCTATATTGTGTTTAATTGCTACCTATTTTTGTGATATTAATCCGTATGTTATAATTCAGATGGATAACGCAATAAACCAATCGGCAAATGAAGTTAATGTGACAACTGGCACAAAACCGGTAATTTCCGTACAATCTAATTATTATTAAATATCTGCAATTATGTGCTTAAATGTCAACATAGTCTGATTTCATGCTATACATGTGAATTCATGCACGTTTTATACTTCAAATATTGCTTTATGCATTACTTTAGCGTTGCGTCAAAAAGACTAGTAAACTCACCGGTAAGACACATTGTGTCAGCAGTTTTGCAGAAAACAATCAGACAATAGAATTGGGGCTTAGGAGTAGGTCCAACGTCTAAAATACAATAAAACCCAAGTGTGGATACAAGGGTTAACATATAAACTTTCCGGAAGCTAAACTATGCACTAAAAATATAACAATCCTTAATAAAACCGACACCCTCGATTATTTTCCGACACCCTAATATATTTTAAAATATCACAATATGTCCCAAAATACACCCCATATGTGAAAACATGCCTCAAATACATTAAATAGTATTAAAAATTGAAATTTTGGGCTGAGGCGGGCCGCGTGAACCCCACCCCAACCTTGACGCGGGCCGCGTCAACTTAAAACCTGGCACGACCCTGGGCCGCCACGTGGCCCAACACCCGGCGAGCCTACCTGATGACCCAGCTAAGCTACTCATTGACCTGGGTTTGACGCGGGCCGTGTAAGCCTTAGCTTACATTTACGTGCATAACTGTATTTTATTGTTAGGTGTTATTTGACTATTTGTTAGTTTATAGTATGAGCGACCAAGGACCATTTGACGCGTATCGTCAATTGTCTAGTTCGCCTAGAAGCGAAGGCACCTCCTCTTCCCAGCCTGCCCTCTCAGGGTACTCTGTTGATACCGAAGAAGGGATCTTTGTGTTTTAGGCTCAGTCCGAGGAGCCATTTCCTCAGAAAAAGAGGGGATGGTTCAGTCAAGGAGCACACGAGCGTAGGAAGCGTATGAAAAAGTTACAGGAACAGAGGGTACTAGCAGCAGCCAAAAGAGAGACAGATGCCTATGCCCAGGATATGATAAATAGGGGTATAGCCAACATCCATATTCTAGCAACCACTACAGCTGACCCTAATCTGGAACAAATAATAGCACCCTAACCACAACTACCAATCCCTGATCAACCCGTGGAAATAGAAAACCCTGAAAACCAAGTAGAAATACATGACTTCAATCCAGAAGAAATCCCTAGGGTACCAGCACCAAACCCCTGGTGGGATGACGTTAGGGACTATGTGCAACGTTACCCAATACATGAAGACACTCCCATGCAGAACCTAGGAGCCTACCCAGGTATGGACCCTTTAGATCCCTATTACCATGATGAATACATTAGGGAGATTTTAGAAAATCCTTACCGATTCCAGGTACCTACACCCCCATACCAGGAACCCGCACCCCAGATTCCGAACCCAGTCCTAGAACCTGCACCCCCAATGAGTGCAGAAAACGTACAAGAACTTAGGACATTTGGTGAGGAAATTCCAGAAAGTAGTGAAAGAATGCGACAGGTGGGAGAGCGACTCGTCTGGAAGTATGACGAGCGCAATATGGATTTCTGGATGAATCCATATCCGTGATGTAATGGAGGAGACGGTAGTAGTAATAATAATAATAATAAAATGTGTGTGTATGGATGCCTACTACTATTAGCAGTGTTGTAAAAGTCGCTAGGCGGTCCCTAGTCGGCCGACTGGGGAGTTGGGAGTAATCGGAGTACTCGGAGAGTACTCGGGGAGTACGCGGACATGGTAAATATAAAGAAAATTAATTGTTATATATTATTTATGTGTTAAAATAAGCATAATTCATGTCAAATGAGTATAATTTAAAATGAAACATGTTTAAAGTTCAAATATTGTTAGGATCTGAGGCTCTCGTGATTGTGTTTGTTTGTGAGTTTTGAACAAATCAAATAGATATGAACAGTTTTAAGTGCAGCGGAAATGAACAACAAACTTTGTAAACACAATCAAAGGAGAATATAGTTTGATAAACAATTGCTTTTCATAGAGTCGAAAGATTACATAAAAAGCAAAAGATTACAATTCAAGCTTACAGACTAAACTCCCCCTCAGCCTGATACTCCAGAATTGGTTGCACAAGATGAAAGGATTGAATTGAGGAGAAGAACTCACTCAAAACCAATCAAATGTAACAGTACAGAGTACTGTCATATTTATAGGCAAACCAAACTACTGATGTACCTCAGCTGACGTCACCATGATAGTGACATCTAACAGCCTAACAACCTGTAAACACTGTTCTATACAACTACTGATGTCTAACAACTGATTGATAATAAAATACAAAACAAGTCTAACACAGTTCACGTTCCACTGCTGTAGCCTAAGCACTGACTGTTTGAATCATCAGTGCTTTCTTCAAAAGGTGATCAGTCTTTGAATGAGCAGTGCTTGGGTCATCAGCAGTACTTAAGAGACAGCAGTAGATAGAGCTCAGTGTTTGCCTTTTAGCAGTCTTTAGCTGTTTCATCAGTGTTTGGTTCATCAGTTGTTCTTTAGAGCAGTACTTAGAGTGTATCAGCAGATAGATAACCAGTGTCATGAGGAGAGCTTAGAGTAAACGTCTGCTTATTGTGAATCCACTGTTGTGACCAGGTTTTGGCTTTACATTATATGTTCCTCTGGTAGGGTTCAATCCCAACAATCTCCCCCTGGAACAGATAATGCCAAAACCTGTCATTATTCTGGATTTTTATTCTTCATCAGAAGTTCCTTTGCTTTTCTTTTAAATTCTTCCTCAAACTCTTTGGAACTTGAATCAGCCTCATCCCTGCACAGTGAAAGCTCAAGGAGATCTTGTAGATCTTCAACACTCAGGCCTAGTGCTTGATTCCTTGATATATGCCTCACTTCTCCATTGGTTCTGATCAGAGTCAATACGTGGGTCTTTTGATCAGAGAGCCACTTTAGTATTTTTAAACCAAATGGGTTTCTTGGGAGAGCAGTATCATGAGCTTCAGAAACTCGTGTGAATGCTTTTTCAATAATCTCATTAGCTGCAGCTATGTCTTCTTCAACTTCTTTGTCAGTCAGCTCACTATTTGTGACACCTGCTGATGATTTTTGACTTACTACTTTGACCCTTTTGGCAAGGTCTTGTAGTTTTGCTAATCTTTCTTTATCTGAAGCTATTTTCTTGATAGCTTCTTCAATCTGATCAGCTTCTTTATCCTTTTCTTCACCAACAGTCAGCATTTCCTTCCTTTCTTTTCTCAAATTTGTAACAAAGGCTTCTGCTGTACTGATTTGTGTTTCAAAAGTCTTGACCTGCTCCTTTAGCTTTTTGTAGTCAGACTTTTTAGGAGTGTTGGAGACTTTCATCCTCTGTTTCTCAAGCCTTTCATAAGCTTCATCAGTTTGCTGCTTTGACCATTTTGCTATGGCATCCGCAGTATCCACCTTTCCATCCACCAACTCCTGCTTCTTTCTTTTATGCTCGGAAATAAGATCAGCTATGAATTTCTTGTATTTGTTCCAATTTGGAGCTGTCTTTTTCTTCCGTGGATCAAATTTAATCTTTTCAATTCTATTAGCCTCATGCTTTAGTGCAACTATTGGCCAGTCTTTGAATTCTGTTTCTTCAGCAGGATAGAACTTTTCTTTCATTATGTATGCAAGATAATCTTTTATCAATTCATTTCGTTGATCTGCTTCAGGGGATAAGCTTGACATTTCTTTGTTCAGATCACTTGCATATTCTTCTATTTGTTTGACTTTGTTGAGCAGGAATTTTCTTCTTTCCAAAATGGCTTCATCACCTTGATTCTTGCATTCAACTTTGGCTCTTATCCTTGCTTGTCTTGCTTTTATTTCGAGATATTCATCCATGTTTTCTGAAATTATGAAACCTATGAGAGAAGGAAATTTCCTTATTGAAGGATCATCTTCAGTGTAAAATTGTTTCATCTCATTTTTCACAGCTTCTAATTCCAATGGATATTTAGTAGCAACAGGATCATACTTTTCATCAGTAGCCTGTGTTGTTTCTCTTTTTCTTTTGTGAGGCTTTGGAGGTTGTGGTGTAGAAATGATGAGATCAGTGGTGGATGTTTGACTAACAGTGGTTGAAACAACTGGTGTCTCAACCGCTGTCGTCATTACAACTGCTGATGTATCAGTAGATGTCTTCTGCTTTTGAGCAGGGGTTTTTGATGGTGGTGATGGTGGTGGTGACTCATCATCAGGGATGAAAACCCTTCTCCTTTTTAATGTAGGAGAGGCTGATGATGTTTTGGGTGGATCAGTGGTTTGAGATTGTGATTGACTGACAGTGGTTGAAACAACTGGTGTTTCAATCACTGTTGTCATTACAGCAGATGTTGTAACATCTGCTGTCTTCTGCTTTATGGCAGGAGGCAGTGGTGGTGATATGATTGTAGATGATGATGGTGGTGGAACAATGGTTTTGATGGTGTGTGATAGAGTGGTGTGTGTTGAAGGTATGTGTGTTGATGAAATGGCAGCTGTTTGGCTACTGACAACAATTTTTGTAACTACTGGTGTATCAGCTGTTTGACTAACAGGTTTTGAGACCTGTTTTTCTTTTTCTTTTTCTTTTTCAGGCTCAATACAAAGGCCATGTTCTATTCCTATTTTATTCATTTTTCCCAACAGCTTGATATTCTCCCCCTTTTTTGCATTATCTGAAGGGGGGTTAACAAGAAATGATATGGAAGAAGGAACTTTGCCAGAGGCGCTTTGAATGCTAGCCTTTATAGCCTTGATATCTGCTTGAGTGTCTTTAAACCTTGATTCCACCATGTTGGTCAACATTTGATGCTTTTTATCAGCCATATGTTGCTGTTTTTCAAGCATGGGTTGAAAAATATTCCAAAGCTCATTTGTAGCAAATGCATGTTGTGCAGGTGCTTGAGCAGGAACAGCAGTGGCTTGTGCTTTTTGAGCTTTTAAAATCTCTTGCACCATATTCTTTATTTCAGCAACTGAATCTTCAAGTTTTTCAACTCTGTCCGTCAATTCCTGATATTTTGAATCATCACCTACTTTAGTAGGATCATCTGAATCCCCACCAGCAGTGGTTGTATCAATGTTTGACTTAGGAACTGAGTCCCAAAAATCATCCATTGATGCCCCTTGTTCTTGGTACTGGGGACTTCTTTCTTCAGCACTCGATAAACCTTTGATGGTACCGGTGGTTGGAATCAACTCACTGGTGGTTATCGATGTTGCCATGGAAGAAATTGCCTTCAAGGGAGTCTTATTAATGAAACAACTGTCCAACTGAAGATCTGTTGATCCATCAGCTGTAGTTGCTGCTCCACTTGAATTACCACCGAGAGTTACTTGTAACTCAGGGGGTGTAACCTCCTCAGATGTTGCTGGGATAGCAGAGGTATAAGCATCAGACCCAGTCACTTGTGGAGGTATACTCTCAGTAATGGGTGATAGAGAGGAACTGGTTTGTGTCTGAGCTGTAGCAGCTGCATGCAACAAAGGTAGCATGGTTTGCGGTAGTATGATTGGTGAGGGTATGGGAGTTGAAAGAGACATGTCCTTGGGATCAGGACTGTGGAAGATAGATCCGAGTGGATCCAGAGCTTCATAATTTGGTGTCCCTGTGATTACAACCTGATCCTTTTGTGAGGATGCAGGAGGAGTTTTAGGCAAAGGTTGAGATCTTTCTTCCAACTGCTGTGAGGAAGTAGTAGCAGTGGTTTGTGGTGACTTTTGTGTTGTCACAGGCAGTTGCTCTGGGATCTCATCTTCCAGAGTTGCCTTTGTTTTGGGTTTGGTGGGTTTTCTGGATGTTTTTCTTTTGGTCTTTTTGGTGATGTCAGGTGTGGGTTTCAAAGCAGTGGTTGTGCTGCTTTGATCACCTGGAGCAGTGGGCTCAGCAGAAGTTACCTGAGGATCAGTGGCAGTTTCTAAAGTCTGCTCAGGCACCTTTGCTTTTAACTTTATTGGTGCCATCATTCTTGAAAATGTTTCAATTGTTAAACCTTTTATTTGAAAATGGACACCTTGTTTGGGCAAATTTTCATCCTCTTTTTCAAATTTTTGTTTAAAGTAATAGCTTAGAAATCTTGGAAAAAGAAGAAATGATTTGCTATCAACATTCTTTACCATGTCATTGAAGATCTCCTGGGAGTAGTTGTAATCTTTATTGTTTAAAATAGCATAGCCCAGGCATTGGATCTTCAATGGTATTTCGTTAAAAGATGTTGTTTTATTAGAAACACACATCAAAAGTGTGTGAAATAAAAATCTGGGTGCAGACGAGAAATAACCTTTTTGTAAGGTATCTACCTTTGATTGTTCTGCATATCCCCTTTTCAGAAAATCAGCTTTTAACTCGTTTTTGTCAAAGGAAGTTTTACCTTTCAGATCATCGAGTTTGAAGACTTCTGAGATTGACTGCGGTGTGAATTTGATTGCTTTTCCCTGTATCTGAGGCTCTCGTGATTGTGTTTGTTTGTGAGTTTTGAACAAATCAAATAGATATGAACAGTTTTAAGTGCAGCGGAAATGAACAACAAACTTTGTAAACACAATCAAAGGAGAATATAGTTTGATAAACAATTGTTTTTCATAGAGTCGAAAGATTACATAAAAAGCAAAAGATTACAATGCAAGCTTACAGACTAAACTCCCCCTCAGCCTGATACTCCAGAATTGGTTGCACAAGATGAAAGGATTGAATTGAGGAGAAGAACTCACTCAAAACCAATCAAATGTAACAGTACAGAGTACTGTCATATTTATAGGCAAACCAAACTACTGATGTACCTCAGCTGACGTCACCATGATAGTGACATCTAACAGCCTAACAACCTGTAAACACTGTTCTATACAACTACTGATGTCTAACAACTGATTGATAATAAAATACAAAACAAGTCTAACACAGTTCACGTTCCACTGTTGTAGCCTAAGCACTGACTGTTTGAATAATCAGTGCTTTCTTCAAAAGGTGATCAGTCTTTGAATGAGCAGTGCTTGGGTCATCAGCAGTACTTAAGAGACAGCATTAGATAGAACTCAGTGTTTGCCTTTTAGCAGTCTTTAGTTGTTTCATCAGTGTTTGGTTCATCAGTTGTTCTTCAGAGCAGTACTTAGAGTGTATCAGCAGATAGATAACCACTGTCAAGAGGAGAGCTTAGAGTAAACGTCTGCTTATTGTGAATCCACTGTTGTGACCAGGTTTTGGCTTTACATTATCTGTTCCTCTGGTAGGGTTCAATCCCAACAAATATTCTGAATACAAGTCCGACTAGTCTGAGTACAAGGCCGAGTAGTCCGAGTACAAGGCCGAGTAGGCCGATTTTGACCGAGTTTGACCGATTAAAAGTCAACAAACCACGTTGACCGCCTAGACCGACTAGGCCGACTAGGCACCGAGTACTCCCGAGGCCGACTAATTGAGACCGCCTAGGAGGAAGTCACCTCGGAGGGGGTCCGAGGACCGAGTACTCGCCGAGTACTCGGCCGAGTAATCCGACTTTTACAACACTGACTATTAGTATAATTTTATTTCAGTTGGTATTGTAAATTTATTTCAGTAATGGTGTGTAATAGAGGCATAATAGATGAATAGAGTAAAGTCGCAATGATCGACGCTTTTGGCAAAGATGTGTGTCATGTGATTGACTATATTAATATTATTTTGTGATATTAATACGGGGTAAATGTTTAAAATTCAGATGGCCGACGAAGGAAATCAAGGAAATCTGAATAACAATAACTAGAGTAACATTAATGTGGTTAATGAGAATCCGAGTATCAATAACAATGGAAACCAAGTGGATAATAGTGCTATCCAACACATAGTAGCACAAGGAATTATAGATGCAATGCCATTTATTATTCAAACGGTTCAAGAAGCGAATAATAAAAGTAAGCATAACTGTAAGCGACCAATTGAACCAGAAAACAGCGTGAACAATGGACCCGTACTTCAGATGCCCATTCCCAAAAGAAGAAGAACCATGCCTTATGGTTGTTCTACAAAGAATTCTGGTACTGCAAACCAATAGAATTCTCGGGCAATGAAGGACCCATTGCAGCCCTACGCTGGATAGAGAAAACTGAGGCTGTTTTAAAAATAAGCAAGTGTGCTGAAGAAGATAAGATAATGTTTGCTTCTAATTTATTTAAGAACTCAGCTTTAGAATGGTGGAACACTATCCTCCAGTCTAGAGGAAGTGATAGAGTATACAACATGGAATGGGAGGAATTTAAAAATATGGTAGAAAGGAAATTATGCCCTCCCAATGAAAAGGAACAGATAGCTAATAAATTTCTGAACCTTAGGATGACAGGGGTAGATAGTAAGGGTTATACTACCACATTCTTTGAATATGCTAGAATAGTACCAACCCTTGCATCACCTGAACCAGTATTAATCTCCCGTTACATCCGGGGATTAATCGGAGAGATTAGACATGTAGCCAAGGCATCTAGACCCCAAACCATAGAAGAAGCTGTAGAACTAGCCAATACCTTGACAGACGAATTAATTCGTACTAGAGAGGAAGACCAGAGGAAAAACCTAGCTCAAAGGCTTACTCAAGAATTCCGTACTGGGAATTACAACCGTAGGAATATGGGTTCTACCGCTGCACCATTGTGCAAGGTCTGCAAGAAAAAACATTCGGGAAAATGCTCCACTCTTTGCAATTATTGCAAGATGCCAGGACACAAGGAAGAAGATTGGAGGAAGAAATCTAGTAATGGACTATGCTACAATTGTGGAGAAAAAGGTCATATCAGGCCAAACTGTCCAAAACTAGCTCCAGCTGCAAACAACAAGAACACTAAAAATGCTAGAGCATTTGTTCTGACTGCAGACGAAGCCAAGATGATTCCAGACGTGATAGCTGGTACGTTTTTAGTTAATGATGTATTTGCTAAAGTATTATTTGACTCTGGTGCGAACCAAAGTTTTATTAATACTTCATTTTCAAACTTCTAAATCAGTCATTAACTAAACTACCACAAGAATGTCTCGTAGAGACAGCTAATGGAGAAACTGTTAGGATTTCTGAAATCTTGCAGGGAGCAAGAATAGAAATTTTAAATCAAAAGTTTAGGACAAACCTTTATCCAATGAATCTGGCAGGATTTGACGTCGTATTAGGAATGGATTGGTTAATAGCCAATAAAGCAAGTATTTTATGTGATCAAAAGTCAATCCAAGTAAATTCACCAAAAGATAAAATGATCACAATTAAAGGAGATAAACCATCTAGATCCATAAAATTCATCTCTGCGATGAAAACTGCAAGTTATATAAGAAAAGGATCTATAGTGTATTTGATTTCCATAATCACTAACACTAAAGGAAAAGAACTAAAAGACATTCCAGTAGTGTCTCAGTTTTCAGATGTATTTCCAGAAGAATTACCAGGACTACCGCCAGATAGAGAAGTTGAATTCAGAATACACCTGCTACCAGGAACAGCACCAATTGCCAAAGCACCTTACCGTTTGGCACCCGCCGAAATGCAGGAATTGAAGAAACAATTAGATGAGTTGCTAGAAAAAGGATTCATACAACCAAGCTCATCGCCATGGGGAGCGCCGATCTTATTCGTTGAAAAGAAGGACGGATCAATGCGTATGTGCATTGACTACCGTGAATTGAACAAGGTCACAATTAAGAATCGGTACCCATTACCGAGAATTGATGATCTGTTCGATCAACTGCAAGGAACTCGATTTTTCTCTAAAATTGATTTAAGATCAGGATATCATCAATTAAAGGTACAGGAAGAGGACATTCCTAAGACCGCATTTAGAACAAGGTATGGCCATTATGAATTTACTGTCATGCCATTTGGTTTAACCAATGCCCCAGCCGCATTTATGGACATGATGAACCGAATATGTAAGCCATATTTGGATAAATTCATAATTGTCTTTATAGATGATATTCTAATTTACTCTAAGAGTAAAGAGGATCATGCAAAGCATTTGCACGCACTTTTAAGTCTATTAAGAAAAGAAAAGCTTTATGCTAAATTTTCAAAGTGCGAATTTTGGTTAGAACATGTACAATTTCTTGGACACTTAGTCAATCATGAAGGAATTCATGTGGATCCAACAAAAATCGAGGCAATTACCAAATGGAAAACCCCTGATTCACCAACCGAGGTTAGAAGTTTCTTGGGATTGGCCGGATATTATAGGAGGTTTATTCGAGATTTCTCTAGAATAGCCATTCCTTTAACTAAGTTAACCTGTAAATCCATTAAGTTTGAATGGGGACCAAAACAAGAAGAAGCATTTAGAATTCTTAAGCAAAGATTAACTAATACACCCATATTAGCGTTACCAGAAGGAACTGAAGACTTTGTAGTATATTGTGACGCTTCTAAGTTAGGTTATGGATGTGTATTAATGCAACGTCAAAAGGTTATAGCTTACGCATCTAGACAACTTAAGAATCATGAAGAGAATTATTCAACCCGTGATCTAGAATTAGGAACTATAATTTTGCCCTTAAGATTTGGAGACATTACCTTTATGGTAGTAAGTTTACCATATTCACTGATCATAAGAGTTTAAGGTATGTTTTCGGGCAAAAAGAGTTAAATATGCGACAAAGACGCTGGATGGAGATGCTTAGTGATTATGATTGTGATATCCAGTATCATGAAGGAAAAGCAAATGTAGTGGCAGATGCTTTAAGTCGAAAGTATCATGAAAAGCCAAAAAGGGTATGTTCTCTTAAATTAAATCTACAAGTAGATTTAAATGATCAAATAAGAGAAGCACAAGAATCAGTAATCAAAGATGATACTGAAAAACTAAAAGGTATGATTAAAGAATTAGAACAAGGAACAGATGGAATTTGGAAATTCCATAAGAAAAGAATGTGGATGCCTAAATTAGGAAACCTACGTCATCGTATATTAGAAGAAGCTCATAAGTCTAAGTATACGATGCATCCAGGAAGTGATAAAATGTACCAGGATTTAAGGAAAAATTTCTGGAGGATAGGGATGAAAAAGGACATAGCAGCCTATGTTTCTAAATGTTTAACTTGTTCACAAGTTAAAGTTGAACACCAGAAACCTTCAGGTTTGTTACAGCAATTAGAAATGCCAGTGTGGAAATAGGAATTAATAACAATGGATTTTGTTACCAAACTACCCAAAATGAAGAAAGGTAATGATACAATCTGGGTGATTGTAGACAGGCTAACCAAGTCAGCTCATTTCCTACCAATGAAGGAAACTTTCAGTATGGAATAGCTAGCTAAATTATATGTAAATGAAATTGTTTCATTACATGGAATACCTTTATCAATTGTTTCTGATAGAGATAGCCGATTTACCTCTCATTTTTGGTCAAGTATCCAAAAAGCCATGGGAACCAAATTAAATCTGAGCACAACTTATCATCCTCAAACAGACGGACAAAGCGAAAGGACGATTCAGACAATGGAGGACATGCTTAGAGCTTGTGTAATTGATTTCAGAGGTAATTAGGATGATCACTTACCTTTAATAGAATTTTCTTATAATAATAGTTATCACACAAGTATCAACGCTGCACCATTCGAAGCACTTTATGGACAAAAGTGC
This sequence comes from Helianthus tuberosus, assembly GCA_030545235.1. Classification (NCBI taxonomy): domain Eukaryota; kingdom Viridiplantae; phylum Streptophyta; class Magnoliopsida; order Asterales; family Asteraceae; genus Helianthus; species Helianthus tuberosus. The sequence goes on from CM060405.1 coordinate 26,432,480, forward strand.
CGAACCCCAGTCTGTTGGGCAGAAATTGGGGAAAAGCAACTATTTGGAACTGAGATAGTACAAGAAACAACCGATAAGATCATTCAAGTCAAGGAACGACTAAAACAGCACGTGATAGACAGAAGAGCTATGCGGATAACCGACGCAAACCCTTGGAATTTCAAGTAGGAGATAAAGTATTGTTAAAAGTCTCTCCTTGGAAAGGAGTAGTAAGATTCATCAAAAGAGGAAAGCTAAGTCCCAGGTATTGTAACACCTCGAAAATTCACGTCCTGCAATATGTTGACACGTGTCATAAAGTTTAAACGTGTGAAAGAAATATTATGGAAGGACTAAAGTTGACAAACGTAGAAAGTATGTGAATATACGTATTCTAAGTGTCAACTGTGAATAAATATATTGTATTTTAACCCTACACGATGCTCATACCTTCAAACGAATAAATCATGGATCATACGAAGCTAAATGTGTGTGATTTCAAACTACAGGGACCAAATGTGTCAACATGTTTAATTTATACCTCTGAGTGACCTTTTGACGAACCCGAAGCTTTGTAAATACTTTTAACTTATTTTCCCTATACGGGCTTGGGTTACGGTACATAGCGTACCGCTTGATCGGGCATCAAATCTCCACGCTTAGTGGGTAGTTGAATAATTTGATCGGCTCGTTTTAAACAGATTTGTTTACTTTAAAGCCTTTGGGGGGTTAATGACCATGTCCCGGATATCCTCGGCATTATCTTACGAGATGGCCACGACCTGAGCACGGGGTGTAGGCGTACACCTGTCGGTGTATAACTCATTATTGTGGTGTGTCTATTGATCTTTAACCCGGATACGTTCCGGGCTACTGAACGCATAAGTAACATGTAAATCGTTCACAAGATTATAATATTAAATAATTCTCCCAAGTTAAAAAGATTAATTTTGCCTCTGTGCATTTTAATCAATGTGTCAAGATATTTTGTGCCACGTGCATTCAAAACAATTTACAAACTCTTTTTCCAAAATGAGTCAGTTGAATGTATTTACCAGTGTAAACTGACGTATTTTCCAAAAAGGCTAAATGCAGGTACTATACGAACTTGGCTGGATAATTCTCCTTAGCATCAATAGAAGTCTCGCAAGCTTAAGATGCCTAAAAGTCTGTTGAACTATTGTTTCCATTTTATGTTCGATCCTTCTGTGGATAAACTTCCGGATATTGTGACAGTTGATATTACAATAATAAATTCGGTTGTATTATATTTTCAATTGCTTCCGCTGTGCTTAATAATATTGTGTTGTTTGACTATTATGTTGCCAACCATGACGTCACGATACTCCCCACCGGGCCCACCGGTGACACGTGGAAATCGGGGTGTGACAGGTTGGTATCAGAGCCAACTCTGAGTGAATTAAACACTAGCCTTTTGTGTTTAATCTCAGTTACACAATTGCACATATCTAAACCTTTTGAGTCTAGACTTAACTTAGGAATATTCTCAATCCTAATCTTGAAATTTTACTTCCAAATTTTTATTGGATACGTCGCCAAGTGAAGAAGCTGTAATAAGAATTCTCCACATCTGGAGCTTTGAAATGCTGAGCTTCGTACCACGACCAGGATGAAACGTGCAACCTCGGAGAAAGCATTCAGGAATTGAATGAAGAAGAAACTCCTTTTGCTGAAGATCGTTTCCTTAATAGTCCTTCTAAGGACGTGTTTATATTTCAGTCCCTACGAGGACAACATTATTCTTTTCAAAGTCCCGCTTAGGGCAACTTTATACTCTTATTTTTATATAATGGAATGATTAAGTTTAAACTTTCATTCTAAATAAGAAATATTAAATAGATGGAAAAATAATATTTCCTTTTTGCAAGATCTACCATTATAATAAAATGGCAAAAATCTAAAAGAGCAAGACCTAGCCTTGGGTCAATTATAAGACCGGGCCAAGATGGTAATACCTGTTTAAAAAGATTCAATTCCCTGTTAACATCTTAAAACATGTTAACACTCCTGGCAGATGTGATTCAATTAAAATCACACACGTCATTTTTATAGAAGATCCTTCAAAAGATTCCTAACCCAGTTTAATGATCCCTGAATCCTGGGTTTATGTCATCAATTAAGATGATCATATTTTAACCATACGTGGTAATATAGTGACTACGGGCCTTGCTCATTTCTACATGAGCCAAAATACAGTGGTAGCTATGACTCCCTGTCAGATAAAGGTAATGAACTAGGTTCAAACCTCAAATGCTTTGATTCTCTGAAATCCTAGCATATAATTTATAATTGTCTACGTGACTAGGCCTATCGTGCCAAGATACTGTCATGCTTTGATTCTCTGAAATCATAGCTTATAAATTATATATGTCCTTGTGACTAGGCCTATTGTGCCAAGATACTGTCATGCTTTGATTCTCTGAAATCATAAACTTATAATTTATAAATGTCCATGTGACCAGGCCATTGGGTGCCACTGATAAAACTGTTAATGTTTTATAATTAGGATAAATTATAATAGAAATCCTAAATAAATATGATTAATAAATTAACCAAATATGGTCTCTGTCTACCATGGTTAATGAATTTCCCTAAGGGGCAATTCCGTAATAAACATCTCTTATAAGGGAAATGCCTACGGGCTATAGTTAATGTCCTCTGAGACTAAAGACAGTGGTAGCCTACAGCTCCCTGTCAGGAAAAGGAAATGAACTTTGATTCAAACCTTAATGCCACGATTCTCTGAAATCATGGCTTATAAATTTAACTTGTCTACGCGACTAGGCCATTTGTGCTATTATTATTAACTTATGAATTAGGATTTATGATAAAAATCCTGAATAAAATAAATATCTTTCCTTCTCTGTCTGTATGCAATTGAAGGGAATCTTAAAGGTGAAACCTAGCCTACACGGCCAAGATGGTGAAACCTACTCAAGGGATTCAGATCCTTGTTTACACCTAGGAATGTGTTAGCACTCTTGACAAATGTGATTCGGAAAATCACAACAGTCATCCTTATATTGGATTCTTCCAATTTTCAAATCTAGCCCAGTGATCTAGGAATCATGGTTTATATCATCCTATAAGATGATCATATTATAAACATACGTTAGTGATAAAGTGCCTACGGACTAAACTTGTTGTCCGATAAGACAACGACAGTGATGGTCTTTGACCTCCTGTCTAAAATATTGGACTAGGTCCAAACATAATAGTCTATATGATCAATGCGATCATGACTAATATCATCTAATACGATGATCATATTATTTAACATCCTTTAGTGATGTCTGGCCTACGGGCTATAATATATTGTCCATTTGAGACATTGACATTATTATCTTTATGATTCCTTGTCTAAGGTGGTGAGCTATGCTCAAGCCAAATAGTCAATATGATTAATGCAATCATGACTTATAGCATCTAAGAGGATGAACCAATTATAAACATCCATGAGTGATATTTTCGCCTATGGGCCAAATTATACTGTCCATGTGTGACAAAGACATTGTGATCTTTACGATTCCTTGTCCAAGATGGTGAGCTATGCTCAAGCCTAATAGTTCATATGATCAATACGATCATGACAACAATCATCAATACGATGATTAAAAATTTTAACATCCGTAATAATGTTTTGCCTAAGGGCTATATTAGATCGTCCAACTGAGACAAGGCAATTGTAATCTTTTGTGATTCTTTGCCAAGGGGGTGAGCTATACTCAAATCCCATGGTCTATACTATCAGTGCGATCCTGACTAATATCATCAGTATGATGATCATAATATTAACATCCCTCGTGATGAAATGCTTACGGGCTATACGTTATTCTAGGGTCGGTAAGACAAAGATAGTAGTGATCTTTCCGATCCCCTGTTCAGAATGGTGTGATTATACCCAAACCTAATAGTCAATAGGATCGATGTGATCATGACTAATATCATTAGATACGATGGTTATATATAAACATCCATTAGTGATGTTGATTGGCTTATTTTTCTGCCAAAAGAATCGTCTTTCAAGACGATGACGGTTGTGGTCTATGACTCCCTGTCTAAAGGTGAAGAACCACGTTTAAACCTGGAAGCCCTAATCTAATAAGATTGCGGCTAGTAAATTAAGGTCCTTGATAATAGACCATCGAGTTATGCTTTAGAGTTATTCATGACAAGCCTATGTGCTATATTTTGTCGTTCGTGACAAGCTAACATATTAAATGTTAACATTCCTGGTGACATGCCTTTGTACCAGATTGGATGAATGTCCTTTGTGACAAGGCCTTCGTACCGTATAATCATTTATGTCCTTTGTGACAAGGCCTTCGTACCGTATAATCATTTATGTCCTTCATGACTGGGCTTTATGCCATATTTTCTACGTCCATCGCGGCAGGCTTTTATGCCATATATGTATATATATAATAAAAGTCTTGTAAGGCTAGCCTTTGAGCTATCCATAATCGTCCTTGTGACAAAGACAGCTATGACATTATGGTCCCCTGTCAAGCAAGTATTGGACTCGCTCCAAACTTTGAATGCCATTGATGGTCCTGTTGTGACCTAGGCTAAATATAATGGAATACGTTCAAAAATAACATTCACTATGAATGTTCGGAACAGAATATCCCATACGGTTTATGAATGCCATGACTAATTTAAGTCAGGTCATCAGGATGATGATTACTAATGGTTAAATCTTGGTGATTGGTACCAAGTTTCGAGTATGGAAAACTCGGATGAGGTAGACGACAGTCTCAACACTATTAAAGCAACGAAAGTTGATAAAACTACAAACGTAAACCTCAATATTAATGGAGTTAATCTTCAGGCTGTGGTTGACGCAGCAAATGGAAGGACCATAGAAAGGTCATGAGACAATCCAAAGAGCCGAATTCTTCTCGCTCTAAATCTCATTCAAAACCATGTTTAAATTGCTCATGAGGAGATCTTGTTCACACTTCGTATATGAAGGATGAACCAAAAGAAGGAGAATAACTCCCAGAAAATCTGAGAAAGAGAGCGAGTACAGGCTTAATAAAAAGCAACGAAAGTTCGGTAAGAAGCCTGTATACCTCTGAGACTGCTTCAGCATTTTTAGATGGATGTCTTATATCCATAAGGAATTTTTTTTCGAGGTCCTAGTTCCGTTAAATATAAGGACTCAATAAAGTGATAAAAATCGAATGGTTGTCTTAAAAATCAAGCCCGTATTGTGGGTAATAAGAAGCAATTAATTATCAAGACTCCTTATGAGACAACTCTCATAATTACACGTATCTGTGCGATTAATTAATATTAAACATAAAAAAATGGTGGGACTGGCCGTCCCCGGAATCGAACCTGGGTCTAGGCCGGCCGCACCCTTTCGCGCGCCTAGCCAACTGAGCTAGGTGCCTAGTTTGTGAAACTTCCATTATTAATTAAATATAAGCACTTGTACAATAAACTTCCTTATCATTTATCAATGATAATTTCTGCTAAGTGCCCTGTTTTTAATACAGGCAATAATAAATCTTCATGAACCATAAACTTAGCAAAAATTTTTTTTTAAGCATCCACAAGGTATAATTACCAAGGAAACCATAGTAACCGATTCTTCTAGTATCGGCAAGGAATCCTTCCGAAGATCTAAGAGTACTCTTTCTTCGCATAGAGTACGACAACATATGTTATTTTAATTATTTTTCTCATTGTTTTCTATCGCCTGCGAATGCCAAACTATGTTTGATAAAAGTGTCATATGAAGATTGGCGTATCCTAGTGTGTCCCATAGATTATTTCCATGTCTGATCAGCATGGAGGTTTAATACATGGAACCCCTGAGATATCCCAATGGTCAGTTTGTACTAAAGTCGACTAGTAGTATTCAAAGAAGATATCCAAAAATGGAAAAAAAAAATTTCCAAGTAAATGTTCCCGATTAAGGAATTCGTTGACTTAGAACATAAAGGTGTCACTCATTTGACACGAACAATGATGGATGAACTGGAGCCTGAGATATGGAAAATCTCTATAGCCTCCTTGTATCTTAATTATCTTCTCAAAAGTTTCCCCTGCTTACCTCCTGGAAGACAGGTAGAACTAAGATTAATATCCCGCCGTGGGCTGGAATATTATGAAAAAACTCCATATCGATTATGGAAAAATCGAAACCTTGATTTAGTAGGTTTTAAAACATAGGCACATAAAGCCTGACTCAATATTCTGAGGGTTTTATGTTATTAAATAAGAAAGACGGTTCATATTGCTTATGCATACATACCGCAACCCTAATTAGGCAACGATTAAGAATTGCCATCTGCTACCCAGGATCTAAGGGTAAATTATTGGTGGATGGGCTTGAAAAAGTCCGTAGCCACCCATGTAGCTAAATGCTTGACATGTGCGCAAGTCAAAGCCGAGCATCAAAAGCCGTTAGGCTTGCTACAACAGCCTGAACTTCCTACGTGGAAGTGGGAAATGGTAACTATGGATTTTATTACCAAGTTACCCAAGACAAGGAAAGGAAATGATACGATATGGGTTATAGTTGACCGACTGACTAAGTCAGCTCATTTCTTACCCATCAAGGAGACTTACAGCTCCGATATGTTAGCCCAGTTATACGTTGATAAGATTGTAGCCCTACACGGCATACCTGTAGCTATTATCTCTGATAGAGATACTAGGTACGCGTCACATTTTTGGAAGAGCTTCCAGCAATCTTTGGGCACACGTTTGAACTTTAGTACGGCTTACCATCCTCAGACTGACGGTCAGAGTGAGCGTACTATTCAAACGTTGGAAGACATGCTACGTGCATGTGCGATCGAATTGGAAGGTAGCTGGGATAAAAACCTACCATTGATCGAATTCTCCTACAACAATAGCTACCATACCAGCATAAAGGCTGCACCTTTTGAGGCATTATACGGTAGAAAGTGTAGATCGCCAGTTTGTTGGGCGGAAGTTGGAGAAGTCCAGTTATCAGGACCAGAGATCGTGTTCGAAACGACGGACAAAATTGTCCAAATTCGTAACAATCTCCAAGCTGCCCGGAATAGGCAGAAGAGTTACGCGGATCCAAGTCGTAAGGATTTTCACTTCGAAGTAGGTGACAAAGTCCTACTTAAAGTGTCACCATGGAAAGGGGTGATGCGATTTGGTAAGAAAGGCAAACTAAGCCCGAGATACATAGGACCTTTCGAGGTTATCGAACGTGTCGGGTCAGTTGCCTACAAGTTGAACTTACCAGAAGAGCTCAGTGGAATTCACAATGTGTTCCACATCTGCAATCTAAAGAAGTGTTCCGCTGACGATTCACATGTCATGCCACATACAGATGTGCAGATTGACGCGAGCTTAAAATTTGTTGAAAAACCTTTGTCGATTGAAGATCGACAGGTAAGGAAACTTCGAAGGAAGCATATACCTTTTGTAAAGGTCAAATGGGATGCCCGTAGAGGTCCCGATTTCACGTGGGAGGTTGAATCCACGATGAAAGAAAAGTACCCTTACTTATTTCAGTAAATCTCGGGTCGAGATTTATTTTAAGGGGGTGAGGATGTAACACCTCGAAAATTCACGTCCTGTAATATGTTGACACGTGTCATAAAGTTTAAACGTGTGAAAGAAATATTATAGAAGGACTAAAGTTGACAAACGTAGAAAGTATGTGAATATACGTATTCTAAGTGTCAACTGTGAATAAATATATTGTATTTTAACCCTACACGATGCTCATACCTTCAAACGAATAAATCATGGATCATACGAAGCTAAATGTGTGTGATTTCAAACTACAGGGACCAAATGTGTCAACATGTTTAATTTATACCTCTGAGTGACCTTTTGACGAACCCGAAGCTTTGTAAATACTTTTAACTTATTTTCCCTATACGGGCTTGGGTTACGGTACATAGCGTACCGCTTGATCGGGCATCAAATCTCCACGCTTAGTGGGTAGTTGAATAATTTGATCGGCTCGTTTTAAACAGATTTGTTTACTTTAAAGCCTTTGGGGGGTTAATGACCATGTCCCGGATATCCTCGGCATTATCTTACGAGATGGCCACGACCTGAGCACGGGGTGTAGGCGTACACCTGTCGGTGTATAACTCATTATTGTGGTGTGTCTATTGATCTTTAACCCGGATACGTTCCGGGCTACTGAACGCATAAGTAACATGTAAATCGTTCACAAGATTATAATATTAAATAATTCTCCCAAGTTAAAAAGATTAATTTTGCCTCTGTGCATTTTAATCAATGTGTCAAGATATTTTGTGCCACGTGCATTCAAAACAATTTACAAACTCTTTTTCCAAAATGAGTCAGTTGAATGTATTTACCAGTGTAAACTGACGTATTTTCCAAAAAGGCTAAATGCAGGTACTATACGAACTTGGCTGGATAATTCTCCTTAGCATCAATAGAAGTCTCGCAAGCTTAAGATGCCTAAAAGTCTGTTAAACTATTGTTTCCATTTTATGTTCGATCCTTCTGTGGATAAACTTCCGGATATTGTGACAGTTGATATTACAATAATAAATTCGGTTGTATTATATTTTCAATTGCTTCCGCTGTGCTTAATAATATTGTGTTGTTTGACTATTATGTTGCCAACCATGACGTCACGATACTCCCCACCGGGCCCACCGGTGACACGTGGAAATCGGGGTGTGACAGTCACGAGAATGCACCATAAAAATTTCATAAGGTTTCGTTAATGTATGAGAAAGTTATGATCAAATTCGTGTGCGAAGCGTTAAAGCGTAAACGTCGAAAGTTAGGACTTTTCGGGTGAAAATAAAGTTACCCGGGGACTTGGCAAAGTGGGTATATGATTTAAGGCCTTAGTAGATCAATTGTGGAGGTTTAAAGTGCAATAAATCAGTAACTATTCGAGTTTTGAAGAGACAAGGGCTGAATCGCAAACAAAATCACAAAATCTGATCTGCTAGGGGGTCGCGCTGCGCGACGGGACCCTCGCGCTACGCGAGGGTGTGCCCAGCTCCGAAAAAAACGCTGGTGGTCTGCCAATGCGTATTTTCGCGACTCCTACTCGTTTTTCCACTTCTCATGGCCCCTAAAACACCTCCTAAGTCCCTAGGACACCTGTTGATTGTTTGTGGACACTCATAGACTTAGTTGTCAATGATTTGTGGTGATTGAAACCATTATAAATAGCCCTTCAAAGTCACAAACATTCTCACACCTTCAACTGATCATTTGGAGCCTTTCTGAAGCTAAGGAACTCTCCCAACTGATCATAAGTCGTGCATAGGACCCTTGTAAGTGTTCTAATCCCTTCTTGTTTGAGTTTAGCTTAGTTAATTAGCTAAAAGTCAAACCGTCGTAATTACGGTTTGACTTCGAGATTAGTCAATAATGGCTCAGTCAAATCTCGAATTAAAAGTAGTTATAAGTTGGTATTCATGTGGGTAATAAAACCCCAAAAGGGTTTCCCCTGATCACCACTTTAACTAGTTCAAAAGTCGGGTCAAACATATACTTAAAAAGTCAACAGAATTCTTAAAAGGTCGTTTATGCATAATTAGCTATCTAGACCATGTATAACCTGTTTGATTATTGTTATAACTTAGTAATTAGTATAAGAACATGTCCAAACCTGTTCAACCCGACTATTTCCTGTTTAGACCCGGTTCGGAACCGAAAGTCACATAGTTTGACTTTCACTTTGACTTTCAGTTCTGACCCGTTTGGGCATATTTTAGAAATTCCACAGAGCTTAAATTGGACTAGGTTACATGTTAGAACAACCCTCTGTATTTATGCACCTCGGTTCATTAGTTATCCAATTAATATGCAAGTTTCCGTTAATTGTTCATATGTGGACCGTTATGCCCTTATTACCTTAAAACATGATTTATAAAAATGTAAAAGTGTAGAAACCTTGAATATTGATATATAAACTTGTATGCAAAATTTGACATCAGTTTGACTTGTAGATTAAGAGTTATGCTCATTAGCGTAATTACGGTGCTTTATGTTAATAAAGTGGCGTAATTAGCGTATAGCCTAATTAAACATACTTTTTGGTATCAAACGAATTACCCACTGATGTAATATATTATTTTGGGAATTTTAAAGATTTTTAATTAATTTTAGACTGAGCATAACTCATAGTCGTAGGCTTAAATCGGTAATTGTCGGTTTTGCCCTTACGGGCCATAAAATGAGTTTTACACATCTAAACGACTCCAAACCTTTTGCCACTGATTAGTTATGATAAATGAATTATTTTAAGCCTTCTGGAAATATAAGAACATCAGATTTATGTATCGAACCCGGTAATGGCCTTTAATCGCCTAAATTAGCGTTTTTAACGCATAGTATGTTTTTAAAATCATATTGGACATACCCGGGTTGATACCTACTGATATAAGAAGCAAATTATCATATTTAACAGTAAGAAAAGGTTGATAAACTCAGACTTCGTTTTTGAGCTTTTCGGCTTATGTGAAATTACCAAAATACCCCTACGGGGCATAGTTTGGTTAAATATGATAAATTTCACATGCATGCCTTAACCTACTGTTATAACCCATCAAAATGAGTATGTTTGCTGTTTACATTAGACCTGTAACTCAGTTAGACATTTAAACTCTTTTACAAACTTTAAAATGACCAAACTACCCCTACGGGGCATAGTTTGTGTTTAAATTAGTTTCGGGCATAACGAAAGACATCCTACTGATGTCACAACAAATTTGAAGCATATTAACTTAGGAAACCTGTATATGGCTCTTACGGATACCCGTTACGCTTATTTCGCGTTCGGTTCGGTTTATGTAACAAGTTTACATAAATTAGCCGAAACGGGTCAAACCTTATCGGTTTTATCTCAAAATCCAGAATGTGAATAATAAACCCATATTAAACAAGTCTTCAAACTTGTCGGGTCTAAGTCACATTCTATCCGGTCTTCGCTTAATCGTGCGTACGAACCGTATCTTTGAAACTAGCCGGTCTAAGCTTAAGCTTAATTCAAGACCCGTTAGGATTCTAATAGGTTATTAAAAACCTTCATTCCAGATTAGGAGCCCAGTAAAAGCTATCTGTACTTGCTGATTTGATATACGGCTGGGATTGAATTTATATTTAGCTCAGGTAAATACTTTTAACTTATTTTCCCTATACGGGCTTGGGTTACGGTACATAGCGTACCGCTTGATCGGGCATCAAATCTCCACGCTTAGTGGGTAGTTGAATAATTTGATCGGCTCGTTTTAAACAGATTTGTTTACTTTAAAGCCTTTGGGGGGTTAATGACCATGTCCCGGATATCCTCGGCATTATCTTACGAGATGGCCACGACCTGAGCACGGGGTGTAGGCGTACACCTGTCGGTGTATAACTCATTATTGTGGTGTGTCTATTGATCTTTAACCCGGATACGTTCCGGGCTACTGAACGCATAAGTAACATGTAAATCGTTCACAAGATTATAATATTAAATAATTCTCCCAAGTTAAAAAGATTAATTTTGCCTCTGTGCATTTTAATCAATGTGTCAAGATATTTTGTGCCACGTGCATTCAAAACAATTTACAAACTCTTTTTCCAAAATGAGTCAGTTGAATGTATTTACCAGTGTAAACTGACGTATTTTCCAAAAAGGCTAAATGCAGGTACTATACGAACTTGGCTGGATAATTCTCCTTAGCATCAATAGAAGTCTCGCAAGCTTAAGATGCCTAAAATTCTGTTGAACTATTGTTTCCATTTTATGTTCGATCCTTCTGTGGATAAACTTCCGGATATTGTGACAGTTGATATTACAATAATAAATTCGGTTGTATTATATTTTCAATTGCTTCCGCTGTGCTTAATAATATTGTGTTGTTTGACTATTATGTTGCCAACCATGACGTCACGATACTCCCCACCGGGCCCACCGGTGACACGTGGAAATCGGGGTGTGACAGGTATGTTGGACCTTATGAGATTATTAGAAGAATAGGACCTGTAGCCTATCAGCTACAACTGCCAGAGGGAATGGCAGGAATACATGATGTGTTCCATGTATCTAATCTCAAAAAGTGTTTAGCTGATGAATCACTAGTAATGCCTCTTAAGGATATAGAGGTAACTGAACAACTTAAGTTTGCAGAAAGGCCTCTGCATATTGGAGACAGAAAGGTTAAGAATCTCAAGCATAAGAGATTAGTTCTGGTAAAAGTGAAGTGGGACTCCAAAAGAGGACCTGAGTACACATGGGAGCTTGAATCTGAAATGCAAAGAAAATATCCATACTTGTTCCAGTAGATCTCGAGGACGAGCTCTAAAACAAGGTGGGGAGGATATAACAATCCTCAATAAAACAGACAACCTCGATTATTTTCCGACACCCTAATATATTTTAAAATATCCCAATATGTCCCAAAATACACCCCATACGCGAAAACGGGCCTCAAATACATTAAATAGTATTAAAAATAATTAAAAATTAAAATTTTGGGCTGAGGCGGGCCGCGTAAACCCCACCCCAACCTTGACGCGGGCCGCGTCAACTTAAAACCTGGCACGACCCTGGGCCGACACGTGGCCCAACACCCGGCGAGCCTACCTGATGACCCAGCTAAGCTACTCGTTGACCTGTGTTTGACGTTAGGGCTGGCAAATCGGGTCTTAGCAGGTTTAACAGGTATCTGATAACGTGAACAACAAAAATTTTAAACATCAATACGACTCGTTTAACTACTTTATATCCAATGTCTATAAGACAGATCTATATTTTATGCACCTAGAAGGAGAAATAATGGATCCTAACTTTCAAATTTTGATTATTTTTAAAAACGTAAAAAATCACATGATGTACTTTTCTGTTATCGTGTCTTAGCAAGTTACCTACAGGTTACCTATTGCCAGCCTTATTTGACGCGGGCCGTGTAAGCCTTAGCTTACATTTACGCGGGCCGCGTAAAAGTCAAGATGAGGCCCTATATAAGCAGGCCATCGGATTTCATTCGAATTCGTTCAAAATCTTTTTCTTTCTCTCAAATCTGAATATTAGGCATTATACACGGGTATAATACCCCCCCTAAATAGCGAAGTTCTGCTCCGTTGTAAGTATTATAACCCCTGGATACGTATTAGATACGCTGCCCGATTGATCTAGGGTTCCGTAACGGCTGTCGTGGTTCTGCCCGACGTAGTCGTTGGAATGCCATCTCGGGAAGGGTATTACTAATGTTAAAATGGGTTGTTATACTAACGCGTGTGCATTTGTGTAAATTTTAGATTGTCACCAGGAAACCCTTACGAAAAATCTAAGACAACAATGTGAGTAATCTCCTTTTTGTAAACAGTTTTTACAAAACCTTAACTATTTTTCAATGCAATTTAGCAGTGATTGAGTCTTTGTAATTCTTTAATTATTGCCGGTATGTTTGGGTTCTGTATACAAAATGTGGAATACGTTACCATTGGACAATGAGTTAGCCAATGTGTAATATGACCCACAAGTCAGGATTGACAGTACTAAAGGAGTAATTGTGTAGATATAAACATTGTAATCGCTATCAATATTGTTTAAATTAAATTAATGTTTCTTGATTAAACTAAGATTCACTCACCAGTATTTCCCACTGAGAAATGTTTTTAAAACGCGTTCCAGGTAACACAATGTGAAAGCCAATTAGAAGCCAGCTGGACAGCACTGAAGGCTTGGAAAATTGGCTATAAAAGTTACCTAAATAAAGAAGGCGTTTTAATTCAAATAAAATGGGATTTATCCCTACAAATCAGTTTGTAATAAAAACATGGGTTTTGTCCCAATATGTTTATTTATATAAAAGGTGGTGTTTTACTCTGATAAGATATTTCCTAACTACGGTCCTGATAAAAATTCCGTTGCCAAATTAGACAATACAAGATACCACCGAAACTGGCTCGCGGCCGCCCGTTCCCGGGGACTTGGGATCGGGGGTTGTGACAAAAAATCACCAGAAATGCACTCTAAATGCAGAATTTAGCATAATTCAGCAACAATTCAGCTATAATTAGCTTTTAAGCACATTAATATCATGTAGAATTTATGTTTTATTGTCCAAAACAACTTACAAAGTGTCGGGAATTAAAACTGCCACAAAAAGTGCTTTATACCTAGTGAAAGTGCGCAATTCAGCACTTTAACGAACCGTAATGAACCGAACAACCGGACAATAACTGGGACATCAAAATTTGACTAGAAGTAATGTTTTTATGATATTAAACTAGTATTGATGCTAGAACACCTTAAAAATCATAAAACCCCCTAAACACACTTAAACATACTTAAGCCTTATCATATGCACTTTAAACCTTCAACTTCCAAAATTTTACCTTTTACCCCCCCCCCCTTTCCACCAAATCCGGCCCTATGGGTCCCACATGGAGATTTTATTTGATTTTATTAGATTATGTTAGATCTTATGCTAAAGAATATTCTACAAATATACCATAAAGTAGATTTAGAAGATCTTTATAAGATCCTACACTACTCCCACTTCCATTCCACTCCATCTTCTTCCTCCCTCCCTCCTTGCTCTCGGCTGAAACACACACCCATACATCACCCATTTTCAAGCTTCATCCTAGCAATCCAAGGTCATTAGAAGGTGTAAGAAGCTCATTTAAGAAGGTGTATGGTGCTAGAACTTGAAGGACCACCTTGTGGAGCTTTTAACCTCTTGATTTCTTCCTTGTTCATCATCTTCATTTTTGTGCCACTTCCCTAGCCATTAGAGCTAGTAGTAAGCTTCTTGATCACTAATTTATGTCATGTTTATGTTGTGTACAAGTTTCACCATCTAAACAACTTAACTTCTAATATTAAAAATGAAAAGATCTAACATATTCATGAAGAAAATAAGTGATTACATGAAATTTTTTATGTTATATCTTAAGTTTATGATTAGATCAAGTATGTTAAAGCTTAGATCTACCAAGTTTAAGCATGGATCTTGAAGGATCCATGGTTAGACTTGAAGATGAACATGTGAAGCATAATGTGAACTTGAAATAGGAATTTTTACACATAAACTTGTAATCTTGAAGTAATAAAGTGTGTGTTAAACTAATTTTTTAAACTAATATCTATGAAAAGTTTGTTAAAAGTTTAACATGTTAAGTGTAGATCTAAAAGACTACACATTTTTAACAAGAATCAAGTTCACCATGATGTTTCGTATGGAAGAATTAGTGTTTGTTGTTGATGATTATTGTTGGAAAATTGTTTTGAAGTTGAAAAGAAAATAAACACATGTTTTGAAAACATGGGAAACCTCAATTTTTAGGGGAAACTATGTCAAATTTTTTATAAAATTTTGGCACTTAGAAAAATATAAGTTTTGGTGAAACTTATTCCCTAAACAAAATTCCCTAATTTTTGTGTAAATTTCAAGTTAAGAAATGATTATTTCTTCAAGATAAAAATTAATATTAAGTATGTATATTTTTGGGAAATATATATATATTTAATGACCACCAAATTTTGTGTTTTTTTTTTTTGAACGGTACGATTTACCAAATTTTGTGCTAAGTGTATATTATGTGAATTATATGTAGTAGTGTATTAGGGACTTGAAAATACACTAAATACTCACTTGGAGTATGAATACAAAAATACACATACAAATACATGAGAATACGTAAGTATACAAAAATCGGGTGAATAACGAGAATGATTATATATATTTTATATAGCATGACAAAATATATATATTTCTTACAAGTCTTAAAAATATGTTATTCTGGAAAGTAATAAAAATCAAAGTATTGATTTTTGGTGAAAAATACAAAATATACAAGTATTTACATAAAATACAAGTATACTTTTCTAAGAATACTTGTACAAAAATAATATTGAGAATATTATTTTACGAAATACTTATATTTATTTTTGGGAAAATAATATAAGTAACATACATGAAAAGTTAAAAATATAAATTATTTTTAACATCTATTACCTTGAAAAGGGACTACATGAATGAATATATATTTGAGAATTAAAATATATATTTACAAAAATACATTACATACATAAAGTGCAAAGGCATGACAAACGGGCGAGACCCGACAAACACGGGCACAACCCTCACAAAGATTGAACATACAAAGAACATATACATAAACAAAAGATGGTGACTTGTACTTGTGTGATACAAGTCTAGTGACTAACATACATAGAATACCTATAGGTCACGACGTTACAAAACCAACCGGTGATGTTTACGGCGCAGGATACGCAAAGTTGTGAGTTCATGTCCCCACTTTTAAACTTTTACTTGTTTTCTAAACTTGGGGAAAATACATGTGCTATGGTATGTTGAATACAAAAACTAAGGAATGATACTTTAGATCATGTCACGAATAGGGTGCCATAAGCACCATTAATCAGTTACATACCAAGGCCGCGGAACAAAAGGTTAGATCTAATGGGTTTCAGGCAACCACACTCTTGGCAACTCTTTTACCAAGCAGTGCTTTTGTGTCTCTAGTCGTGAATCGACAGTCGTGGAATCGACAACTAAAAATGCCTATGGTTTGGATGCTTCATATGTCGTGTCACATGTTAATGGCCTTGCAAACCATTAACGATCTCGATTTCCTTACATTTACAGAAGTACATATTTCAGTACAGTTACATACCATGTTTTCTACAACAAATGCTTAATTGTTTATACAAAAACTTCATGAACTCACACCAACATTATGTTGACGATTTTCCAAAACTCACATGTATTTCAGGAAACAAGTTGGATCTTGGGCGCTGGTGTTATTTTCAAGACGTAAATCTCAAGTTTAGATGTCATCCACTTTTGTTTGTATAATAACTTGAGGGTTTTGGTTGAAACTTAAATGACTTGTGTTGTAATATTTCAAACCTTTGAATAGATGAACATCATTTTGATCATATAGTTGTTTATTATAATCGAACGCAATGAGAACCGGTTAAGTCACACGCATACGCTTCCGCAAAAGTCAGGGTGTGACAGTTTGGTATCAGAGCTTCGATTGTAGTGAACTAGGATTCCTTCTCGAGTCTAGACTACAATCATTAGGACTCTCTCACGAAAACATTTTTACAAAAGGTTTTTCATTGCATTTACAAAAAGCCCCAAGATCCATGAATCCAACGTTTTTCAAAGGAAAGAACAAACGAGAGTTATATGAGACATGTAGCAATTATTTGCTTGTGTATACTAAGTGACGTTATTATATATGCATATATGTGTACGGAATGATTATTGATGAGATACCTTCGACTTTGAATCCTATTATTGTTCTTGACTTGCACAATGAGATTATCGACCTCGCGTACACTGCGGAACTTATGGTTGATTGCCAAATGAGGCCCTGAGCTTGATTTTGTAGAAAATGGCTGTTCTTCTCCCTTGAATGCGAAGGTGCCCCTCCAAACTTCCAGGAATTCCCCTTATTCCTGTTACATCTAAAGCATTGTGCCTATACGCGCGTAGCGATAACAAATGATGGCGCGTGGACCACCATAATGGTCCTTTCCATGTCGGAGGTATAAGGACAGTAGTGTCCCCTCTGTGGTTGATCATCTACTTTGAACGAGGGAAAGCTGGGGTGACCATGCAAGACAATTTATTACTACGGGGGCCCACGTAATAACGACTTGTAGTGCATGGAAATCCTGGTGGACTCTGCGGGTCAGACTAATGATCACCACCCATCCAAAACTTTCTAAGTGTTAACACCTTCATATAGTAGGGCAATACCTAGATAATTGCTATAGCACCTTACAAGCAGGAAACCTGTCTTCGCCTACTTCGTGTAAGACACTTCTACCCATAATACAACACCGACGCACCCATCAGTACTTCCACCCTCATTATCTCGTGGTGCACCCCATTGTTTGGGTAGTGCATTCACACCCTGGAAACCATTTTACGGTTGCTGCAAGGCACAATTCGGTCCCGAGGAAGAAGTCATGTACCCTCACGACCTTATCTCTGTGTTTTCACTATCACTTTCTCCTATACGTGGTAGTAATGCACAACCCCCCATCTCCTGTGAAGCATACCCGTTTATGTAAAACTAAAGACTATGGAAGATTCAGAGACTTGAGGAATAAACAAGAACAAGGTGAAGGGAAGACCTCATCATATTTTTATAGCCCTGGATGACTTGCATCAATCGGAGTAAGGTGACTCCGAGGAGGTTGCTACGCAAGACAACGACATTTATTCCAAAATAAATGTTTAATCTTGTCAATATGTTTCATACAAGAGAAGCACTTGGAACCACAGCAAAGGAAACGTTGGCCGAGTCTAATCAGAACCTTTACCTGCAACAAGAGCTGAGCCTGAAGCTCTGTGGAACCAACAAGTTGCTGAAGCAATCGTCCAATACGAAGCAAACAACAAGCATGAGGAAACCGCTGCGACTAGGAAAGTCAAGGCATACGTTGTCACGACTAAGATAGGTGATAAAAACCTACCAAGGAGAACTACCAAAGTATGATAGAGGTGGTTATTATCACACAGGTCCGTGCAGGACTCGTAGGTATGAAATTGGGGCAAGACCGGGCATAGCAAGGAGGCATGCTGGTCTGGTTTGAGACATGTGAATGGAATTTAGGACAGTAATAGCAATGGCAAAGGCCGAGAATTTCTACGGATGTGGCGACAAAGGACACTATCGGAAGGACTACCCGAAGAAAAGTTCAAGCTCTTGGGAGCATTTTCATAAAGGGAATACGCAAGGCACGCTAGGACCCGAAGGTAGTTACTAGTACGTTCCTTATAAACCGACTCATTGCATCCGTTCTATTTGATACCGGTGCCGACTTTGGTATTAAGTCCATGGAACTTAAGGATATACTTGGCTTAGGAACAAGTAAGCTAGACTCCCCACATGCTATAGAGTTGGCAAATGGGAAATAAGTCGAAATGGATAAGGTTATTAAGGGTTGTATACTTGGACTTGGGGAAACGAAAATTCTCTATCAACCTTCTACCAGTTGGTTGTTAGTTTGATGTGGTAGTCGTCATGGATTGGATATCCAAGAATAAGGCTGAAGTGGTGTGTCATGAGAAAGTCATTCGCCTTCCTCTTGCGGATGGTGAAGTACTCATAATACACGACCTTCATGCAGTTGATGCGGGGACGCTGGGCCCCAAAGGCGGTGGATTGCGACATCCCACATTGGTTATGAAGGCGCAGAAGTGTTTAAGGAAATGATGTGTTGCATTCATGGCGCACGTTGTAGATAAGAAGGCTGAGGTGCCGAAACTCGAAGACATTCCTGTAGTGAAGGAATTTCCCCGATATTTTTCTCGACGATTTGCCAGGACTACCTCCGCAACGAAAAGTCGAATTCCATATTGACTTGGTTCCAGGGGCCGCTCCTGTGGCCAAAGCACCATATCGACTTGCGCCATCCAAGATGAAAGAATTATCTATGAAACTCCAGGAGTTGTTGGATAAAGGATATATAAGGCCGAGCCTCTCGCCTTGAGGTGCTCCAGTTTTGTTCGTAAAGAAGAAGGATGGAACCCTGCGGATGTGTTTCGATTATAGAGAACTGAATAAGCTCACTGTCAAGAATCGGTATCCGCTACCGAGGATTGATGACTTATTCGATCAGTTACAAGGATCGAGTTACTACTCCAAGATCGACCTTCGATCTGGATATCACCAGTTAAGGATCCAAGAAAGAGAAACTTTATGCAAAGTTCTCAAAATGCGAATTTTGGATTCGTGAAGTACAGTTCCTTGGTCATGTCCTGAACGAGAAGGGCATTCATGTAGATCCAGCGAAGATGGAAGTGATAAAGAATTGGGAAGCCCCCTAAAACTCCAACCGAAGTTCAACAATTTTTGGGATTAGCAGGCTACTACCGCCGATTTATCGGGAACTTCCCCATGATAGCTCGACCATTGACTTCCCTCACGCAGAAGGATAAGAAGTGCTACAGGGGTGATAAGCAGGAAGAAGCCTTCCAACTTCTCAAAAACAAGCTATGCGATGCACCGGTACTATCCTTACCTGAAGGCACTGAAGACTTCGTGGTATACTGTGACGCTTCGCGTCAAGGATTGGGTTACGTGCTCATGCAACGCCAAAAGGTCATCGCTTACACTTCAAGACAGTTGAAAGTTCATGAGAAGAACTACACCACACACGACCTGGAGCTAGGCGCGGTGGTATTCGCCTTGAAGATCTGGTGACATTATTTATACGGTACTCGATGTACAATCTTCACAGATCACAAGAGTCTACAACACATATTTGATCAGAAGGAATTAAGTATGCGACAGTGACGATGGGTTGAGTTGCTAAACGATTATGATTGTGAGATTAAGTACCACCCCGGAAAGGCAAACGTAGTAGCAGACGCGTTAAGACAAAAGGAAAGGGTTAAGACCCTAAGGGGTTCGAGCATTGGAAATGACTATTCGAACAAATCTTACTGCACTCATTCATAACGCACCACGAGAAGCCTTAAGAGGGAGAATCGTAGAGCTGAATACCTCCGAGGTATGGAGAAGAAATTGGTGCCAAACGAAAAGGGAACCTTATACTTTATGGGGCGTATTTGGGTTCCGCTCTATGGCGGTATTCAAGGAGTCATCTTTGATAAAGCTCACAAGTCAAGATACTCGATCCACACAGGATCGGACAAAATGTATCAAGACTTGAAAGAATATTATTGGTGGCCAAGACTTAAGAGCGACGTAGCTGTTTACGTTGGAAAGTGCCTAACCTGCGCTAAGGTCAAGGCCGAATATCAGAAACCGTCTGGCCTACTGCAACAACCCGAGATACCCATGTGGAAGTGGGAGTAAATCTCGGTGGACTTCATAACTAAATTACCCAGGACCCCTAGAGGGCATGATATGATATGGGTGATAGTTAATCGATTGACGAAGTCTGCATATTTCTACCCATCCGAGAGAAGGATAGCACCGGAAAGCTTGCTGAGCTGTAT
Organism: Helianthus tuberosus; assembly: GCA_030545235.1. Classification (NCBI taxonomy): domain Eukaryota; kingdom Viridiplantae; phylum Streptophyta; class Magnoliopsida; order Asterales; family Asteraceae; genus Helianthus; species Helianthus tuberosus. The sequence continues at coordinate 26,453,431 of CM060405.1, forward strand.
CTTAAGGAAATTGTAGCACGTCATGGAATGCATGTTTCGATTATTTCAGACAGAGTTGGACGTTTTGTCTCAAGGATCTGGCAATCCTTCCAAGAGGCCTTTGGATCTCAACTAGATCTAAGCACGGCCTTCCATCCGCAAACAGACGGTCAGAGCGAACGGACCATACAAACACTGGAAGATATTCTTCGCACATGTGTTATGGCTCTAGGTGGTAGCTAGGATACTCACTGCCTTTAGTTGAGTTTTCCTGTAATAACAGCTACCATACGAACATAAAAGCCTCACCGTTCGAAGCTCTGTATGGCCGCAAGTGTCGCTCGCCGTTATGTTGGGCAGACGCTGAAGACAAACGTAAGGTTGGTCCTGAACTTGTTCAAAAGACAACCGACAAGATCATGCAGATCCGAGAGCGCATTAAGGCGGCTCGTGATCGACAAGAGAGCTACGCTGATCGAAGACGAAAACCCTTAGAATTCAAGGTGGGAGACAAAGTCCTGTTGAAAGTCTCACTTTGGAAAGGTGTAGCAAGATTCGGAAAACATGGAAAGTCGAATCCGTGGTGAATGGTCCAATGTATCCAGCAAAATTTGCGTCGTCAAACGTTCAGAATCAAGACGAGCATAAAATTACCATTCAATATCTTGGAAAAGATTGGCACCATGGCGTACAAGTTGGAGTTACCGAAAGAACTTAATGGTGTACATGATACGTTTCATGTGTCCAACTAAAAAAAAAGTGTCCAACCCAAGAAACAGTTACCATCCCTGCGGATGAAGTGCATATCGACGACACACTCCGAGTTACAGAACAGCCTGTTGAGGTGACGGATTGGAAGATCCATAAAACAAGGAGGAGTCGCATTAAGTTTGTCAAAGTACGTTGGAACTCTAAAACATGGACCCGAGTACACGTGGGAATGTGAAGACCGGTTGAAAGCCAAGTACCCCCATCTGTACGAGAAAGCTCCTGCGGGAGATGACTCAGCCTGAATTTCGGGACGAAATTGTTTTAACGGGGGGAGACTGTGACAACTGGCACAAAACCGGTAATTTTCGTACAGTCTAATTATTATTAAATATCTGTAATTATGTGCTTAAATGTCAGCATAGTCTGATTTCATGCTATACATGTGAATTCATTCACGTTTTATACTTCAAATATTGCTTTATGCATTACTTTAACGTTGCGTCAGAAAGACTAGTAAACTCACCGGTAAAACACACTGTGTCAGCAGTTTTGCAGAAAACAATCAGACAATACAATTGGGGCCTAGGAGTAGGTCTAACGTCTAAAATACAATAAAATCCAAGTGTGGATACAAGGGTTAACATATAAACTTTCCGGAAGCTAAACTATGCACTAAAAATCACCCGAAATGCACTCAAAATGCAGAATTCAGCATAATTCAGCAACAATTCAGCTATAATCAGCTTTTAAGCACATTAATATCATCTAGAATTTATGTTTTATTGTCCAAAACAACTTACAAAGTGTCGGGAATTAAAACTGCCACAAAAAGTGCTTTATACCTAGTGAAACTGCGTAATTCAGCACTTTAACGAACCGAACAACCGGACAATAACTGGGACATCAAAATTTGACTAGAAGTAATTTTTTTATGATATTAAACTAGTATTGATGCTAGAACACCTTAAAAATCATAAAAACCCCTAAACACACTTAAACATACTTAAGCCTTATCATTTGCACTTTAAACCTTCAACTTCCAAAATTTTACCTTTTACCCCCCCCCCCCCTTTCCACCAAATCCGGCCCTATGGGTCCCACATGGAGATTTTATTTGATTTTACTTGATTTTATTAGATTATTTTAGATCTTATGCTAAAGAATATTCTACAAATATACCATAAAGTAGATTTGGAGGATCTTTATAAGATCCTACACTACTCACACTTCCATTCCACTCCATCTTCTTCCTCCCTCCCTCCTTGCTCTCGGCTGAAACACACACCCATACATCACCCATTTTCAAGCTTCATCCTAGCAATCCAAGGCCATTAGAAGGTGTAAGAAGCTCATTTAGGAAGGTGTATGGTGCTAGAACTTGAAGGACCACCTTTTGGAGCTTTTAACCTCTTGATTTCTTCCTTGTTCATCATCTTCATTTTTTGTGCCACTTACCTAGCCATTAGAGCTAGTAGTAAGCTTCTTGATCACTAATTTTTGTCATGTTTATGTTGTGTACAAGTTTCACCATCTAAACAACTTAACTTCTAATATTAAAAATGAAAAGATCTAACATATTTATGAAGAAAATAAGTGATTACATGAAATTTTTAGTGTATGTAATGAAGTTGTTTATGTTATATCTTGAGTTTATGATTATATCAAGTATGTTAAAGCTTAGATCTACCAAGTTTAAGCAAGGATCTTGAAGGATCCATGGTTAGACTTGAAGATAAACATTTGAAGCATAATGTGAACTTGAAATAGGAATTTTTACACATAAACTTGTAATCTTGAAGTAATAAAGTGTGTGTTAAACTAATTTTTGAAACTAATATCTATGAAAAGTTTGTTAAAAGTTTAACACAAAGCTTGTTTATGAAAGATCTAAAAATATTAAGCATGGATCTTGAAAGATCCATGGTTAAACATGATGTTAAAAATAATGATCCTTCTAATAAACATAAGAGTGTTTTTAGAACATGATTTACAAACTTTAAAGACCATTAAACTCATGGATGAGTTGGTTAATAAAATAAAGTTTCACATAAGTTTGTTTAAAATATTCAAGAACGCTTATTTTTGAAAAGATCATAACATGTTAAGTGTAGATCTAAAAGACTACACATTTTTAACAAGAATCAAGTTTACCCTGATGTTTCGTATGGAAGAATTAGTGTTTGTTGTTGATGATTATTGTTGGAAAATTGTTTTGAAGTTGAAAAGAAAATAAACACATGTTTTGAAAACACAGGAAACCTCCATTTTTAGGGGAAACTATGTCAATTTTTTTATAAAATTTTGGCACTTAGAAAAATATAAGTTTTGGTGAAACTTATTCCCTAAAAAAAATTCATCTAAAAATATTTACCAAGGTTTCCCTAATTTTTGTGTAAATTTCAAGTTAAGAAATGATTATTTCTTCAAGATAAAAATTAATATTATGTATGTATATTTTTGGGAAAAATATATATATATTTAATGACCACCAAATTTTGTGCTAAGTGTAATTATGTGAATTATATGTAGTAGTGTATTAGGGACTTGAAAATACACTAAATACTCCCTTGGAGTATGAATACAAAAATACACATAAAAATACATGAGAATACATAAGTATACAAGTATACAAAAATCGGGTGAATAACGAGAATGATTATATATATTTTATATAGCATGACAAAATATATATATTTCTTACAAGTCTTAAAATATGTTATTCCGGAAAGTAATAAAAATCAAAGTATTGATTTTTGGTGAAAAATATAAAATACACAAGTATTTACATAAAATACAAGTATACTTTCCTAAGAATACTTGTACAAAAATAATATTGAGAATATTATTTTACGAAATACTTATATTTATTTTTGGGAAAATAATATAAGTAACATACATGAAAAGTTCAAAATATAAATTATTTTCAACATCTATTACCTTGAAAGGGACTACATGAATGAATATATATATTTGAGAAGTAAAATATATATTTACAAAAATACATTACAAACATAAAGTGCAAAGGCATGACAAACGGGCGAGACCCGACAAACAAGGGCACGGCCCTCACAAAGATTGAACATACAAAGAACATATACATAAACAAAAGATGGTGACTTGTACTTGTGTGATACAAGTCTAGTGACTAACATACATAGAATACGTATAGGTCACGATGCTACAAAACCAACCGGTGAAGTTTACGGCGCAGGATACGCAAAGTTGTGAGTTCATGTCCCCACTTTTAAACTTTTACTTGTTTTCTAAACTTGGGGAAAATACATGTGCTATGGTATGTTGAATACAAAAACTAAGGAATGATACTTTAGATCATGTCATGAATAGGGTGCCATAAGCACCATAAATCAGTTACATACCAAGGCCGCAGAACAAAAGGTTAGATCTAATGGGTTTCAGGCAACCACACTCTTGGCCACTCTTTTACCAAGTAGTGCTTTTGTGTCTCTAATCGTGAATCGACAGTCGTGGAATCGACAACTAAAAATGCCTATGGTTTGGATGCTTCCTATGTCGTGTCACTTGTTAATGGCCTTACAAACCATTAGCGATCTCGATTTCCTTACATTTACAGAAGTACATATTTCGGTACAGTTACATACCATGTTTTCTACAACAAATGCTTAAATGTTTATACAAAAACTGCATGAAATCACACCAACATTATGTTGATGATTTTCCAAAACTCACATGTATTTCAGGAAACAAGTTGGATCTTGGGCACTGGTGTTATTTTCAAGACGTAAATCTCAAGTTTAGATGTCATCCACTTTTGTTTGTATCATAACTTGAGGGTTTTGGTTGAAACTTAAATGACTTGTGTTGTAATATTTCAAACATTTGAATAGATGAACATCATTTTGATCATATAGTTGTTTATTATAATCGAATGCAATGAGAACCGGTTAAGTCACACGCATACGCTTCCGCAAAAGTCAGGGTGTGACAGTTAATCAATCGGAACCAAATAATCAGGAAAATTTTCTCAATAGAGAAGATATAGAAAATATAGTTGCTCAGGGTATAGCTAATGCTATCCCAATCGTCGCAGCCGTTAAGTATCCGGTTTAACCTTACAAAGCCAACCATAGCAAACACACCCGCGACAATTATTTCAGTTATAACATAAATGGAGGCAATAACAATAATATAATTCAAGCCCCATTACCTAAAAAGATGAAAGTGATGATGACTGGCTGCACTTATAAAGAATTCCTCGCTTGTAAGCCAACTGAATTCGCAGGCAATGAAGGAGCAACTGCTGCACTACGTTGGTTAGAAAAGACAGAAGATGTGATTAAAATAAGTAAGTGCGCAGAAGAAGACAGGGTAATGTATGCATCCCACCTTTTCAAAGAAGAGGCATTAGAATGGTGGAACACGGTGCTACAAGCTAAAGGAAGTGACGTGGCTTATGCCATGAGCTGGGAAGAATTTAAGGAACTGGTAGAAAGGAAATTTTGTTCTTCCTACGAAAAGGAACAAATAGCAAATCGGTTCCTGAGTCACAGGATGGTGGACGTTAAGTGTCGTGAGTATACTTCGAAGTTCTTCGAGTATGCAAGAATAGTACCGACTCTGGCCTCGCCAGAACCTGTACTTATATCTCGCTACATTTGGGGATTGATTAGTGAAATCCGTGATATAGTCAAGGCTGCTAGACTTCGGACAATCGAGGATGTAGCCGAATTGGCCAAAACCTTGACTGACGGATTGGTTCATACGAGAGAAGAGAATAGGAAAAAAGGAATTGGCTCAGAAAATTACCCAAGGTTTCCGTTAGGGTAATAGTAGTAACTCCAAGAAAAAGGGAGTCGGGCAGTCTTCCACTCCGCCATTTTGCAGTAAGTGTAAAAGAAAGCATTTTGGAAAATGTAAGGGATACTGTAATTTCTGCAAAATACCGGGCCACCGAGAGGAGGAGTGCAGGAAGAAATCCACAGTCTGCTACAATTGCGGAGAAGCAAGGCATTTTAAGCCAAACTGCCCTAAATTGGTCAATACAGCTGACAACAAAACAAAAGCGGCCGATGGAACTAATAAGAAGAACGCAAGAGCCTTTCAGCTGATAACGCAAGAAGCAAATCTGATTCCTGACGTGATAGCTGGTACGTTCATTGTCCATGATGTTTATGCAAAAGTATTATTTGACTCTGGTGCAAACCAAAGTTTTATAAATACTTCATTCTGCCCAGCTCTTAGGCAACCCTTAACCAAACTTAGTCAAGTTGCTTGGGAAGATGCTGTCGGGGGGTCGGGCATGCCACGTTTGTTCCTTTTCTTGTATTTATGTTAGATTTAGCTGTCTTTTTGCTTCTTTTGTTCATTTGAGCTCATTTAATCCTGAAAATAAAAAAAAGGAAGACAAAAACACACTTTTTCCAACATTATTACTAAAAAAGGGTTAGTTTTATGCCACAATTGATGTAATTTATATGTTGCATTTTGTGCACATCAAATACCCCCACACTTGAATCTTTTCTTGTCCTCAAGCAAAACTCTTTATAATGTGGCTTTACACTCCCAAATGGAATGGGTAGAAGAGAAGGTTTTTGGGCTTGTCATAGAGTGTTGGGATTTCCAAGATTCTTTATTAAGTTTTATTTTTATTTATTTACAATCCTATTCGTCATGATTTATTTAAAACATTACATAAGATAAATTACTTATTAGGCCATAACATGCCTTTTTAAAATTCCATTTATATACAAGTTTACATACCTCACGGTGTATCACTCAACACCCGGCCGAAGATGTATTTTAGTGAATCACTCGAGAGCGGCATGGAACTTACTCCTACCATAGGCTTGCCAAGCAGTCAATCCTCCTCCTTTTTAACTATATACCTTTGTAAATATCAAGAGGACTTTTGGGTGAAGGGTTAGGCTTGGGTTAAAGGTAGGTGGTTGGGTTAGTGGTTAGTAAAAGGGCGAAAGGCGTAAAAAGCGTCGGTTTTCGTAAGACTTTTTATTTTTTTTTTGAAATTTTATTTTGATGAAGCCATTATTCAAACAAAGTTATTTTTGATAAACTTGTTTGTTTATTTCTCTTTTGCTTCATCATCATCATATTTTTTTTTTGAAAGTCATAAGAAAAACCGAGCTTGTTACTAAAACAAAGGGTTAAAAATAAAAAGGTTTTGGTGGGTGAAAGGGTGTTTGTTTTGGGTTATGAAATGAAAAGGTTTAGGCTCAAAGGGGTTAACTAGGGGGATTTTGGGTAGGTGGTAAAAAAAAAAAGAAAAATAATGGTGTAGAATTAAAAAGGGTTAGTCCTAATGCCTCCGTCATTTACTTACTCGGGTTTAAGTTGGTAAGGACCGGGAATGTATCGTCGTGACAAGTTCTAGAGTTGCAAGAACCAAGCGGCTATTCACACAAGAAACGAAAAATGAGCATTTAGTTTAAAGATATGTATTTGTATGCTCAATAAAGGCTCAAAACTCACTTTTTTGTGGGAATGGGTTTTTATGTGATCAAGTATATATAATCAAATTTTAACTAAACTTGTCATGCCGTTTCATAATTTTCTTATGTTGGTTCTTTTTATCACGACGCTATCGGTTGTAAATTTGTAAAAATATAACTTTTTTTAGAACTTGAAATTCCCAAATTGAACCTAGACAAGTTAAAAAAAATGAAATTTTTTTAAAAAAATTTGGGGTGATTAGCGGTTCCAATTGAGTTTTGTGTAAGGCTTGTATTTAGAACTTGCAAGATTCAAGGTTTTACCATCCCCCACACTTAAATTATACATTGTCCTCAATGTGTCCCAAAAATAACTTTTTAGGTTGATTGAATGTGTAAAAGGTGTGAAAAAACAAAAAATTGTGTTACTGGGCGTCTAGACACGGCCCCGTGTTCAGATCGCCAGTAACAAAAGTCTGTAAAAAGAAACAGAAGCCTGGGCACGGGGGCGTGTTCAGTGAGCACGCCCCGTGTCCAGTTACCTGAACTGGGCATTTTCTGCAGATTGTGCAGCACAGGGCCGTGTTGGGCGGGCACGGTCCGTGCTGAACTTGCTGTAATGAAGAAAATTTTGTCGGATGGCCCTGTTTTCGTGCATGGGGTGCTGGTTCAAGTTTCCCTTGTTATCCTTCACCATCCCGTGTGTGTTTTATCCATTACAACATCATCCAAACACCAATTTAGTTGAGACCATCATTTATTAAAACATAGAGAGAATTACATAATAATCCTAAAAATTAAAAACAAAGTAGAAAAATAAAAGTTAAAAATCCTAAACTAGATAGGTCAAGTGATACATAAAATCATTCCAAGGAGCTCTACTTTTACATTAAGAATCAAAATTCCAGAAATAGTTCTCCGGTATCTTTGTAGAACTCCAAGCCGATGGATGCCCCCTAGATGTTGTTAAAGCCATTCTTCTATCTCTCTCGGGAGGAAGAAGGCGGCTTCATTTTCCTCGACATCTTGTGGAGGGGGAGTGACACCAACCGGGACCCCTTGTAGTATATCGCGAGGAGGTCCCGGGTGTATGGTGTACCACTCGGCTGGTATAATGACTTCAGGCACCACGTTCCATGCCATTTGGGTAATGATCGGTACCAAAGGAGGAGATGCGGGAATGTTCAACCTTTGGTGCAAAAGGTTGACCTCTTGAAGACACCCTTCTAGTCCCACCATTAAGTGATTGATACGGTCGACCAATGCTTCTTCCACCCCCGTCATTTCATCAATAGCCTCTCTTAAAGCGTAAACATAGTTTACAAGAGAGTCCTCTACCGTTGATGACCTCCTCCCTTGCCGGTTGTTCCTTAATTGCGACGAAGATGTTCCGCTAGTTCTGCTCGCCATTCTGAGAAAACAGACCGAAAAGAGTTTAATTTTTATGGAACAGTACCTCGGACACGGCCCCGTGTTCAATGAACACGGCCCCGTGTTTAGCCGTCTGCAGGTTTTTAGAGCAAGGAATCTTGGAGTTTTAAATTATTTTTTTAATTTATAAGGTACCTTTAAGCATGAATAATTTAAAACAAAGTTGTATCACTTATTTTAAACAAGATTCCTTGAATAATAACCTTACAAACATTACAATAAAGATTGGAATCATGGAGATTTCAAGCTTTAATGGAGGTATTGAGTGAAAATTGAAGAAGAAGGCAATGAACAAAAGTGGAAAAGACAAGATGGTTGTTGAGAACCTTCTTTTAGAATATACCTAGGATGGTATGAATGAAGATCCCAGCAAATCTCTGTCTTTGGAGTGGTCCAAATGAGCAGGAATCTTGCTGCATTTATAGAAAACGACAGCACGCTGCACACGGCCCCGTGTCGGTTGGACACGGCCCCGTGTGCAGACAGAATCCTGACACATTTTGTCCGTATTCTGATAAAAATCAGAAAGGAATCTTTTGGTGGACACGGGGGCGTGTTGACCTGGACACGACCCCGTGTCTAGAAGCTGTCTTATGGAGTTTTCCTATTTTAAGGAATTTATCCAGATCGGGTGGTTCCTTACTGGATGGAACAACCCCAAATTGCCTAAGATACCTTAATTGTTCTAGATTAAGACGAGAACGCAAGAGGTTGTCGGTGAGGGTGATTCCTATGCTAGATGTAGGTGGACAAGTCCAACCCTTTTCCGGGCTCTCATTAAAGAAGGTGTATGCCAAATCACTCAGGTCTATGTATGCACCGAACGAAGTCGATGGAGAGTCCTTCACGGCACAATCGGCACAGGGACGATTATCGCTCAAGTCCTCGCTAGAGTTAGAGGTAACATCGGGAACAACGAAGTTGTTTTAATTTGAATGCGATCCCAACAATTCTTCTTGGTTATCGCCTTGAGACAAATTATTGAAATCTATCCTAAGTTCTTTTAACCAATTAAGAATTAGATCTTCTAATTGAAATAGTTCATCAAGAAGCATTTCTCCTAGAAGGTCCGGTTGAGAGCATTCGAGGGAGAGATAGGGATTATTTTTACTTTCGCCCCTCTTAAGGCTACAGGAAAACAATGGGTCTATATAGTGGGGCTTATAATTTAGAAAATAACATTCTAATTCTTTATGAGAGCCACCACATATTTGACAGCACGTACCATAAGAGTGCCGAAAGTAAAAAGTATCAGTATCACTCATGTTTGTGTCAGAAATTACCAACCGTCGGGATCTTACGGTTCTATTTTCAGTAACTGAAACTTGGGCACGGGGCGTGTTGAGTGGACACGGCCCCGTGTTCAGCTTACTGTCTTACTTAAACAAGATTGCCAGTTCCAAGGATTGGGCACGGGGCGTGTTCAGCGGGCACGACCCGTGCTGAGTTTGCAGAAGCTGAAAAATTAAGAAAAAGCATAAAAAAACAGAAAAATTAGAAAAAACGATTAGGCCGCTGATTCCTAACTTTCTTAAAATCCTTGTGTCCCCGGCAACGGCGCTAAAAACTTGATGTGCGTGAGTGTTATTAGTTTTTAATGTATATTTTAAGCCCTTTTTAACACTTTTTAGCCAAGTTTTAAATTTATAAAACACGATATTTACTAACACTAAACACACATATGGGCAAGTGCACCCATCGTGAGCGTAGTATAGTGTTGGTAAGATACCGAGGTCGTCCAAGGACACAAGAGCTTTTAATACCGGTTTATCCTCAACGTCTAACCAAATCAAAAGTTTAGAAAAAGGTTTTAAACAAGAAAATAAAACTAACTAAAATGCTAAAAAAATAAAATAAAAGTAAAAATAGATAGACAAAATGAATCACTTGGATCCGACTAGTGTTTAGTGTAACCTTTGATTATTTCCGCACTTTTGCACTTTTTAAGAGATTATCTTAGTTATTGTAGTAGGCCCCTCTTTTGAAGGTGACGTTACCCTCAACCCAGTAGTTTGAGTCAGCAAGGATACAATCCTAAAGGGTCGGATTATTGAAAGATAATTAATTAAGTTATTAATGCATATTGTGGTGGGCCCCTCTTTTGAAGGTGACGTTACCCTCGGCTAAGTAGTCTGAGTCAGCAGGGACACAGTCCTAAGTAGCCGGGTTAAAACATTAATAGTAGCTTACTTATGAGGGGATCAAAGAGTTTGGACCCCCGCCATCAAATACCGGTGGGTATTGAAGGAGGTCCTACTAAATTTGACCCAGGTCCTTTGCAGGATCTATACACTGAACAATGGCAAGACTCTTACCAAACCGTTCCCTTAACCCCCGAACAGGTAGCCAACATATCTCCATATAGACCGTGGAGATATGAATGGTGAAAATCTTTTATTTTATATAGACAGTAAAATAATGCCAAGACACCACGGACAAACGATAAGGAAGAATCACCTTCAACATAAGAAACTAGTTATTAAAGTCATTAATACATAACCAAATAAAAAGTGCGAAAAGATTAAAAATAAAAAGTATTACACTAGACACTTGTCTTCACCAAGTGATGTAAGAGACTTAGGCAAACATGGCCTTTGATTGTCAAGAACTCTTACGATCAATCTTGGATCCCGAGACGACTCACACACTCTATGATGGACAATGGATGATGGTGTTGTGATGGTGGTGGGTGGTGGGTGAAGTGTGAGAGAGGTGGTGTGCCAAGGGATGGTTTAAAAATGAGCCAAGCACCCCTATTTATAGCCTGAACAGTAGCTCGGGCACGGCCCCGTGTCCATTGGGCACGACCCCGTGTCCATCCTCCTTTTCTTTCTTCATTAATTGCAGTTTGTCTGCATTAGTTGACCACGCCCACATGTCCGCTGGGTACGCCCCCGTGTGCAGAAGCGTATCTGTACTATCAAGATTTCCCCAGATTCTGCGAATCTTAGAGTTGACCACGACCCCATGTCCACTGGGCACGCCCCCATGGTCGGTGATAGAAGCTTCTACAGCTTTGTCTTTTCTGCTGACACTTGGGCACGCCCCCATGCTCACTGAGCACGGGGCGTGTTCAGCCCTCTTTTCTCTTGTTTTTGCTTGGGAAGATGGTGTCGGGGGGTCGGTCATGCCACGTTTGTTCCTTTTCTTGTATTTATGTTAGATTTAGCTGTCTTTTTGTTTCTTTTGTTCATTTGAGCTCATTTAATCCTAAAAATAAAAAAGGAAGACAAAAACACACTTTTTCCAACATTAGTACTAAAAAAAGGGTTAGTTTTATGCCACAATTGATGTAATTTATATGTTGCATTTTGTGCACATCAGTAACCTTTGATGTTTTCTACACTTTTGCATTTTTTAAGATAATATCTTAGTTATAGTAGTAGGCCCCTCTTTTGAAGGTGACGTTACCCTCAACCCAGTAGTTTGAGTCAGCAATGATACAATCCTAAAGTGTTGGATTATTGGAAGATAATTAATTAAGTTATTAATGCGTAATGTGGTAGGCCACTCTTTTGAATGTGACGTTACCCTCGGCTAAGTGGTTTGAGTTAGCAGGGATACAATCCCAAGTAGCCAGGTTAATGTATTAATAGTAGTTTACATATGAGGGGATCAAGCCATTCGCACCCCCGCCATCCAATACCAGTGGGTATTGAAGGAGGTCCTAGTAAGCTTGACCCAGGTCCTTGCTGGATCTATACACTGAACAAGGCAAGAACCTTACCAAACCATTCCCTTAACCCCCGACCAGGTAGCCAACATATCTCCATATAGACCGTGGAGATATGAATGGTGTAAATCTTTTATTTTATATAGACAATAAAATAACGCCAAGACACCACGGACAAATGATAAGGAAGTTTCATCTTCAACATAAGAAACTAGTTATTAAAGTCATTAATACAAAACCAAATAAAAAGTGCGAAAAGATTAAAAAACAAAAGTATTACACTAAATGCTTGTCTTCACCAAGTGATGTAAGAGACTTAGGCAAACATGGCCTTTGATTGTCAAGAACTCTTACTATCAATCTTGGATCCCGAGACTACTACACACATCTATGATGGATGATGGTGGAGTGTGGGTGAAGTGGGAGAGAGGTGGTTTGTCAAGGGATGCCTTTGAAATGAACCAAGCACCCCTATTTATAGCCTGCACAGAAGCCCGGACACGGCCCTGTGTCCAGTGGGCACGGCCCCGTGTCCATCCACTTTCTCTTTCTTCATTTAATGCAGTTTATCTGTATTAGTTGACCACGCCACCGTGTCCGCTGGGCACGGCCCCGTGTGCAGAAGCGTATATGTACTATCAAGATTTGCTTGGATTCTGCGAATCTTAGCATTGACCACGGCCGTGTGGAGCTGGGCACGCCGCCGTGTTGGAAAATAGAAGCTTCTACAACTTTGTCCTTTCTGCAGACACTTGGGCATGCCCCGTGTCCGCTGGGCATGGGGAGTGTTCAGCCTTCTGATGTTCTATTTTTGCTTGGGAAGATGCTGTTGAGGGGTCGGGCATGCCACGTTTGTTCCTTTTCTTGTATTTGTGTTAGATTTAGTTGTGTTTTTGCTTCTTTTGTTCATTTACGCTCATTTAACCCTGAAAATACAAAAGGAAGACAAAAGCACACTTTTTCCAACATTAGTACTAAAAAGGGGTTAGTTTTATGCCTCATTTGATGTAATTTATATGTTGCATTTTACACACATCAAATACCCCCACACTTGAATCTTTGCTTGTCCTCAAGCAAAACTCTTTCTTATGTGGCTTACACACCCAAATGGAATGGGTAGAAGAGAAGTTTTGGGCTTGTCTAGAGTGTCGGGATTCCAAGATTTTTATTAGGTTTTATTTTTATGTTATTTACAATCCTATTCGTTATGATTTATTTAGAACTTTACATAAGAGAAATTACTTATTTGGGCATAACATGCCTCTTTAAAATTCCATTTATATACAAGTTCACATACCTCACAGGGGATCACTCAACACTCGGCCGAAGATGTATTTTTGTGAAACACTCGAGACCGGCATGGAACTTACTTCTACCATATGCTTGCCAAGCAATCAATCCTCCTCCTTTTTAACTATAAACCTTTGTAAATATCAAGAGGACTTTCGGGAAGGGTTAGGCTTGGGTTAAAGGTAGGTGGTTTTGGGTTATTGGTTAGTATAAAAGGGCGAAAGGCGTAAAAAAGCGCCGGTTTTCGTAAAACATTTTGTTTTTGCGACTTTTTATTTTAATGAAGCATTTTCCAAATAAAGTTTCTTTTGATGAACTTGTTTGTTTATTGCTAAACTTCATTCATTTTTTTTATAAGGCAGTCACAAGAAAACCGAGCTTTTTACTAAAATAAAGGGTTTAAAATGAAAAAGGGTTTTGGTGGGTAAAGGGTGTTTGTTTTGGGTTTAGAAATGAAAAGGTTTAGCCTTAAAGGGGTTAACTAGGGGGATTTTGGGTAGGTGGTAAAAAAAGAAAAAGAAAATAATTGTGTTGAAATAAAAAGGGTTAGTCCTAACGCCTCCATCATTTACTTACTCGGGTTTAAGTTTGTAAGAACCGGGAATGTATCGTCATGGCAAGTTCTAGAGTCGTAAGAAACCAAGCGGCTATTCACACAAGAAACGAAAAATAAGCATTTAGTTTAAAGATGTGTATTTGTATGCTCAATAAAGGCTCAAAACTCACTTTTTGTGGGAATGGGTTTTTAATGTGATCAAGTATATATAATCAAATTTTAACTAGATTTGTCATGCCGTTTCATAATTTTCTTATGTTGGTTCTTTTTATCACGACGCTATCGGTTGTAAATTTATAAAAAATATAACCTTTTTAGAACTTGTTATTCCCAATTTAAACCAAGACAAGTTAAAAAAAATGAAAAGTTTTTGAAAAAATTTGGGGTGTTTAGCGGTTCCAATAGAGTTTTGTGTAAGACTTGTAATCAGGACTTGCAAAATTCAAGGTTTTAGCATCCCCCCCCCCCCCACACACACATAAATTACACATTGTCCTCAATGTGTCCCAAAAATAAGTTTTTAGGTTGATTGAATGTGTAAAAAAGTGTGTTAAACAAAAATTTTATGTTACTGGGCACCTGGACACGGGCCATGGTGACCGGGCACGACCCCGTGTTCAGATTGCCAGTAACAGAAAGTAACAAAAAGTAACAGAAGGCTGGGCACGGGGGTGTGTTCAACGAACACGCCCCGTGTCCAGTTACCTGAACTGGGCGTTTTTCTGCGGACCCTTGAGCACGGGGGCGTGTTGGCGAGGCACGGCCATTGCTGAACTTGCTGTAACGAAGAAAAATGTTTGGGAGGCTCTGTTTTTTGTGCATGGGGCGTTGGTTCAAGTCCCCCTTAGTATCCTTCACCATCCAAGTGTGTTTTACCCATTACAACATCATGCAAACACCAAATAATTTTAAAACCATCATTCATTAAATAGAGAGAATTACAACAAGGTCCTAATAAAAAACATAAACTAAAACTTAGATAAGTAGGTCAGAAAACACAAGAAGTCTAAAACCGAAAAGAAGTTATAGCCTATAGTTTATTTTAAGAGCAAAATTTCCGAAAAGATAATTTTCTCGGTTGAATGCGGCTTGAAGAACTTCTCCTCCGGGTGTGGTCCCTCACACGTCGGTGAGCCATTCTTCTATCTCCCTAGGGAGAAGAAAGGCGGGCTCATTGGCATCATCATTTTGAGGGGGTGTAACTTCCACCGGAACTTCTTGCAAATTATCAAGAGGAGGTTCCGTGGGGATGTCGTCCTACCAGGTGGGGTTGTTTACTCCTAGTGCAAAGTTCCAATCTTCTTGGGGAAGGATTGGTTCCATGGGAGGTGTTACAAGAATGTTCAACCTCTGGTGCAAGAGGTTGATTTCTTGGAAACTATTTTCCAGCCCCGCTGTCAGATAATTTATACGGTCAATCAGGACCTCTTCTACGGATGTCATTTCGTCGAGAGCTTCTCGTAGTGCCATCATATAGCGTACAAGAGTTGCTTCGATTGAAGGCCTTCGTTCCCTACGATTGTTTCTGGAATGTGCTGAAGAGGTCCCACTGTTTTGGCTTGACATTCTATGAAAATAAATTGAAAAGAGTTCATTTTAGCGAAACAATACTTCGAACACGGCCCCGTGCTCATTGAGCACGGCCTCGTGTTCACCTTTCTGCAGATTTTTGGAACAAGGAATCTTGAAGCTTTAAATTATTTTTCTGACTTTTGAGACATTTTTAAACAGAAATAACGTAAAACCGTGTTGTAAAACTTATTTTTAACAAGATTCCTTGAATAAAAATCTAACAAACATCTCAATAAAGCTTGAAACCATGGTGATTTTAAGCTTTAATGGAGGTGTTGAGGGAGAAATTGAAGAAGAAGGCAATAGACAAAAGTAGAAACGACAAGATGGTTGTTGAGAACCTTCTTTAGAATATACCAAGTATGGTATGTGTGAAAATCCCACCCAATCTCTGTCTTTGGAGTGGTCCAAATGTGAAGGAATCTTGCTGCATTTATAGAAAACGACAGCACGCTGGACACGGCCCCGTGTCGGCTGGACACGGCCCCGTGTGCAGACAAGATTCTGACACGTTTTGTCCGTATTCTGACAGAAGGTCAGACGATAATCATTTGGTGGACACGGGGGCGTGCTGACCTGGACACGGCCCCGTGCCTAGAGGCTGTTTATGAAGTTTTGTCTATTTTAAGGAATTTATCCGGATCGGGTGGTTCCTTACTGGACGGAACAACAAGGAAATGCCTGAGATTCCTAAGTTGCCCTAGATTTAGACGAGAATGCAAGAGGTTATCGGAAAAGGTGATTCCTATGCTAAATGTAGGTGGACAAGTCCAACCCTTATCCAGGCTCTCATTAAAGAAGGTGTATGTCGAATCGCTCAGGTCTTTGTATGCATCGACGGAAGTCGATGGGGAGTCCTTCACGGCACAATCGACACAGGGACGACTATCGCTCAAGTCTTCGCAAGAGTTAGAGGTGATTTCGGGAGCGACGATGTTGTTTTTATCCGAATGCGATCTCAATAATTCTTCTTGGATGTCGTCTTGGGATGAATCAATTATATCCATCTCAAGTTCTTTTATCCATCGAAGAATTAGTTCTTCTAGCTGAAAGAATTCTTCCAGAAGCATTTCATCTAGAAGGGACGATTGAGAGCATTCGAGAGAGAGATATGGATTATTTTTACTCTCGCCCCTCTTAAGGCTACAGGAAAACAATGGGTCTATATAGTGGGGAGTATAATTTAAAAAGTAACATTTCAATTCTTCATGATTTCCGCCACATATTTGACACCACGTACCATAAGAGGAACGGTAGTAAAAAAATCAGTATCACTCATGTTTGTGTCAGAAATTACCAATCGTCGGGATCTTACGGTTCTATTTTCAGTATCTGATACTTGGGCAAGTGCACCCAGGTACCATAATAAGAAGAATGTAAGAGCCTTTCAGCTGACAACGCAAGAAGCAGATCTGATTCCTGACGTGATAGCTGGTATGTTCATTGTCCATGACGTTTATGCAAAAGTATTATTTGACTCTGGTGCAAACCAAAGTTTTATAAATACTTCATTCTGCCAAGCTCTTAGGCAACCCTTAACCAAACTTAGTTAAGTTGATACGGTAGAAACGGCGGAAGGAAACCCTATCAGTATAGATAAGGTACTGCAAGAAGGAAAAATAGAATTATCAGGACATAAGTTTTCGGCAAACCTTCTACCTATGAATTTAGCAGGATTCGATGTCGTGTTAGGAATGGATTGGTTAGTAGCCAACTGATGCGTGCGAGTGTTATATAGTTTTTAATGTATATTTTAAGCCCTTTTTAACACTTTAGTCAAGTTTTAAATTTATAAAACACGATATTTTACTAACACTAAACACATATATGGGCAAGTGCACCCATCGTGAGCATAGTATAGTGTTGGTAAGATACCGAGGTCGTCCAAGGACACAAGAGCTTTTAGTTCCGGTTTATCCTCAACGTCTAATCAAATAAAAAATTTAGAAAAAGGTTTTAAACAAGAAAATAAAAACTAAAAATGTTGAAAATAAAAATAAAATAAAAACAGATAGGCAAGATGAATCACTTGAATCCGACTCGCCTTTAGTGTAACCTTTGATGTTTTCCGCACTTTTGCACTTTTTAAGAGATTATCTTAGTTATAGTAGTAGGCCCCTCTTTTGAAGGTGACGTTACCCTCAACCCAGTAGTTTGAGTCAGCAATGATACAATCCTAAAGGGTTGGATTATTGGAAGATAATTAATTAAGTTACTAATGCGTAATGTGGTAGGCCCCTCTTTTGAAGATGACGTTACCCTCGGCTAAGTGGTTTGAGTCAGCAGGGATACAATCCCAAGTAGCCGGGTTAATGTATTAAAAGTAGTTTACATATGAGGGGATCAAGCCATTCGCACCCCCGCCACCCAATACCAGTGGGTATTGAAGGAGGTCCTAGTAAGCTTGACCCAGATCCTTGCAGGATCTATACACTGAACAAGGCAAGAACCTTACCAAACCATTCCCTTAACCCCCAACCAGGTAGCCAACATATCTCCATATAGACCGTGGAGATATGAATGGTGTAAATCTTTTATTTTATATAGACAGCAAAATAACGCCAAGACACCACAGACAAATGATAAGGAAGTTTCACCTTCAACATAAGAAGCTAGTTATTAAAGTCATTAATACAAAACCAAATAAAAAGTGCGAAAAGATTAAAAAACAAAAGTATTACACTAAATGCTTGTCTTCACCAAGTGATGTAAGAGACTTAGGCAAACATGGCCTTTGATTGTCAAGAACTCTCATTATCAATCTTGGATCCCGAGACTACTACACACACTCTATGATGGATGATGGTGGTGGATGTGGGTGTTGTGATGGTGGTGGAGTGTGGGTGAAGTGGGAGAGAGGTGGTTTGTCAAGGGATGCCTTTGAAATGAACCAAGCACCCCTATTTATAGCCTGCACAGAATCCCGGACACGGCCCCGTGTCCATCCACTTTCTCTTTCTTCATTTAATGCAGTTTGTCTGTATTAGTTGACCACACCCCCGTGTCCGCTGGGCACGGACCCATGTGCAGAAGCATATCTGTACTATCAAGATTTGCTTGGATTCTGCGAATCTTAGCATTGACCACAGCCGTGTGGAGATGGGCACGCCCCCGTGTTGGGAAATAGAAGCTTCTACAACTTTGTCCTTTCTGCAGACACTTGGGCACGCCCCCGTGTCCGCTGGGCACGGGGCGTGTTCAGCCTTCTGACGTTCTGTTTTTTATTAGGAAGATGCTGTTGAGGGGTCGGGCATGCCACGTTTGTTCCTTTTCTTGTATTTGTGTTAGATTTAGCTGTGGTTTTGCTTCTTTTGTTCATTTACGTTCATTTAACCCTGAAAATACAAAAGGAAGACAAAAGCACACTTTTTCCAACATTAGTACTAAAAAGGGTTAGTTTTATGCCCCATTTGATGTAATTTATATGTTGCATTTTACACACATCACCAACCATGCTCGAATCCTATGTGATCAGAATTCAGTAGAAATTCGTACGCCAACAGGAGATAAGCCACGCAAGCCAATGAAATTCATTTCCGTAATGAAAGTTGCTAATTACGAACGAAAGCAAGGCATATTATATATGATTTCAATAATCATTAACACTAAAAGAAAAGAACTTAAGGAAATTCCAGTAGTATCCGAATACCTAAATGTATTCCCAGAAGATCTACCTGGATTACCACCAGATAGGGAAGTAGAATTCAGAATTCATCTAATACCTGGAACTGCTCCAATAGCTAAGGCACCTTATCATTTAGCGCCAACAGAAATGTTAGAACTGAAAAAACAATTAGATGAATTGTTAGAAAAATGATTTATACAACCCAGTTCATCCCCTTGGGGAGCACCGGTGTTATTTGTGAAAAAAAAAAGATGGGTCAATGCGTATGTGTATCGATTATAGGGAATTAAATAAGGTTACTATTAAGAATCGATACCCGTTACCTAGAATAGATGATCTTTTTGATCAACTTCAGGGAGCTAGGTATTTTTCCAAAATAGATTTGTGCTCCGGATACCATCAACTGAAAGTACAGGAAAAAGACATTCCTAAAACTGCTTTCAGGACTAGTTACGGTCACTACGAGTTACAGTCATGCCATTTGGGTTAACAAATGCTCCTGCAGCATTTATGGACATGATGAATAGAATCTGTAAACCATACTTGGATAAATTTGTAATTGTCTTCATTGACGATATACTTATTTATTCCAAAAGCCAGGAAGAACACTGTGAAAACCTGCATACACTCTTAACCCTGTTAAGAAAAGAAAAGCTTTACGCCAAATTTTCTAAGTGTGAATTTTGGTTACAAGAAGTGCAATTTTTAGGCCACACGGTTAATCATAAAGGCATTCACGTAGATCCTTCCAAGATAGAAGATATCACAAATTGGAAAGTTTCGAAGTCAGCTACAGAAGTCAGAAGTTTTTTAGGATTAGCTGGATACTACAGGCGTTTTATCCGAGACTTTTCTAAGATAGTTGTTCCATTAACTAAGTTGACCTGTAAAACTGTTAAGTTTGAATGGGTACCTAAACAGGAAGAAGCCTTTAGAATTCTAAAGCAAAGATTAACAAATGCCCCAATTTGTTCATTACCATAAGGAACAGAAGATTTCATAGTTTACTGTGATGCTTCTAAATTAGGATTAGGATGTATGTTAATGCAACGCAAGAAAGTGATCGCATATGCGTCAAGGCAATTGAAAAAGCATGAGGAAAATTACACGACTCATGACTTAGAATTATGAGCAATAATTTTTGCCCTTAAAATCTGGAGACATTATCTATATGGTAGTAAATTTACTGTCCTTACAGATCATAAGAGTTTAAGGTATATTTTTTGGTAAAAAGAATTAAACATGAGGCAAAGAAGGTGGATGGAAATCTTAAGCGATTACGACTGTGATATTCAATATCACGAAGGAAAAGCAAATGTAGTAGCCGATGCCTTAAGTCGTAAGTACCATGAAAAGCAAAGACAAGTTCGTGCTCTTAGGTTAAATCTGCAATTACATTTAATGCAGCAACTGAAAAGTATTTAAGAAACAACAATCAAGGATGATGCCGAAAGAATGAAAGGAAGGATGAAGGAATTAGAATAGGGAACTGACGGTATTTGGAGATTCCATAAGAAACGAATTTGGGTACCAAACAAGGGAATTTACGAGATAGAATATTAGAAGAAGCCCATAAATCTAGGTATATGATGCATCCTGGTAACAACAAGACGTATCAAGACTTGAGGAATAACTTTTGGTAGATAGGAATGAAAAAGGACATAGCTAGTTACGTTTCTAAATGTTTAACTTGTTCACAAGTTAAGGTAGAACACCAGAAACCTTCAGGTTTACTTCAACAATTAGAAATGCTTGTATGGAAATGGGAGTTAATAACGATGGATTTTGTTACTAAACTACCCAAAACAAGAAAAGGTAACGATGCAATCTGGGTGATTGTGGATCCATTAACCAAGTCAGCTCATTTCTTACCAATGAAGGAAACCTTTAGTATGGAAAGACTAGCTAAGTTATATGTGGATGAGTTGGTATCACTACATGGAGTTCCACTCTCCATTGTATCAGATAGGGATAGTCGTTTCACTTCACATTTTTGGACAAGTTTCCAACAAGCAATAGGGACGCGATTAAATTTAGGTACAACATACCATCCCCACACAGATGGACAAAGTGAAAGTACGATCCAAACCTTGGAAGACATGTTAAGAGCATGTGTTATAGATTTTGGTGGAAATTGATATGACCATTTACCCTTAATAGAATTATCCTATAACAACAGTTATCATACGAGCATCAATGCTGCCCCATTCGAAGCACTTTATGGACGAAAGTGCCGAACTCTAGTATGTTGGACAGAAATAGGAGAAAGTCAATTATCAGGTCCTGAGATTGTGCAGGAAACCACCGACAAGATAACTCAAATTAAGGAAAGGCTAAAAATGGATCGTGATCGCCAAAAGAGTTATGCCGATAATCGACGTAAACCATTAGAATTTCAAGTTGGAGACAAAGTGCTACTAAAAGTCTCTCCTTGGAAAGGAGTAATTCGATTTGGTAAGAAAGGAAAACTAAGTCCAAGATATGTAGGACCATTTACCGTTATCCAACGAATAGGACCAGCCGCGTATCAATTACAACTACCAGAAGAGTTAGCCGGGGTACATGATGTATTTCATGTATCTAATCTTAAGAAGTGTTTATATGATGAATCACTGGTAGTACCTCTACAAGATATAGAGGTAAATGAAAAGTTAAAGTTTGTTGAGAAACCTCTTCAGATAGAAGACAGAAAGGTCAAGAATCTCAAACACAAGAGAGTGGTTCTCGTCAAAGTAAAATGGGATTCAAGGAGAGGACCTGAATACACATGGGAACTGGAATCGGAAATGAAACGAAAGTATCCTTACTTGTTACAGTAAATCTCGAGGACGATATTTTAAACAATGTGGGGAGGATGCAATAACCTCGCAAATTGTCAATCCTAAATGGCACACTAAGAAACCCTAATTGACACCCCTAAGTGGTGCGTTGCGACCCGAAATTTGAAAAACGGACAAAACCAACAACAGGGCCCCCTAAAACTCAAAGGGGGATCCCCTAATTGATTTTATCCTCATAAAACGGGTATAAAACACGTATTTTCGAATTTTGATGACTCATCCACGCTATACCCGACACTAGGCAACCCTAGCCTAGACGGGTCGCCGTAGCGACACGCGCCAGGGGCTAGGGGAGCTGGCACAACACGGGGGGGAGACCGAAATTCAGTATAAATCCCAGGGACTTGGCACTTGAATGGTTTGCATGTTACGACGTAAAAATCACTCCGTTACGTTGATCAAATCTCTGTTTCTTTCAAAATAAAATTTTCAAAAATAAAAAGTCTTTCGAAAACCGACGCTTTTTACGCTTTTTCGCCCTTTTCTACTAACCACTAACCCAACCACCTACCTTTAACCCAAGCCTAACCCTTCACCCAAAAGTCCTCTTGTTATTTACAAAGGTATATAGTTAAAAAGGAGGAGGATTGATTGCTTGGCAAGCCTATGGTAGGAGTAAGTTCCATGCCGCTCTCGAGTGATTCACTAAAATACATCTTCGGCCGAGTGTTGAGTGATCCCCCGTGAGGTATGTGAACTTGTATATAAATGGAATTTTAAAGAGGCATGTTATGCCCTAATAAGTAATTTATCTTATGAAAAGTTTTAACTAAATCATGACGAATAGGATTGTAAATAAATAAAAATAAAACTAAATAAAGAATCTTGGAAATCCCGACACTCTATGACAAGCCCAAAAACCTTCTTCTCTACCAATTCCATTTGGGAGTGTAAAGCCACATTATAAAGAGTTTTGCTTGAGGACAAGCAAAGATTCAAGTGTGGGGGTATTTGATGTGTGCAAAATGCAACATATAAATTACATCAGTTGTGGCACAAACTAACCCTTTTTAGTACTAATGTTGGAAAAAGTGTGCTTTTGTCTTCCTTTTGTATTTTCAGGATTAAATGAGCTCAAATTAACAAAAGAAGCAAAAAGGCAGCTAAATCTAACATAAATACAAGAAAAGGAACAAACGTGACATGCCCGACCCCATGACAGCATTTTCCCAAGCAAAACAAGAGAACAGAAGGCTGAACACCCCCCGTGCTCAATGAGCACAGTGGCGTGCCCAAGTGTCAGCATAAAAGACAAAGTTGTAGAAGCTTCCATCGCCCACCACGGGGCCGTGCTCAGCGGACACGGGGCCATGGTCAACTATAAGATTCGCAGAATCCAAGCAAATCTTGATATTACAGATATGCTTCTGCACACGTGGTCGTGCCCAGCGGTGTAACACCTCGTAAAATCACATCCAATAAAGTATTGACACGTGTAATAAGCCCTAATGAAGTCAAACGTTGAATATAAGGGACTAATTTTTCGAAAAATCGAAAAACTTTGATTATGAAAGAACTGGAAGTATTATCATTCCTAAAATAGGTTTCTAAATAACCTTTTACGGTTTTATATTTACAAATGAGTCATTTGTTAAACAAGTGTAGCCGTTTGTGTAATTAATTGAAAGTTTGCGCAATAAAGGGTTAAAAGCGTCAACATGTTAATTCTTACCTCTGAGTGACCTTTTAACAAACCGAGAGCCTCATGATATTTGATTATACTCTCAGGATTGCCAATCATTGGCCACATAGGGCTTTTATGCCCAAAAGTGAAGTTACGCGCAACTTTGCAAGTATAAGGGACTAAAAGTGTCAATATGTTTAATTATACCTCTGAATGACCTTTTATCGAGCCTGAAGCATTTTCATGTTTAATAATACTTTCAAGAATGCCTAATATGGTTTAGATAAGGCTTCAATGCTATTAAATGATGATTTACGCAAGTTTGCGCATTAGAGGGACCTAAAGCGTCAAACTGCTAAAGTATACCGATTTGTATGTTATCGGACCTTCCGGAATATGACCATAAGATAAACATACCCTATTCATACTTAATATAGCTTAGATATAGGCTTAGAGGTGTTTGGTGCGCTAAAATAAGCTTTTAAGTCATGCAGGGACTAAAAGTGTCAAAAAGCGCACAAGTTTGCGTTTACGCGTATATCTTACATTTTGAATATCCCCGGACATCCAAAAATATATGTAAGCACTAAAATATTTTATTTTAGTGTTTGGCTTGATAAAATTCCATCCGTTGTGTCGGTTGGATTGTTTTTCGCGTCCGTCCGTGTTTCGTCGTAATTAGCCGAACAACGTGACCGTACGACCAAACAAACCGACATCCGGCATGTTTTTGAGCATGTTTCATGTTCTCTATGCTTAGGCATCATTTTAGAGCCTTAAAAATGGTTTAACGGGCCTTGGATGTGTCGGAAATGGCAATTGGCAGTGCAGGGGCTAAAACTGTCAACAAATGAAAGTTCCTGAATGCTGACCAGGTCCTTACGGACCGTAAGACCTGGACCTTACGGTCCGTAAGCCTTGCCCAGATGCAGCAACTCGGAAAAAAATGGCTGTTCAGCCATTCAAACGACATATATTGCCCTTTTTCACTTCCATGTGCGTCCCCTACTAATTTTAGGGCTTAGGGACATGTGTTAATGATGAGGGATCACTCCTAGCATGATTTGTCATGATCATAATGGATCAAAATCACTATAAAAAGGCCCTTTGGTTGCAACTTTGTGATCATTCATTCCATCTGCTTTCTTGGAGCTTCCTGGAGCATAAGAGCAGACCCAAGCCATCTCTAATAGTGCATTAGACTTTGGTAAGTATGCTTAACCTTTCTTAGTTGAGTTTTTATTTAGTTTTAGCTTAAAAGTCAAACCGTCGTAATTAACAGTTGACTTAGCGATTAATCATTAATGGTCCAGTGATTTGTCGAATTGAAGGTAGTTATAAGTTGGTAATTATGTGGGCATTAAACCCTTAAAAGGGCACCCACTGATTCCCACTCTAACTAGATCATTTGTCGGGTCAAAGTTCGTATTAAAAAGTCAACAGAAATGTAATTTTTGATTTAGCGCATAATTAGCAATGTAGAAGGCATGTAACCTATTTTATCATTCATATAACTTGATAATAAGTATAAGAACTGGTCTAAGCTTGTTTGATCCGACAATTCTCTGTTTAGACCCGGTTCGGAACCGAAAGTCGCAACACTTTGACTTTTGCTTTGACTTCAGTTCTGACCCGATTTAGATGGGTTTAGAAATTCCTTAGGACTTCCTTAGGACCAGGTTACATGTTAGTATAACCCTCTGTGATTGGTTCGTTGATTGTCCGATTCGTTTACACGTTTCCGTTAAATGCTTAAAGTTGACCATAATGCCCTTTTGACCATAAAACGAGAATTTTGAGAATGTGAAAGGACAATAATATTTGTTACTGATTTATAAACATGTCCCTAAATTTTCACATCAGTTGGAGGTCTAGATTAGGAGTTATGCTCATTAGCATAATTATAACGCCTTTTAGTAATTAAACGGCACAATTAGCATAAAGCCTATCTAAACCCAATTTTTGACACCAAACCTTTTACCCACTGATGTAATATAATATTTTGGGATTTTTAAAGATTTTTAATTATTTTTAACCTGCTCATAACCTAAGGTTATGGCATTAATTCGGTAAATACCGAATATACCATTTTCGGTCATAAAATGAGTTCTACATAGTATTTTGACACCAATCCAATTGCTACTGATTTTATATAATACATAAAGTATTTTGAACTTTATAACCTGATCAGAAAACTCAGATTTCCTGTGTAACCCGGAAATCGCTTAAAATGACTTTTTACGCGTATTAAACGCATAGTTTGGGTTTAAAACCATTTTGCCATATAAGACTTATTATCAACTGATATGACCTATTAAAATAAGTTATTTTACTGATGTATTCGGACCTGAATCTCAGAACTTCATTTAAACTCTTTTATAACCTTTAAAATGACCAAAATACCCCTACGGGGCTTATTTTGAGATTAAACTCGTTTTGGGCATAATGGAAGGTATCCTACTGATATCGCAACATATTTAAGGCATATTAACTTAGGAAACCTGTATATGACTCTTTTGGTTACTCGTTACGCACTTGTCGCGTTCGGATCGACTTATGTGACTAGTTTGCATATATTAGCCGAAACGGGTCAAACCATATCACTTTTGTCTCAAAATCCAGAATGTGTTTACGTTACCCATATTAAACAAGCATACAAGCTTGTCGGGTCAAAACCACATTCTAATCCGGTCTTCGCTTTATCACGCGATTGAACCGTATCTTCCTTTTGAAAAACTAACCGGTCAAAGTCAAGGCTTAATTAAAGACCCGTTAGGATTCTAATAGGTTATTAAAAACCTTCGTTCCAGATTAAGAGCCCAGTAGAAGTACTTGTGCTTGCTGATTTGAATATACGGCTGAGTATAAATTGCATTGCTAGCTCAGGTAAATACTTTTAACTTATTTTCCCTATACGGGCTTGGGATACGGTATTATAATAATACCGCTTGGTCGGGTATTGAATGTTTAGTCGAATTGTGATTAAATTATTGAGGTAACCCGCTTTAATCTGTATTGTTTGAAATAAAAGCCTTTAGGGGTTAATGACCATGTCCCGGATATCCTTGACATCATTGTCTTATAAAATGGCCACGTCTTAAGCACGGGGTGTAGGCATACACTGAAAGTTGCTTAAAGGGAAACGGTATCTCACTCTCTTGTGGGCTTATACTTGTGGCGTGTCTGTCAATCTTGACTCGGTTTCCACATCGGGCACTGAACGTATAACGAACATGTAAATCTGTATACAAGATTATAAATATAATTGTCCCAAGTTATAAAAGATATTTTTGTGCCTGGTGCATCTAAATCAATTTTCTTAAACTCTTTTTAAAATGAGTCGGTTAATTGTATTTACCAGTGAAAACTGACGTATTTTCCAAAAAGGTTAAGTGACATGTACTGAACGTAATTGGCTGGAAGCTCATGATGCTAATAAGGAATCTTGCAAGTTCTAGGCGTCTAAAGTCTGTTGAACAATGTTTATGTTTTAAGATCCGTCTGTGGATCCTTTACTTTCCGTTGTAATACTTTGATATTACTTATGTTCGGATTGTAATATATTTATCTTTTGCTTCCGCTGTGCATTTATATATTGTGTTGTTTGACTATGATGATATCAACTACGTCACGATACTCCCCACCGGGCCCACCGGTAATACGCGGAAATATCGGGGTGTGACAGGTTGGTATCAGAGCCAACACTGAGGGAATTAAACGCTAGCCTTTTGTGGTTAATCTCAGTTACACAGTTGCACATTCTTGAGTCTAGACAAGAACATAGGACAAATCCTAATTCGTTTTATTTTGTCCTTATTTGGTTCCTTTGTTATTTTTCTGATTAGCCCTTACATGGGCAAGTCATTTTCTGTAGAAGTCCCGTTTAGGGCAACCATATACTTGTTCAAATATAAATGGAACGATTATATTTAAAATATCATTCCTATATTATAAGATCTACCATTATAATAAAATGGCAATATCTAAAAAGAACAAGACCTAGCCATATGTCACCTTAAGACAGGGCCAAGATGGTAGTTCCACAATTAGATTCAGATCCTTGTTAACATTTCAATTTAGGATTGTTCTGCGCTGAATATTAAAAAGAGTCTAAAAGGAAAAACCTAGCCTAATTGTCATTGCAGACATGGCCAAGATGGTAAAACTTATTCAAAAGATTCAAATCCTTGTTAAATATCTGAAAGCATATTAACATGCTTGACAAAATGTGGTACGATAAAATCACATACGTCATTCTTAAATGGGTTAATCTAAATTCCCTTATTTGAAATAATCATCCCTTAAGGATGAAGTGCCTACGAGCTATAATTAGCGTCCTCTGAGACTAAAGACAGTAGTAGTCTTTGACTCTCTGTCAAGAAAAGGTAATGAAATATGTTCAAACCTTAATGCCTCGATTCTCTGAAATCATGGCTTATATCATCCTATAAGAGGATCATATTATAAACATCCCTTAGAAGGGAAGTGCCTACGGGCTATAGTTAATGTCCTATGAGACTAAAGACAGTGGTAGCCTACAACTCCCTGTCAAGAAAAGGTAATGAACTTTGATTCAAACCTTAATGCCTCGATTCTCTGAAATCATGGCTTATAAATTAAACTTGTCTACGTGACTAGGCCTTTTTGTGCCATTATTAAATTATAATTAGGGATTGTAATAAAGATCCTGAATATATGCATGCTTAACAAATTAACCAAAATAGTTATTAAAAACCATGGTTAATAAATCGTCAAGAACGATAGTACTGTACGGGCTTCTAAATAAACCTCACCCTTATTTTCTTTTGTAGTAATTAAGACTACATGGCTGACTCTGACGAGATCAACAGTCATCCTCTGGAAAACCACGATGATGATAGGATTAATATAACCAGAGGAGAACTTCGTACACTGATTGATACAGCTGTATCT
Organism: Helianthus tuberosus; assembly: GCA_030545235.1. NCBI lineage: Eukaryota > Viridiplantae > Streptophyta > Magnoliopsida > Asterales > Asteraceae > Helianthus > Helianthus tuberosus. Next base: position 26,482,089 of record CM060405.1, read on the forward strand.
AAAGCTGTAGAGGAGCAATTTAGGGAGTATAGTGGGACTCATGGTAAAGCCTCATCTGTACCCCACTCTAAGTCTGTCCCCAAGACTCATTCTGAGGCTCATAGCAAGCCACCCTCAAAGAAAGATGAGTCAAAGAAGGATGATGATCGACATTCATCTATTCAACACAGTGTTCCATCCAAGAGGATAGTATTCGGTAATGAACCAAGTACCAAGTCCTGTACCTATAAATACTTTGTTTCCTGCAAACCCCGGGATTTCACTGGGAGAAAGGGGCAATCGATTGTATGACCTGGTTGGATGAAATGGACACAGTTGTCGATATCAGCGGTTGTGCTGAGAGGGATGTAGTGAAGTATGTATCCCAATCGTTCAAGGGAGAGGCACTAGCATGGTGGAAGGCTCTCATTCAAGCTGCTAGGAAGATCCCACTTTACAACATGTCATGGGAATAGTTTGTTGCTCTCATTATGGAGAACTACTGCCCTCAACACGAGGTTGAGAGGATTGAGTCAGATTTCTTATCATTGGTTATGGCAAACTTAGATTGTCAAGCTTACCTCACCAGTTTCAATACCCTGTCCAGACTGGTTCCTTACCTAGTAACACCAGAACCCAAGAGAATTGCTCGCTTCATTGGGGGTTTAGCCCCAGAAATCAAAGCCAGTGTTAAGGCTTCAAGACCTACTACATTCAGGTCAGCGACAGATCTGTCGCTATCTCTCACACTCGATGTGGTCAGAAACAAGGCCGCCAAAGCCTCTGAAGATGGAAAGCATAAAAGGGAGGATGATAATTCTCATCGCTCCGATAGGAAGAGGAACTCTGAGGATAAGAAGAGTTCCGGGTTTAAGAAAGACAGCCAGATGTCGGGTGGGAAGACCAGGTGCGAAACCTGTCGAAAATACCACCTCGGGAAATGCAGATTTGAATCTCAGCCCCTACCTTGTGGGATTTGCAAGTCTAAGGAACATAAAACCTTGGATTGCAAGAAATTGAAAGACGCAACCTGTTATGGTTGCAACGAGAAGGGGCATATCAAGACCAACTGCCCTAGGAATCAGAAGAAGCCTGAAGAGGCCAAGAAAACAAACGCATGATGAACGCCCAGGAGATGGTGCAGAATGATAATTACATAGCAGGTACCTTTCCTTATCAAACAGTTTATGCAAAAATTTATTTGATGCTGGCACATATGATTCTATAATGAACGATAAATGTTGAGAACTGTTGTCTCCGCCTGATTAGGACTCCGGTCATTTAATGCGAGGTAGAAATTGGCCGATGACACTATAGAAAATGCTCCAACAAATCTTAGATTGATATTTTATATCTATTAGGAATCACTCTTTTCTGATATCCTTATGGCAAGCTTTCAAGCTATCAAAATTCATCACTATAATAAAGGCAGATAGGACATTTTGATTCCCTGTCAAAAAGATGATGGATTAGGACCAAACTTTAAATGCCATTAATGGTCATTTGTGACCTAGGCTAAGTATAACTGATATATATTAAATAACGTTCAATAAGAATGTTAATGCTATATTGGCCTGTATGGTTTAATGAAACCATGGTTAGTATATAAGGCCATGAGGATGAGGAATAGCAGTTGTCGGATCGCAACCAAGAAATTGATTTATTTAGTAATAGGAACCAAATCTTGAGTATGACAAACTCGTATAAGACATCAGTCAATCACGCCATTGATGATGCGATGCATGCTAATGATACTACAATTGTAAACCTTAGAAAGTCCAAGGATGTTCTTCAAACTATGATAAGACGCAACTGTTGGAAAAGCTGTGAAGGAGATCGTGAAAAAGTTCAAAGAGCTGAATGCTACTTGCTCCAAATCCTTCATAAACTATAAGTATAGCAAACTTTTAAAATCTTTCATAAGAACCATAGTTATTAAGTGAAGGGTAAAACTTACAGGCAAAATCATAAGAACCATTTATTCTGTTCCTGTCAGAAGCCTTCAGGCATAGAATTTTAGAGGTATCCTCTCTCTGGAGGAAGTGCATCCGCATACATAGTTGATACCTCTTTGATCTCTATCGATTGCGAATACCAAATGGTATGACAAAAGCGCCATATGAGGATTGGTGTATCTTAATATGTTCCATAGATTGCTTCCATGCCTGATCAGTATGGAGGTTTAATGCACGGAACCGCAAGGATATCCCAAATGTCATATGGTACTAAAGTCAGCTAATGGCATTCAAAGAAGAGATCTAGAAAATAGAATTTTCCAAATAAATGTTTCCTGGTAAAGAAATCTGTGGACTCATAGCATAAATGTGTCACTCCTTTGGCACAAGAAATGATGGATGAACTGAAACCTGAGATATGGAAATTCTATGTAACCTCCTTGTACCTTGATTATCTTCTCCTAAGATTTCCCTGTTTACCCCTGAGAGGCAGGTAGAGTTAAGGTTTATATCCCAATTAAGGCTGTATTATTATGAAATCTTCAAGAACGGCTAGTACCAACATTGGAAGAATCGAAACCCTGATTAACTAAGTTTTAAAATAGAGGGTTCATATAGCCTAACTCAATATCCTGAGAATTCGGTATAGTTAATTATGAAAGATGGTTCATTTTGCTTATGCAATGTTTACCGCAACCCTAATTAGGCAATGATTAAGAATCGCTATCAGCTGCCCAGGATCGTCGATTTGTTTGACTAACTATAAGGATTAGCTATTCCTTAAAATTAGTTAAGCAGTGGTTGGAATAACCATCTCACCGAAAGATAAGCTTTTCTATAATGGTTGATATATAAGCATCAAGACTGCTCCTTTGGAGACCTTGAATAGATGGCATGTTAAACATCTGTTGTTAGGACAATAGATTGGTGAGTCCAATTATCAGGGCCTGAAAGTTTCCTGGGAGACAACAAATAAGATTATGCAAGCCCATAGTCATAAGTAAGGCGCCACTATTCGGCAGAAAATCAAGGATTAACAATTAGTAGCAACCTTCTTAAGTCCTTAATAAGGGATAAGGTTCAATCAAAGGTATCACCCTAAGAAGGGTGTGCTAAAATTTAATTCCTCAGGGTAAGTTAAGCCCTGGATATATATATAGGAACCTTCGGGAAATCAAATGCAACAAAGGTCAATAGCCTATAAGCTAAAAACCTATATAAGGAGCTTAGTGGAGCTCGCAATGCGACCCACACTGATGATTTAAGGATAAGTTTCGCCAATAAGTCGAAACACACTATCGGGTAATGATAAGCATATTAATGAGACTTTATAATTGGATGAGAAACCGTATCGATTAAGGATCGGCATATTAAGAAGCTCCAAAAGGATACATGACCTATCGTAGAGGTCAACCGGGGTGCCTTAGAGGCCCAAATGTACTAGGGAAGATTAAGTTCAATATAAGACAGAAAATACTTCCTTTACTTTAGCAAATATCGAGGTCGAGATTTCTTTTAAGGGGGTGAGGATGTAACACCTCGTAAAATCACGTCCAATAAAGTATTGACACGTGTAATAAAACCTAATGAAGTCAAACGTTGAATATAAGGGACTAATTTTTCGAAAAATCAAAAAACTTTGATTATGAAAGAACTGGAAGTATTATCATACCTAAAATAGGTTTCTAAATAACCTTTTATGGTTTTATATTCACAAATGAGTCATTTGTTAAACAAGTGTAGCCGTTTGTGTAATTAATTGAAAGTTTGCGCAATAAAGGGTTAAAAGCGTCAACATGTTAATTCTTACCTCTGAGTGACCTTTTAACAAACCGAGAGCCTCATGATATTTTATTATACTCTCGGGATTGCCAATCATTGGCCACCCAAGGCTTTTATGCCCAAAAGTGAAGTTACGCGCAACTTTGCAAGTATAAGGGACTAAAAGTGTCAATATGTTTAATTATACCTCTGAATGACCTTTTATCGAGCCTGAAGCATTTTCATGTTTAATAATACTTTCAAGAATGCCTAATATGGTTTAGATAAGGCTTCAATGCTATTAAATGATGATTTACGCAAGTTTGCGCATTAGAGGGACCTAAAGCGTCAAACTGCTAAAGTATACCGATTCGTATGTTATTGGACCTTCCGGAATATGACCATAAGATAAACATACCCTATTCATCCTTAATATAGCTTAGATATAGGCTTAGAGGTGTTTGGTGCGCTAAAATAAGCTTTTAAGTCATACAGGGACTAAAAGTGTCAAAAAGCGCACAAGTTTGCGTTTACGCGTATATCTTACATTCTGAATATCCCCGGACATCCAAAAATATATGTAAGCACTAAAATATTTTATTTTAGTGTTTGGCTTGATAAAATTCCATCCGTTGTGTCGGTTGGATTGTTTTTCGTGTCCGTAACGTGACCGTACGACCAAACGAACCGACATCCGGCATGTTTTTGAGCATGTTTCATGTTCTCTATGCTTAGGCATCATTGTAGAGCCTTAAAAATGGTTTAACGGGCCTTGGATGTGTCGGAAATGACAATTGGCAGTGCAGGGGCTAAAATTGTCAACAAATGAAAGTTCCTGAATGCTGACCAGGTCCTTACGGACCGTAAGACCTGGACCTTACGGTCCGTAAGCCTTGCCCAGATGCAGCAACTCGGAATAAAATGGCTGTTCAGCCATTCAAACGACATATATTGCCCTTTTTCACTTCCATGCGCGTCCCCTACTAATTTTAGGGCTTAGGGACATGTGTTAATGATGAGGGATCACTCCTAGCATGATTTGTCATGATCATAATGGATCAAAATCACTATAAAAAGGCCCTTTGGTTGCAACTTTGTGATCATTCATTCCATCTGCTTTCTTGGAGCTTCCTGGAGCATAAGAGCAGACCCAAGCCATCTCTAATAGTGCATTAGACTTTGGTAAGTATGCTTAACCTTTCTTAGTTGAGTTTTTATTTAGTTTTAGCTTAAAAGTCAAACCGTCGTAATTAACGGTTGACTTAGCGATTAATCATTAATGGTCCAGTGATTAGTCGAATTGAAGGTAGTTATAAGTTGGTAATTATGTGGGCATTAAACCCTTAAAAGGGCACCCACTGATTCCCACTCTAACTAGATCATTTGTCGGGTCAAAGTTCATATTAAAAAGTCAACAGAAATGTAATTTTTGATTTAGCGCATAATTAGCAATGTAGAATGCATGTAACCTATTTTATCATTCATATAACTTGATAATAAGTATAAGAACTGGTCTAAGCTTGTTTGATCCGACAATTCTCTGTTTAGACCCGGTTCGGAACCGAAAGTCGCAAAACTTTGACTTTTGCTTTGACTTCAGTTCTGACCCGATTTAGATGGGTTTAGAAATGCCTTAGGACTTCCTTAGGACCAGGTTACATGTTAGTATAACCCTCTGTGATTGGTTCGTTGATTGTCCGATTCGTTTACACGTTTCCGTTAAATGCTTAAAGTTGACCATAATGCCCTTTTGACCATAAAACGAGAATTTTGAGAATGTGAAAGGACAATAATCTTCGTTACTGATTTATAAACATGTCCCTAAATTTTCACATCAGTTGGAGGTCTAGATTAGGAGTTATGCTCATTAGCATAATTATAACGCCTTTTAGTAATTAAACGGCGCAATTAGCATAAAGCCTATCTAAACCCAATTTTTGACACCAAACCTTTTACCCACTGATGTAATATAATATTTTGGGATTTTTAAAGATTTTTAATTATTTTTAACCTGCTCATAACCTAAGGTTATGGCATTAATTCGTTAAATACCGAATATACCCTTTTCGGTCATAAAATGAGTTCTACATAGTATTTTGACACCAATCCAATTGCTACTGATTTTATATAATAAATAAAGTATTTTGAACTTTATAACCTGATCAGAAAACTCAGATTTCCTGTATAACCCGGAAATCGCTTAAAATGACTTTTTACGCGTATTAAACGCATAGTTTGGGTTTAAAACCATTTTGACATATAAGACTTATTATCAACTGATATGACCTATTAAAATAAGTTATTTTACTGATGTATTTGGACCCGAATCTCAGAACTTCATTTAAACTCTTTTATAACCTTTAAAATGACCAAAATACCCCTACGGGGCTTATTTTGAGATTAAACTCGTTTTGGGCATAATGGAAGGTATCCTACTGATATCGCAACATATTTAAGGCATATTAACTTAGGAAACCTGTATATGACTCTTTTGGTTACTCGTTACGCACTTGTCGCGTTCGGATCGGCTTATGTGACTAGTTTGCATATATTAGCCGAAACGGGTCAAACCATATCACTTTTGTCTCAAAATCCATAATGTGTTTAAGTTACCCACATTCTAATCCGGTCTTCGCTTTATCACGCGATTGAACCGTATCTTCCTTTTGAAAAACTAACCGGTCAAAGTCAAGGCTTAATTAAAGACCCGTTAGGATTCTAATAGGTTATTAAAAACCTTTGTTCCAGATTAAGAGCCCCAGTAGAAGTACTTGTGCTTGCTGATTTGAATATACGGCTGAGTATAAATTGCATTGCTAGCTCAGGTAAATACTTTTAACTTATTTTCCCTATACGGGCTTGGGATACGGTATTATAATAATACCGCTTGGTCGGGCATTGAATGTTTAGTCGAATTGTGATTAAATTATTGAGGTAAACCGCTTTAATCTGTATTGTTTGAAATAAAAGCCTTTAGGGGTTAATGACCATGTCCCGGATATCCTTGACATCATTGTCTTATAAAATGGCCACGTCTTAAGCACGGGGTGTAGGCATACACTGAAAGTTGCTTAAAGGGAAACGGTATCTCACTCTCTTGTGGGCTTATACTTGTGGCGTGTCTGTCAATCTTGACTCGGTTTCCACATCAGGCCCTGAACGTATAACGAACATGTAAATCTGTATACAAGATTATAAATATAATTGTCCCAAGTTATAAAAGATATTTTTGTGCCTGGTGCATCTAAATCAATTTTCTTAAACTCTTTTTAAAATGAGTCGGTTAATTGTATTTACCAGTGAAAACTGACGTATTTTCCAAAAAGGTTAAGTGACAGGTACTGAACGTAATTGGCTGGAAGCTCATGACGCTAATAAGGAATCTTGCAAGTTCTAGGCGTCTAAAGTCTGTTGAACAATGTAGGGATGAGATTTTTTACCGAAATACCGGTACCGTACCGGTACCATACCGGTACCGTGCCGATACCATACCGTACCGATCATAAACGGTACCGGTATCGGTAATAGAGTTTTCGAAATTCGGTATCGGTAAAAAACGGTATCGGTACCGGTATTTTTCGGTAAATATCGGTATTAATACCGAATTTAATAATCATTAGTAAAAAACATGGAATCCATTAAAGTAAGTTAATTTTTTAATGGTTTGGTTATAAATTATCAATATATCTTTTCTTATTTTTAGATTTTTAATATCTTTGTGTTTGGTTGTGTAAGGAGACGACACTATTGTTGAAGAAACCCCTTTTGTCGAACTTGATGGTGACTCGGCATTGGGTAAAAGTCGAACCCATGGATGTTTAATATGTTTACTTTTTTTTTTACATTCCTCTATATATTACTCTAGTTCAGTTAATAATGGATGGATGGGTTGCACATGATATTTTCTTAGGTAAAACAATGGATGACACCAAGCGGTACCAATGTGGTAAAGTACCGAAATACCGGTACCGATACCGGTACCGTACCGGTACCGAATCTATAAATACGGCACGGTAATCGGTATCCACATTTCCTCAATTTCGGTAACGGTATTTACGGTATCGGTACCGGTACGGTACCGGTATCGTACCGATCTCATCCCTAGAACAATGTTTATGTTTTAAGATCCACCTGTGGATCCTTTACTTTCCGTTGTAATACTTTGATATTACTTATGTTCGGATTGTAATATATTTATCTTTTGCTTCCGCTGTGCATTTATATATTGTGTTGTTTGACTATGATGATATCAACTACGTCACGATACTCCCCACCGGGCCCACCGGTAATACGCGGAAATATCGGGGTGTGACAAGCGGACACGGGGCCGTGGTCAACTAATACAGACAAGAGCAATTAATGAAGACAGAGAAGGATGTGGACACGGGGCCATGCCCACTGTACACGGGGCCGTGCCCGAGCTTCTGTTCAGCCTATAAATAGGAGTGCTTGGCTCAAGCTCAAATCATCCCTTGGCACACCACCTCTCTCACACTTCACCCACCACCCACCACCACCATAACACCATCATCCACCACCATCATCCATTGTCCATCATAGAGTGTGTGAGTCGTCTCGGGATCCAAGATTGATCGTAAGAGTTCTTGACAATCAAGGCCATGTTTGCCTAAGTCTCTTACATCACTTGGTGAAGACAAAGTGTCTAGTGTAATACTTTTTATTTTTAATCTTTTCGCACTTTTTACTTTGTTATGTATTAATGACTTTAATAACTAGTTTCTTATGTTGAAGGTGATTTTCCTTATCGTTTGTCCGTGGTGTCTTGGCATTATTTTACTGTCTATATAAAATAAAAGATTTTCACCATTCATATCTCCACGGTCTATATGGAGGTATGTTGGCTACCTGGTCGGGGGTTAAGGGAACGGTTTGGTAAGAGTCTTGCCTTGTTCAGTGTATAGATCCTGCAAGGACCTGGGTCAAATTTAGTAGGACCTCCTTAAATACTTAACGGTATTGGATGGCGGGGGTCCAAACTCTCTGACCCCCTCATATGTAAGCTACTATTAATACTTTAACCCGGCTACTTAGGACTGTATCCCTGCTGACTCAGACTACTTAGCCGAGGGTAACGTCGCCTTCAAAAGAGGGGCCTACCATAATATGCATTAATAACTTAATTAATTATCTTTCAATAATCCGACCCTTTAGGATTGTATCCTTGCTGACTCAAACTACTGGGTTGAGGGTAACGTCACCTCCAAAAGAGGGGCCTACTACAATAACTATGATAATCTCTTAAAAAGTGCGAAAATAATCAAAGGTTACACTAAACACGAGTCGGAGCCAAGTGATTCATCTTGTCTATCTATTTTTATTTTTATTTTCAGCATTTTAGTTAGTTTTTATTTTTCTTAGTTTAAAATCTTTTTTTCTAAACTTTTTGATTTGATTAGACGTTGAGGATAAACCGGTACTAAAAGCTCTTGTGTCCTTGGACGACCTCGGTATCTTACCAACACTATACTACGCTCACGATGGGTGCACTTGCCCATATGTGTGTTTAGTGTTAGTAAATATCGTGTTTTATAAATTTAAAACTTGGCTAAAGAAAGTGTAAAAGGGCTTAAAATAAACATTAAAACTATAACACACTTCACGCACATCAAGTTTTTGGCACCGTTGCCGGGGACACAAGGATTTTAAGAAAGTTAGGAATCAACGGCCTAATCGTTTTTTTTTATTTTTCTATTTTTTTGGATTTTTCTTAGTTTTTTTTCAGCTTCTGCAGAGCTCAGCACGGGCTGTGCCTGGTCGGACACGGGCCGTGCCCAGCAATGTTACTGGCAGTTTTTATTTTCCGAGTTACAGAGAGCTGAGCACGGGGCCGTGTCGGTGCAACACGGGGCCGTGTCCAACTCCCCAGTAACAGGGATCCGGAAAACAATCACTGTATCTCCGACCACGGGCCGTGTTCACTGAATACGGGGCCGTGGTGAACCTTCTGACCAACGTTCTTTTCTATTTTTATTGCAGGACTTGGAACCCAGATGCCACATTTGAATTTCCTACGTAGTGCATGAGCTCCAGTTCTAGTAAAGACATAAAAGAACCTCTAGAAGAACCCGAACGCTTTCTCAGAAAAAGACTTAAAGCTAAAAACCAAGAGAAAGTTTCGGGGGACCCACCTCCAATGGCGGACCAACGTACCCTCATGGATTACTTACGGCCTACTGTCGGTAATCTCGGCGCCGCTATCAATGCACCGAATGTCGAAGCCAATAACTTCGAACTTCGACCGCATTTGATACAAATGCTTCAAAACTCCGCAACCTTTCATGGGCTTGCGGACGAGGATCCCCATCTACATATTACTAATTTCTTAGAAATATGTGATACCTTTCGGATCAATGGAGCATCAAACGACGCCATCCGCCTTCTAATGTTTCCATTTTCAATAAAAGACCGAGCTAAGGCTTGGCTTAACACCCTCCCAGTTGGCTCGGTAAACACCTGGGATGAACTAGCCCAAAAGTTTCTATATAAGTATTTCCCTCCTGCTAAAACGGCTAAATTAATGACTGAAATTAATACATATTCTCAAGAGGATGGGGAATCCTTATATGAAACTTGGGAAAGGTTCAAGGAGCTACTAAGAAAGTGTCCTCATCATGGTCTTGCGGTATGGCAACAAGTATCCACTTTCTACAATGGGTTGTTGCCACACACAAGACAAACACTTGATTCTAGCTCCGGGGGACTTCTAGGTAATCGTCGCCCAAATGAAATATATAATCAAATTGAGGAAATTGCTCAAACCAATTTTCAGTGGCACACTCCCCGAGGTAATAAATCTATTGCCCCGGGCGCCCATAAGGTTGATGAAAGCACTTCTTTACAAGCCCAAATCGAGGCCCTTTCTTCAAAAATCAAAAAGTTAGAAATGGCAAAAACGGCCACGGTTATGGCTTGTGAGGGGTGTGGTGGACCACATGAAAATTGGAGTTGTATGAAAGAAGTAGATGATCAAACAGAAACGGTAAACTACATTGATAATAGACCTAGGCCGTCGGGTCCACCAACGGGTACCTACAACCAAGGATGGCGTAACCATCCTAACCTTGGTTGGAGAGATCCCGGCAATAGTGGTAACCAACAAAACCAACGAACTAACTTTCAACAACCATAAAACTTTTCTCAACAACAAGGTGGACGAGAAAGGCTTGAGGATATTGTATCTCGCCTCATCTCCGACACCGAAAAGAAAAACTTGGATCGATTTCAGCAATTGGAATCGAATTTTAGAAATCAACAAGCTAGCATTCAAAACATTGAAAAACAATTAAATCAAGTAGCTCAAAATTTCTCCGAGAGACCACAAGGCGCGTTACCAAGCAATACCGAAACCAACCCAAAAGCGCAAGTACATCTCATCACATTGAGAAACCGAACCGTGGGTCCCGAGGAGGCTCCATTACCGCCGGCTGAAAGAAGCCAATCCAACCAAACCACGACTCCACCCGCACCACAACCAGAAAAGGCTTCTCCACCAAATCAAGAGCCCACCAAGACTCCTCCGGTTCCATACCCCGGTCGGTTAAATCGTCAAAAGACTGATGAGCAATTCGCAAAGTTCGAAAATTTACTAAAACAATTACATGTTAATATTCCTTTTATCGAGGTCCTAACCCAAATGCCTAAATATGCAAAATTTATGAGGGAACTCCTCACTCACAAAAGGAAAATTGAATCATTGCAATTAGTTAACTTAGGCGAAGAATGCTCCGCCTTAGTACTCAACAAACTCCCACAAAAGAAAATTGACCCCGGAAGCTTCACGATTCCTTGCTCGATTGGGGAATCCCCCATTCGTAATGCACTAGCCGATCTTGGGGCTAGCATTAACCTCATGCCCACATCAATGTTCAAACGACTCAGCCTAGGAACAACGAGCCCTACAAAGATGAGCATACAACTCGCCGACAGATCCGTCAAATTTCCACAAGGTGTCGCTGAAAATCTATTGGTCAAAGTTGACAATTTCGTTTTCCCGACCGACTTTGTCATCCTAGACATGGAGTAAGACGCCGATATCCCTCTCATCCTCGGGAGGCCATTTCTAGCCACCGCCCAAGCGGTGGTGGATATGAATGACAGAACACTAACATTGAAGTTTGGGGACGAGGAAGTGAAGTTTGGAGTTGGAAAGGGAGTAGAAGACGAAGACCCGGTCAACTACATGAAGGTCATAGACTCAAGCTTGGATGACGCTCTCCGACGGTGTAGCATGGGATGCAAAACATCCCACTTGAGTAACATATGACCAGGCTTTGGGTCTAGCCAAGGACCCTTATAAACGTGGCGCACCACGGAGGCATTCCGCGGAACTATCCTTAGTTTAGTTTAGATTAATCTTTATATTTTCTAGTTAGTTTTAATTTTCAGGAAGAAAACACACTCAGGATGGCAAATGATAACAAGGGAAACTTGAACCAGCACCCCATGAAGGAAAACAGGACCATCCGACAAGTTTCTTCATTAACAGTAAGTTCAGCACGGGCCGTGTCCGCCCAACACGGCCCCGTGCTGCACAGTCTGCAGAAAATGCCCAGTTCAGGTAAACTGGACACGGGCCGTGTTCACCCAACACGCCCCCGTGTCCAGGCTTCTGTTTCTCTTTTTCAATTTTGTTACTGGCACTTGAACACGGGGCCGTGCCCGGACAACACGGGGCCGTGTTCATCGTCCAGTAACACAAAGTTTTGCTTTTTCACACCTTTTTACACATTCAATCAACCTAAAAACTTATTTTTGGGACACATTGAGGACAATGTGTAATTTAAGTGTGGGGGGATGCTAAAACCTTGAATCTTACAAGTCCTAACTACAAGCCTTACACAAAACTCTATTGGAACCGCTAATCACCCCAAATTTTTTTCAAAAATTTTCATTTTTTTACTTGTCTAGGTTTAAGTTGGGAGTTTCAAATTCTAGAAAGGTTATATTTTTATAAATTTACAACCGATAGCGTCATGATAAAAAGAACCAACATAAGAAAATTATGAAACGGCATGACAAGCTTAGTTAAAATTTGATTATATATACTTGATCACATAAAAAATCATTCCCACAAAAGTGAGTTTTGAGCCTTTATTGAGCATACAAATACATATCATTAAACTAAATGCTTATTTTTCGTTTCTTGTGTGAATAGCCGCTTGGTTCTTACGACTCTAGAACTTGCCACGACGATACATTCCCGGTCCGTACCAACTTAAATCCGAGTAAGTAAATGATGGAGGCATTAGGACTAACCCTTTTTTTATTTCTACACCATTATTTTTCTTTTTGTTTTACCACTTACCCAAAATCCCCCTAGTTAACCCCTTTTGAGCCTAAACCTTTTCATTTCTTAACCCAAACCAAACACCCTTTCACCCACCAAAACCTTTTTTATTTCTAACCCTTTGTTTTAGTAACAAGCTCGGTTTTTCGTATGACTTTGAAAAAAAAAATATATGTTTTGTTGATGAAGCAAAAGAAATAAACAAACAAGTTCATCAAAAATAACTTTATTTGAATAATAGCTTCATCAAAATAAAAATTGCAAAAATAAAAAGTCTTTCGAAAACCGACGCTTTTTACGCTTTTTCGCCCTTTTCTACTAACCACTAACCCAACCACCTACCTTTAACCCAAGCCTAACCCTTCACCCAAAAGTCCTCTTGTTATTTACAAAGGTATATAGTTAAAAAGGAGGAGGATTGATTGCTTGGCAAGCCTATGGTAGGAGTAAGTTCCATGCCGCTCTCGAGTGATTCACTAAAATACATCTTCGGCCGAGTGTTGAGTGATCCCCCGTGAGGTATGTGAACTTGTATATAAATGGAATTTTAAAGAGGCATGTTATGCCCTAATAAGTAATTTATCTTATGAAAAGTTTTAACTAAATCATGACGAATAGGATTGTAAATAAATAAAAATATAACTAAATAAAGAATCTTGGAAATTCCGACACTCTATGACAAGCCCAAAAACCTTCTTCTCTACCAATTCCATTTGGGAGTGTAAAGCCACATTATAAAGAGTTTTGCTTGAGGACAAGCAAAGATTCAAGTGTGGGGGTATTTGATGTGTGCAAAATGCAACATATAAATTACATCAGTTGTGGCATAAAACTAACCCTTTTTTAGTACTAATGTTGGAAAAAGTGTGCTTTTGTCTTCCTTTTGTATTTTCAGGATTAAATGAGCTCAAATTAACAAAAGAAGCAAAAAGGCAGCTAAATCTAACATAAATACAAGAAAAGGAACAAACGTGACATGCCCGACCCCACGACAGCATCTTCCCAAGCAAAACAAGAGAACAGAAGGCTGAACGCCCCCCGTGCTCAATGAGCACGGGGGCGTGCCCAAGTGTCAGCATAAAAGACAAAGTTGTAGAAGCTTCCATCGCCCACCACGGGGCCGTGCTCAGCGGACACGGGGCCGTGGTCAACTATAAGATTCGCAGAATCCAAGCAAATCTTGATAGTACAGATATGCTTCTGCACACGGGGTCGTGCCCAGCGAACACGTGGCCGTGGTCAACTAATACAGACAAGAGCAATTAATGAAGACAGAGAAGGATGTGGACATGGGGCCGTGCCCACTGGACACGGGGCCGTGCCCGAGCTTCTGTTCAGCCTATAAATAGGAGTGCTTGGCTCAAGCTCAAACCATCCCTTGGCACACCACCTCTCTCACACTTCACCCACCACCACCATAACACCATCATCCACCACCATCATCCATTGTCCATCATAGAGTGTGTGAGTCATCTCGGGATCCAAGATTGATCGTAAGAGTTCTTGACAATCAAGGCCATGTTTGCCTAAGTCTCTTACATCACTTGGTGAAGACAAAGAATCTAGTGTAATACTTTTTATTTTTAATCTTTTCGCACTTTTTACTTTGTTATGTATTAATGACTTTAATAACTAGTTTCTTATGTTGAAGGTGATATTTCCTTATCGTTTGTCCGTGGTGTCTTGGCATTATTTTACTGTCTATATAAAATAAAAGATTTTCACCATTCATATCTCCACGGTCTATATGGAGGTATGTTGGCTACCTGGTCGGGGGTTAAGGGAACGGTTTGGTAAGAGTCTTGCCATTGTTCAGTGTTTAGATCCTGCAAAGGACCTGGGTCAAATTTAGTAGGACCTCCTTCAATACCTACCGGTATTGGATGGCGGGGGTCCAAACTCTTTGATCCCCTCATAAGTTAAGCTACTATTAAAACTTTAACCCGGCTACTTAGGATTGTATCCCTGCTGACTCAAACTACTTAGCCGAGGGTAACGTCACCTTCAAAAGAGGGGCCTACCACATTATGCATTAATAACTTAATTAGTTATCTTTCAATAATCCGACCCTTTAGGATTGTATCCTTGTTGACTCAAACTATTGGGTTGAAGGTAACGTCACCTCCAAAAGAGGGGCCTACTACAATAACTAAGATAATCTCTTAAATAGTGCAAAAGTGCGGAAATAATCAAAGGTTACACTAAACACGAATCGGAGCCAAGTGATTCATCTTGTCTATCTGTTTTTCTTTTTATTTTTATTTTTATTTTTCAACATTTTAGTTAGTTTTATTTTTCTAGTTAAAACCTTTTTCTAAACTTTTGATTTGATTAGACGTTGAGGATAAACTAGAACTAAAAGCTCTTGTGTCCTTGGACGACTGCGGTATCTTACCAACACTATACTACGCTCACGATGGGTGCATTTGCCCATATGTGTGTTTAGTGTTAGTAAATATCGTGTTTTATAAATTTAAAAACCTTGGCTAAAAAGTGTAAAAGGGCTTAAAATATACATTAAAAACCTATCACACTACACACGCATCAAGTTTTTGGCGCCGTTGCCGGGGACACAAGGATTTTAAGGAAGTTAGGAATCAACGGCCTAATCGTTTTTTCTTATTTTTCTAATTTTTCTAATATTAGTAGGACCTCCTTAAATACTTAACGGTATTGGATCCTGCAAGGACCTGGGTCAAATTTAGTAGGACCTCCTTAAATACTTAACGGTATTGGATGGCGGGGGTCCAAACTCTCTGACCCCCTCATATGTAAGCTACTATTAATACTTTAACCCGGCTACTTAGGACTGTATCCCTGCTGACTCAGACTACTTAGCCGAGGGTAACGTCGCCTTCAAAAGAGGGGCCTACCATAATATGCATTAATAACTTAATTAATTATCTTTCAATAATCCGACCCTTTAGGATTGTATCCTTGCTGACTCAAACTACTGGGTTGAGGGTAACGTCACCTCCAAAAGAGGGGCCTACTACAATAACTATGATAATCTCTTAAAAAGTGCGAAAATAATCAAAGGTTACACTAAACACGAGTCGGAGCCAAGTGATTCATCTTGTCTATCTATTTTTATTTTTATTTTTATTTTCAGCATTTTAGTTAGTTTTTATTTTTCTTAGTTTAAAATCTTTTTTTCTAAACTTTTTGATTTGATTAGACGTTGAGGATAAACCGGTACTAAAAGCTCTTGTGTCCTTGGACGACCTCGGTATCTTACCAACACTATACTACGCTCACGATGGGTGCACTTGCCCATATGTGTGTTTAGTGTTAGTAAATATCGTGTTTTATAAATTTAAAACTTGGCTAAAGAAAGTGTAAAGGGGCTTAAAATAAACATTAAAACCATAACACACTTCACGCACATCAATTATAATGAAATTATCCGGTATTTTCTTTTAAAAATCTGATATTATTTTCTAACAAACGGTCCAGTTAAAATTTCCGCTGCAAAGTAAATACCAATACCACGGGTTTGTGTCCCGCGGTTTCCGAACTGGGCAAAACGGGTCGGGGGCCGTGACATGGCGTAAGGGGTGTCCGCCAAGCAATATAGGGTCGCACCCTGCGACGCCCACAGGCCTAGCCTGTCGCGGCCCGCGAGCAGCCCTAATATTTGTTTTTATTTGTTTTTCATAAATATAAGTGTTATTCGGGCCAGTTTCTCGCATACGGTGTATCTAGGAGCGTTTAGGGTCGTTTTCGAGGGTTGTTATATCCTCCCCACCTTGTTTTAAATCTCGTCCTCGAGATTTGGGCTACGATATCTCTTTGGAGTTATGTCACGTCTTTTAGTTAGTAAAAACAGGTATCAAGGTGCTTGAAGCAAAAATCAAGATATAAAGATATCATATAACAATTGGAATTAACTTGTCCAATTTAGATTCAGGATTATATGAATTTAGAGGAAATGAAACAATCATTGAAGTTACTGAACTTCACAATTCAACCGAGACATGAGAATCGAATATAAATGACTTTTAGAATTAATAGGATTCAATGTCAGAAGAGAACTTACCTTGATGGTTAATTGAGAAGAACTCTGAATCAATAATCTCAATTGAAAATAGAAGTATGAAAAATGATTTGCCAACTACCGAATCAGAAATCAGTGACCTTTATTTAAATGGCAGGGATACATCGAAAATACAATAGAATTTAGTGTATCATTGTCCTGATACATAATTGTATCAAGACTACTTGAATGATTAGTCGAACGAACGACGTATGAATTGATATGATTAAGGTTTACGATTAGCTCAGGCTACAAATTTATACAGACACTACAAGGTGTTCAATGATTACGATGATCGAACGAATTCACCGTTCTCGGAATTAACTGAAAGTTTTAATGAAGTGAATCTGGATATTCAAAAGATAAAATGTTCAAAGGAAAGAATAAATGAATAGGATTGATCAAAGATGAAAGAAATGTTGGAGGTACATTGGAATAAGAATTTAGGTACCTTTATATTAATACAAAATTGTATTAAGACTGGTTTAGGATAATGAATCAATAAATAGATAAATTCGTACCTCAGGTGTGAAAATGAAATGAGTCCAAATTTCAAAGAAGTCGCCACCGCAAGGTGTCGTGATTTAACAAATGATTTGTTGGAGTTGAAGACGTTAAACAAGTCTACTATGATCCAAACAAATGAAGGGTTAGTTGAAATTACTTTGAATATGATGATCTCAATTCATCATATGGGCTCTTGAATTGAATGTATATTGTGAACAAGTTCAAACAATTGAGCTTGGTTTGGGATATATTCCAACAATGAATATATGTATTGACAAGAAATTGTTACAACGAAAATCCAGTAAGTAAATTTGAAAAGAAAAGGATTTTTTCCAAGAAATCTGTTGACTTGACATTAAAAAGTCAACGTTTTGAAATCATATAGATTATCAGAATGAGTATAACGAAATATTTATTCGAACTCATGAATAAAGAATCTTTTGAACTGAAATCACATGCGTAACAAGCAATGCATGTGCAACATATGAATTTGTCAAGAGATGAGACAAATGAGTGTTGGCTTTATGAAAGAAATCTTGGGGATATAAGGACCTTTTATTATAAAACTTTTATTGGAACCAAAAGTCAACTAATACTTTTAATACAGACAAAACGTAAGGGGGCTTATTTTAAAAGTTGTTGTTGCCTCCGGTGTCGTAAATATTTATGTGTTCTCCTTAGCTTCATCTGGGTTTATAGCCTTGTTGTCGGGTGCTTTGGATAATTTCGGACAGCAGGGACGGATGTGACCTGGTTCTCCGCATTTGTAACAGGTGTTATTTTTCTTTTTTCATTCTTCCTCGGTATGTCCAGTCTTCTTGCAGAAGTTACAGTGGAGGTTTTTCCTAGAATGGCATTTTCTTGCATGCTTCTTGTTTTAATTGCTGCAGGTAGGTTGCGTGATTGTCGGTTCCATTCCTTTCTTCTTAGAGGATTTGTCAGAGCGGAATTCCTTATAAGAATAGCTATAGGTTGTGGTTTTCTTTCGTTTAGAAGATGGAGTTTTGATACGAATATCATGGTCTCTATTGATATTAGGGCTAGGTTTGAAGTGATGAGTATGCTTACAACGTAAAGTAGAACTTTCGTTTATAAGCATAGAAATTTTAATAGCTTCAATGATCGAAGGTATGGCATTCGATATTACTTGAGCTATTATGTTTTCTATAGTGCTTCTATCCAAAGGGTTTTCATTACTAGCCTGAATTTCTTGATTACAGGTTATTTCCTTTGACATCTGAATTGCAAACATGTTTGGATATAATTATCATAGAACTAAGCAATTATACAGGCACATTTCGTTGCTCATATTATATTTAGCACAAGTATAATCATACTTATCAGTATGATGCGTTGATAAATATATATATATATTATATTTTAACATTTTCTTTTCACTATATATTTTATCAAAATATAAGGAAAGTATATATATATATATATTATGTGCTATTTCCTTTTATAGTAGTTACATACTAGCTTTTATTCTAGATTATGGGCTCGGTGTTTTACTAATAATGACTTTATATTTTCTCAACTTAGCTTATATTCTCAGGGCTCATGATTGGATAAATATTCGGGATGTTTGGTGGAAACTGTGGTTGTGACTGTGGCTAGAATTAAAGGTTTATATAAGATCCCGAGTTTCCCCGTCATTGATTCTACTATTTTTCCTTTGGTACTAACCCGGGTGTCCTTAGGGTTTCTTTTAGGTTAATTGTGGTTAATGGTTTGAAAAATCATTTGGATAATTTCTAGGTAAACATGTAGATCTGTTTTTTCTGTTACATACAAAAATTTGTTTTTTTCTACAGAAGATATTTGTTTATTATATTGTATACATTAGCAAGAAATTATGTTCTGTATATGCATACGTATACAAAATTTTCAAATTTCCTGTATATAATACTAAACTATTTTTATAACAACCCAATTATATAACTGAGGGTATTAATTATCCTTTTTTTCATAACTTTATTTGTTCTTTTATAATAATAATAGCATATCTATAAATTTCTGTTTAAATTTATTGAACAGAACATTTTAGAATAAAAAGGGTAAATCACCAAAAGAAATAAAATAAATCAAAACATAAATTTTCTAGATTCTTTTATAACAATTTCATTTTTAACTGAAGGGTTGAATCATTTTGGTTGTAACATGTTTAGGACTTGATTCTTAATTTATAATTTAAAGAATCATAATAGATAATACAAAGTTTGGCGTTTCTAAATTTGATCCTTAGTGTATTAAGTAATGAAGTATTGTTCTTATATCAGAATATACATACATATAAATCGAATAGTTTAAGAAATGAGTTAAACTATAAAATGATAAAATTCTTAAGTTATTTCCTTGTGATATATACGTGTTACGTATATATATTTTAAATTATATAGTTATATAGTACCAATATTTTTGTACATATTTCTATTTTACGTATGAAATATTATTTGTTTCGTTAATATAGTTTATGAAATATAGAATACTTATATATTTTTCGCACACTTTTCATGTGTATGTAAATGTACATGTGCTTATATAATATAACAAAAGCATATGTAATAATATATAATATTTTCATAGTATCCTTTTGAAAATTTCTGGTGTAATATTGTATTAAACAATAAACATGTTTTAAGTATGCTGAGATATTATATTTTAACAAAATAATATAATTACATGTTTTGTCAAAACTTTGACAAAATATATATATTTAAGTTGAGTAAAATTTTGGGTTATATCATAAATAATAAAACATACTACTTGCATCGAATAATATTTTATATTATAATATTTCAGTGACATCATACCTAAAGAGTGTTATCTTATATTAATATCTTTGACTAAGATATTAAATATTAATATCATAATATTATTATAATGTTATAAAATTTATATTGAATTATATTCACATGAATATATGAATATGATACCTATAATATATCACAAAATTTGATAAGGCATAACATTATTAATATATCACTTATATACATATATATATATATATATATATAATTTTAAACATATCATAACTGTAAGATACAGATAAGGGTAACACATATTGGGAATTCAAAATTCGTTAAATAACATAAAAATCATAATAGACATATTAAGATTTTATGTTCGCGGAATAACACATAAGATATTAATTTCCTAACATAAATGTTTAAGATTTAGGTATTAGAAGAACACTCAAATGGCTTAAACAAGTGGCTTAACTCTGATACCACCTTCTGTCACAGCTCCCGACCCCTTGCCCCGGGAGGCGGGCGGCCGCGAGCACTCAGAGGGTATCGAATATAAAAAATATATAGAAATGATTAAGGGAAAATAGCAAGATTAGCCTTGACCTGGTCAAATTTTCGAAACTAGCCAAAGCAAACGTCTTGTAGAGACGCTACCATATGCCTGAAACGTCTTAACGTCTGACCAATCACATGCATACACGTGTCCGACATACCCTGTAACGTCTCAGAAGTCTTAGCTGAGACGTCTTCACATTGCTTGAGACGTTTCCACATTGCTTCATATGGCTTGAGACCTTTCCACGTGGCTTCACATGGCTTCACATGGCTCGAGAGTCTTCCACATGGCTTGAGCCGTTTCACCCTCTTGAGCCATTCTTATAATATTTGTTTATCAAAAACTCCATTACTTTTAGTTTAAATGTTTATGTTTGTAATTTTTACGTGTCGGAAATAGCGGTTTGGCGTATTCTAGTTTAAATGTTTATGTTTGTATTTTTACGTATTATGTTTTTATGTACTTTGTATTAAATAATAATAAAGTTTACTGATTTACATTGAATATATTATTAAAGCAACCCACAATTGCAGTAATTTTTCATGTATTGTTTTTTAATATCTTTTTATATATATAAATGCTATTAGTCTAAATTTTGTGTTATATCTCTTCAGAAAACCGTTTACTGTTTTCTAAAATATAATTTTCAAAAAACGTTGTATTAATTTTAAAACTAAGAAATATAATTCACCATAAAAAAGGAAAAAAGTAAAAAACGTCTTGTTTCATGAATCTTGCTATTTTCCCTTTAAAAAAAAACGTTGTATTAATTAATATAATTTTAAAAACATTAACAAATGTTACATGATTAGTTTATATAAAAACAATTCAAAAAACGTTATTCAAAAAAAGTAATGGAGTTTTTGATAAACAAATATTATAAGAATGGCTCAAGAGGGTGAAACGGCTCAAGCCATGTGGAAAGGTCTCAAACCATGTGGAAAGGTCTCAAGCCATATGAAGCCATGTGGAAACGTCTCAAGCCATGTGGAAACGTCTCAAGCCATGTGAAGGCGTCTCAGCTAAGACTTCCGAGACATTACAGGGTATGTCGGACACGTGTATGCATGCGATTGGTCAGACGTTAAGACGTTTCAGGCATATGGTAGCGTCTCTACAAGACGTTTGCTTTGGCTAGTTTCGAAAATTTGACTAGGTCAAGGCTTATCTTGCTATTTCCCCTTAATCATTTCTATAGATTTTTTATATTCGATCACATTCCATTCAAGATCCATCACTTGTATGTGAATCCTAAACATCAACATGAAAAATATGAAGGTAAAAAGTATGTGGGTGTGTGTGTTTTTAGTGGGTGTAATGGTTATGAACAGTTCGTTTGTTTCCAACTTATTTGTATATATTTAGTTGGTTTTTTTAGTGGGTGTGATTGTGTGTGCAAAATTTGAACAGTATGTATGTTGATGGTGATGAAACGGTTCTCGAGTTGGAACTGACCTAACCAAGTGCTAACCTTTAGAACCGACCTGTGTAGGCAATGGCATTATATGGTTATGTTTTGGTTTTTAGAATTGTCAAGCTTGCTTCCTGCTTCGAGGCCACTCCGGTCCGGGTCCAACAGGTGAAAACCGAATGCACAACCCTACTAACAGTCGTATGAAACAGTTTAGCTACAGACAATGTTGTAGGAATCGCTAGGCGCTAATCGATCGGTAGGGTACCGACTAGCGATTAATCGAGATTAATAGGGATTAATCGAAATTAATCGGATTTGGATTTTTATATGTAGTTTTTAGTTATATACATACACACACATTTTTATAAGTAGTTTATTAACGTAGGCATATTTTAACCCCTCATTGACCCATACTTTTAACTGTTTAAGTAATTGGCGGGAATTCATAAGGTTTCGTCGAAATTTGGCCACTGGCCAAAATTTAGCTAGGATAGGACCACCATTGACCGCCTAACGATTCATCGGTGAACCACCGACTAGTGATTAATCGGCGACTAATCAGAGACTAGTCGGGATTTTTACAGCCATGGCTACAGGAAAATATTTGAATGATCATTGAAGTTGGAGCATGGGTCTAGTAAAACTACAATTATATGTTAAAACGATTTTAAACACACCAACATACAAAGCTTTCTCCATCGAAGTTACAAATACATGACATATTCCATGTCTCTTATAAAAGCTACACATGAGTCTCACATTGTGGTTCACCCGTGTATATTGGATGGGATGATCGAACTTAACTACTTTTGATATGGTGGTTAAGTTGTGGTGGTGGTTAAGTTGTTATAGCAAATGTTCAAAAAAACAAGAGGAAAAGGGTGATTTGGATTAATCTCTTTTCTTAGTTTCTCCCTAAAACTCTCTTTAACATACATGAGTTAAAACTTTTTGTATAATATAGTACACATTACATTCAATATATTATACAATTATAATTTTTGAATGGAGTAGGTTTATAGTTTATCCAAAAAAAAGTGCAACGTTTTTGTGATTTTGAACATGGTTTCAGATTAAAATACATTTACCAAAACCTTCGTATACACTTGGATAATCAAGTATGTTGATATGACTTGAATTTTTCACCATAAATAGGGGTTCAAGAGCTCAGCTCTCTCATAATCCGTACTAATCGTAGCGACTAGACATGATTAAGTTTTACAACTACGCATTTGACTCATTAGATTATGGGACCCATTCATGCATTAATAAAAACACGGGTGGGTCCGTGGTTGGCTAATCCAACATTTTAAATAGAGGTTAAAATTTAAAAGTAGGAAAAACAATCTTTACACTTGTCCACCACCGGAACTGCTACAAGCTTGATTCGGAACAGCACCATTGCCGCCAAAATCTCCATCCAAACTCAACTGCTGGACTTCTTGTGGTGATAGTATTTTGATGCAGCGTACACAGTTTACAAACTCCCTGAATTCACACATAAAACATAATATGCAATCAGAAATATGATTTTAATCTACTAGAGGTGTCAGTTTTCATTCATGAATGGATGGATTCAGATTACATAATGTTAACGGGTCAAATGGGTATAAAGAACCTCAGGACGAAAGTCACGTAATGCGTATTTAAAATGCATAAAACTTCTTAAAATCAATTTATTAAAAAGAGTTAAATGCCATTTTAGTCCCTGTGGGTTGGGCCATTTTGTCAGTTTAGTCCAAAGGTTTCATTTTTCGCCTGTGGGTCCAAAAAGGTTTCGCCGTTGCCATTTTAGTCCATTGGGTTAATTTCATCCATTTTTTATATTAACGAGAAGGGCAATTCGGTCATTTTATATGTAATTCTGTTAACTAGAAGGGCAATTCGGCCATATAAAATGACTGAATTGCCCTTCTCGTTAACAGAAATAATGGATGAAGTTAACCCAATGGACTAAAATGGCAACGGTGAAACCTTTTTGGACCCACAGGTGAAAAATGAAATCTTTGGACTAAACTGGCAAAATTGCCCAAACCACATGGACTAAAATGACATTTAACTCTATTAAAAAAAGTAACATTATTGTTGAAATAAAATGTTAGTTGTAAGCATATTCAGCACACAAATTATTTAAAAATAACTTAAAAATATGGACGGAACTTGGAAGATATTTCTAGTCAACCAGACTAAACCCGTCTGGAAGCGTGCCAAAAATGTTGTTTTTGACCCGAATATGTAATGAACCGATTACCCAACCCGTCCAAATTAAGAAGATTGTGGACTTACTCCCAAGGGTCATCCCCAACAAGGAGAACATCACTCTCGTGATCCACGTAGACAAGTTTCCAGCCAATTCTTTGCCGGTCTTCCAGTTGACCCTCGATACCAAACCTTCGGGCCAGGTCATTTTTAAGCTCATCATACCCTGAATATGCAGTAATATCAATTGATCTTCCAACTGCCCCTCGTTTGTAGACCTACATTAACCCAAAATAAATATTTTAAACTCTTAACAGGTTAAATAAGTGACTTTTTATGCATAAATCATTTTCTTCAGAAAAATAAATAGTAACAGTGTTAATTATTTATCGAACCTTGGTATACGTCCGCATTCGCTGAAATGGTTGTGGTGGTGGGGCCCAGACACCATTATTTAACAAAGTGCCATCATTTATAGTAGAATCAATGGAGTTGAAAGCCATATCTGGAACTCCAAACGACTGGGAAACCATCGACGAAGAGAGTTCGGGTTGCGTATCTTTAACGGGATTTTCATAACTTGAAATCAATCCTACAGAGCTGAGATTATTTTGAAAATCTTTATCAGACCCCATCATTCCTTTTGTGATCAAAGTATCAGGAATCATCGATGACATGTTTACCCCAAACGGGATATCGGATCTCGGGTCATTTTGAACTTCACCATCTTGAATTGTGTCTCTAAATGGCAACGGTTGGGAGTCGAAAGACAAATGATTAGAGTTATGAGGTTGCAAATGAACATCGTTTTGAGAAAGACATACTGAAGTAGCTGATGATGAGCTGTCCAAATAATCTAACTGGCCACCAAGATTCTGCTGCAAGTATGTCTGTGGAGCTAAAAACCCTTGATTTTGAATCTTAGAGGCATTCACAGAAGGTTTCACTTCTTGTTTGTTTCCGTTGGCAGATAATGTCTCCAAACCATTTGTATTTATCAAATTGGCGGAAGCCTGAACGACTTCACTACCCATAGTTGTCCTCTGGTAAGATCGACCGCTGATCATAGACGTGCCCACATTAGGGCAGTTATTAGTTGAGGGTGATGTAGAACATGATGGAACATCATCACTGCCTATTCCTGTCAATAAACTGCTGCCATTTGTCGAGAGCGGATTAGATGTCATCAGGGTGGGTCCCGTCATCTGCCCTGGAGACTCTTGTTGAACCTTTGGTTGCTGAGGAAGATGTGAAAATCGAAAACTCGACATCTGTTGAGGTAGTGATGAGACAGGCGGTTGAGATGGCGTTTCCGTAATTTGTCCTTGTTGTGCTAAAAGCAATTGCTGCTGCTGATGAAGCTTCTGTAGAAGTTGAATCTGACTTTCTGGTACTTGTAACTTTTGACTAAATTGCTGATCAGGAATTTGGGATGGCAACTGGATTTTCTGTTGACTTTGACTGACAGACATCATCATCTGCTGCTGCTGCTGTTGTTGAAGTTGAATAATATTTTGAGACTGAATCTGTGACTGAACTTGGTTCTGAGTTAGTGTTTGACTTAGGTCAGTCAATTGTTGCGGCTGTATCATTACGGCTAACGGGTTTGTGGTGGCAGGTTGAGGTAGTTTTTGTAGCTGTTCCAGCTGTGAGGTTGTCTGTTGACTTATTTGACTACTGAGACTATTAAACTGAAGGTTATTCTGAGTAAGCATTTGCGGTCCACCATAGTTTTGCAGAACCGAACCCATCAACGGGTTCAAATAACCCGGTTGGATTTGATTAGCCAGAGATGGGTTTTGGTTTTGCTGCATGTTCATCCACTGGACTAAGCTCAGGCCCGTATTCTTCATTGACATATCTTCACCGAGCCACGGCATTGTTCTCTTTAACATGTTATCAAGATCCGCTGACTCGTCACCTAACATTCCGTCTTGTCTGGGTCGTTTTGTTTGGTAAAAGGGTGGGGTCGGGCAGATGAAAAATGGAGCGGTAATCGGCTCAATCTCCCAAATCGATACACGGTTACGCCTTTCACCCGCAGTTGCCTCATCCCAGCCAACCTGTAGGTTACGCCATTGCGAGTTCTTCCATCGAACACCATCGAGATCACTAATACCAGTAATAGTACCCATATACCTGCAATAATTTTTTTCACTAAAATATTTAAACCACAATATACAAAAACGAAAGTAATTATATTTAAAGTAAAATGCCATTTTTGTTCCTGAGGTTTGGCCAGTTTTGCGACTTTCGTCCAAAGGTTTTTCCGTATTTGGATCCAAAAGGTTTGAAATCTTGCCATTTTCATCCGGCTCGTTAACTCCATCCATTTTCTCCGTTAAGTCAGGGGTATTTCTGTCTTTTTTGTTAACTTAAAAGACAATTGGTCTTTTTCAGGGGTATTCAGTCTTTTTACATAAAGTGAAAAAGACCGAATTGCCCTTTAAGTCAACAAAAAGACGGAAATACCTCTGACTTAACGGAGAAAAATGGATGAAGGTAAAGAGCCGGATAAAAATCGCAAGATTTCAAACCTTTTGGATCTAGATGTGGAAAAACAAACCTTTGGACGAAAGACGCAAAACTAGCCAAACCTCAGGGACGAAAATGGCATTTTACTCTATACTTAATATTTAAAAGTGACTTTATCACCTTCTTGTTCCCGATTCTTCGGTCTCGAACATCATCCGGAACCGCATGCCAAGAGATATCTGGTTACTGCAGACTGCTTTATAATACTTGGCTAATGGAATTACAAATTCTGACAGGCTAGTCCTGTTGTCGAAAAAATTAATAAACTGAAATGGATATATGGGTTTGCTCAAGTGATTTGTAACAACTAACAACGATAATGCTCAAATACGTAATTATAATTTGAAACTAAATTTAGTTTACCTTGGATTATAGAACACAGTAAAAGGGCTGTTGTTTGCAGCTGCATGGGCAGCAGCAGCTAATACACCAATATGCATACTATCACTGGACAAAACCGATGATGATAAATTTGCTGGTTGTCTGTTGGCTCGTCTAATACCCAAAAGAAGCTGCTGTTTTTCATCCCTGTTGTTATATAATTATAGATTAAGCTACTGAGTGTACTTAATGCATATATCATTTATAATACATAAAAACAGTGGATTACCTAATAAACAAGACCGAGTCTCCTGCAAAAAGCCTCTTCCCACTAACAAAGAGACTCCAACCGGTTGTAAGCAAGTGACGTTTTGGTTGACCTGAATTTTGAAGAATGATTTGGCTTCAGTATTTCTTTAGTGCGTTTTATTACATACACTATTGATGGATCACCCTGCTTTAAGAAAAAAACAAGCTCGACTCACCACGATAGATATGGCGAAACGTCCACACATTGTCGTGTAAATCTCTGGCCACAAGCTCTTGTGCAGGCGGCTGCATAGAAAAGTCCTATGGAAAAATAAAGAAAAATTGACTGTCATCACATAAAACATCGGTGGGACAAAAACTGTTTTGGGTTGACCTGACACAGCCCGGTCACTTTTGACCTGCCCAAAAAGTTGACCTTTTTGACCCATTTTGCCACATGTACTCACAAGTTGTGGGAAGATCTTTTCAGCTGCCCGACGAGGAACCGAAAATCCTCCATGAGTGCTTGTATCACTTGCGGTCAGAGTTTTGCAAAAAAACTCTGTTTGTGGCCTGTGTGCTTTCATTAGCAGATCTGACCTCAATAATGCTTCTCTATCAAACTGCTAATAAATATAAACAATTATGTATTTTAGTCAGTAACCTAAATTTAAGCCCAGAAAATTACAAAAGTCCACCACTTAGGTCCATACCGAAGGAACGGGTTGGAGCGTCATCTGAGCATATACTTCATCGGTTTCTGTATCAGCCTAAAAAATATACTTTTTATAACAACTACAGACCAGATAAATAACATATACAAAGTCAAAATTACATCTTTTTTTTTTAACTGCTACTTTGGCATAAGGATCTTTTCATCTATTTTTTTTTTTGTCAACCAGGATGTTTGCAGTTTTCGCAAGTATATTGTTTTTATTTAAACAAAGTTCTAAAAGTAACTCGTATTTAAACATAACAATTAAGAAGCGGCATACATGCAACGTGACATTATGAAGGATGCATAACAATTTTGACTGAAGATTCGGATAGCTTGGAATTTGAGCATCCACATCCTTCTTCATAGATGCAGCAACCTGAAAACATGCATTATAACAAAATATTATTTATCATTAATGTTTGACCATAGGTCAATATCCAAAATACCATACAAATGGAATATTATGAACCAAAGCACAATTAGTTTGGAATGCTCGTGCAAAGGTAAAAAAGGTCTAAAACACCCTTCAAATTATTTTTTTACTACATACAAGAACGTCAATACTTAGGAACAATAGTGGGCAATTAGGTAATTTGAGGTAGAAGATGATAGTAAGCCTGCAGAAACTTTTGTCAGAAGAAAATGGCAAGTGGGTCCTGAGACTATGGGGTGTGGAGGAGGGTAGTCCTCAAAGGATGGTCCGCCATGTAGACGTCCACGTAAGCGGGTGTGAGGATGGGCCTAAAGGGGATGAACCTAGGGTGTGGGGGATGGGCCTCAATATATATATATATACAATCACACACATATACACACACACACACACACACACACACACATATATATATATATATAGTGTAAGGTTCATTGGGGAACACTAAAAAAGTGGGGAACCGGGGAACACTCTTAAAAATTTAACTTAACATGTTAAAAATTATTTTTTTAAACATCTTTTTCGGCGCTTCTTCTTATATATACTTGTAGAAGCATTTTTAATAAAAAAAAATCAAAAACTAAAAATATAAAAAAAACAATTAAAAAAGGCTAAAAATTGTTTTTTTTAGAAAAAATATTTTTTTACTCGACTAGATTCTCCTCCTTTTTATAAAGAAAAGCGCTGAAAAAAAATTTTAAAATTTTTTTTTTTAACATGTTAAGTTAATTCTATAAGATAAAACTGTTTTTTAAACATTTTTTTATATTTTTAGTTTTTGATTTTTTTTATCAAAAATGTTTCTACTTGTATTTATAAGAAAAAGCGCCGAAAAAAAAATTAGAAAAATATTTTTTTTAACATGTTAAGTATAATTTTTAAAAGTGTTCCCCCGTTCCCCACTTTTTTAGTGTTCCCCAATGAACCCTCCCCTATATATATATATGTGTGTGTGTGTGTGTGTGTGTGTGATTGTATGTATGTGTGTGTGTGTGTGGTATAAAGAAGAAACAGGCCCGGCTTCAACGTCTAAGGGAGGACGGAGACGACCCGGGGAGGGGGTGTGCAGCCTGTCGCCACTCCTCGACACACCGGGGACGAGCCCCGTACCGAGTAGTCTGAGGAAAGCATATCATATGAATTATAATACTCTGCAGTTTTTGCGTGTCATAATGGCCAAAAGAAATCAAGACTTGCATTAGCTAAACCTATGGTAGTAAACTAAACACCAAAGAAAACTTGCAGAGAAGATAGTCCCATCTCACCAACCATTACCATATCATGTGCATTGTACAGATCTATCATTAACTTCAACAAGACTTTAATGCTCTTTTGTAATAATAGAAAATAAATGTTTATCTGAAAAAATTATTCCTTTTACCCTGTTCAATTATATACTTATAGGGCTTGTCTAACATAAGCAGCATTTAATGAACATAAACTCCATGCACAAATGTTGGTTTGTATTGGTTATCTCCTAGTTTTTTTTATCACCATTTAATATTATATACCTCTAGTATCTTACTTTCTATCAAAAAAATGACATCTTTCTTTACTGCTGTGAAATTAACGCATTTTACGTAATCAAGAGTTATTTGAAACTAAAAGGATTTCATATTAAGCTATAATACATGTTAGGAAGTGAATTGTACAGCTACACACCCATATAAACAAATAGCAAGATTCTAACCAAGATTTATCTACTTAGGTAGTTAGTTAACTACTTGTTTTCCCATAAACTAAATTTAACTACTTTTCCAATCACCAAACTTTTCCAATCGCCAAAAATCGTGTGGCTTAGTTGTTTATAAATAAAGGTTGAACAATATTCATAACAATCCTCACTGTTTTGCTCTTGTTTTCTTCCCTAAAACCAAAGTGGATCTATGGATTATCCCAAAGTGAAGTTTGTGATACCCAAACAAATTAAATGACAACTTGTAACTTTTAAAAAGCCTTCATTAAACACCATCCATAAGAATTATCCAACTTTGATCCTTGCTCACTGATTCTCTAGCCTCATTCTATCACTTTTTTCCAACACTTTTCCTGTGTTTTTTTATAACCAACTACACATAGCACAAATCTACAAAGCATTCTTCCTTTCTACTTTTCTAGGCACTAAATAGTTGTACCGTACAAATGCTCAACCAAAGTTAACCTAATTGTACGACACGCATCAACACTTGTACAAATCTTCCTTCACATCATTACATGTTACCAATAGATACCAAAAGGAAGAATTTCTTCGAGTAAGAACTTTAACATAATCACTAACCAAACGAAAACGACGGAAACCTAGAAAACTGTTACAGATTCGGCTCACGTTAGTCTGCATCGGCGCAAGATAGCAAAAAAAAAACACAAGTTTAATTTAAACCTGCTCGCTGTGACCTTGAGGAAAATAAACGACATGTGTTCCGGCTGCCGGTAAGTTCACCAGAGGTCCGGCTCAAGCTTGCCATAGCTCCGGATTTATTATATTATTCTTCTCTCCACCTATTTCCAAAATACAAAATAATCATAAAGTGATTATGACAGATAACGAATTTTTCACACTAATTTCAGAAGAATTAACTGAAATTAGTTACAGATTCGGCTCACGTTAGTCTGCGTCGGCGCAAGATAGCAACAGAAAAATAAAAAGATAAAAGCGCAAGTTAAACTGCTTGCAACTTTTCACACGAATTTCAGAAAAATTAACTGGAATTAACTACAGATTCGGCTCACGTTAGTCTGCATCGGTGCAAGATAGCAGCAAAAAAATATTAAAATAAAAGCACAAGTTAATTTCAGAAAAAAATTAACTGAAATTAATCACAGATTAGGCTCTCGTTAGTCCGCATCGGCGCAAGATAGCAACAAAAAAAAATAGAAAATTAAAAGCGCAAGTTAAACCAGCTCGCAACTTTTCACACTAAAAAATTAACTGAAACTAATATGAAATAAATACTCAGAAACTTAATTCAATTAGCAATTTAGGTTACCGATGAGAGAGAATACGTTAATCTGACCTTCGCCGTTACTCGCCGTTAAAATTGAACCGGAACCGTTAGCCGGCGGTAGCTTCATTGCTCGTTGTTCAAATCACCAACTAAAACCGCCGGAGATTCATCGGAGTTTTTATCACTATAATCAGATCAAAGTATCAAACCGGCGTTAACTGTTTTGTTATGCCAGCTGTCAGAACGGTTATTCGGAAAAAAAAGCCTGAAAACAGAACACCGGTGGTGTTTTCCGGCGAATTAGACCGGAAACGGAAAATTAACAGACAAAATGAGGTTTATGAAGGTCGGAGACAGTTTAATAATAGAGAGATTGTTGCACATTTGCCTCGTTTCTCTCTCAAGAAAGTTTTTGTTTGTATATATCTGAATCGCCTTTTGTGTTGTAAAACTAAAAGCGTGTGTGTATATGTCTGAATGTGTATGTATATGTTTCTCTCTCTTCTTCTTCTGTAATCTTTCTCTCTCTACTGAATGGGGGAGACTTGCAAAGAAAGGGGGAGGGGGGCATGTGGAGGTTGACCAGATGAGGTTATTTTAGTAATTTGGTGTTTAACTATGGTTGTATTTAACCAGAGTATAATAATATTAAAATGGTTCCTTAACATTAGGCTAGAGGGTGTGGGATAACCCTCATGGGGCTTTATAAAGGACACATCAGCGCCACGTAGGCACCACGTCAGCAAGGGGGCTTTATAACCCCCCCCCCCCCCCTTTAACATGGAGGGTGTGGTGATAACCCCTAGGGGCGCTATAGAGAAAAAAAAAATCTGATTGGTGCAAACAAGTGGGCCCCACCTGATAACCCCTTCTCTTCTCGTTACCACCATGGCGGACCACCTATGGCGCCTCCCCCTTGAAATGCACGGTGTGGGTGATGGAGCCCCACCGGCGCTATGGGTGGTGATGTGGCGGGGTGGCGCCCCCCACACCCTCAGGCCTTAGGTCTTTCCAAAAGCCCGCGGCTCGGAGCTCGCTCGAAGCTCACTCGGATTCAGCTCGGAACAAGCTCGCTCGATATGGCTAGATTTGAAAGTGAGGCGAGCCGGCTCGGCTCGGTTAAAAAGTGAGCCTAGCTCGGCTCGACTCGTGACGAGCCAAATTGGCTCGGTTTGGCTCGCTTGGTAGCTCGGCTCGGCTTAGCTCGAATTATTTTACTTATAATATATTTTATTTTTATATACATATAATATATTACAAGAAGTGATTATTATTTAAATGTATTTAGGCTTGTAGTTTGATATCTATAATATATTTAAAGGTTGATTGCCGTGCTAATGAACAAATATTGTATTTACTTAAAATATAAAACTTATTTGCGTTGTTGAACGTGATTTTGGCTTGTAATTTATTAGGTTGAACTTATTTTGAATATGTTCTTTTGAATTATTGAATAATATTTTAGAATACTGAATTTTGATAGCTATATATTAATTTTTATTTTTAAAATCGAGCCAAACCAAGCCGAGCCGAGCCTGCTCGGTTTAAAACCAAACCGAGCAAGAGCTTAGATTTCCAGCTCGGTTTCAAATCCGAGCCGAGCCAGCTCGGTTATAATCAAGCTGAGCCCGAGCTTGCCCTAGCTTGGCGAGGCTCGGCTCATAAACAACCCTACTTAACATTACCAAAAGGGAGGTGATTGACACGGGGATGTATTCCATGATCATTATATTAGTAAAGGGATAAAGTGTGACAACCGTCAAAAATCCAGGTATCCGTACAATTAATTAATCTTGATTAGTGCTTAATGACTGTGCTGGATTATACTTAACCGCTTTCTGATTACTGCATCATACTTACATGTGCATCACATATTGCATAATGACACATCATTGTTACATACAAACTTTATTGACAAGAACGATGCATAAAGCACAGTTAGCACATTTAGCGGATAACTCAGAAAGATGCTGACAGAATTCAGCACATAGACAGACAGTGTTTTGAGACCCAGTATGGGCCAGAGACTAAGTACTACACCAGTATGGTGTGTAGGAAAGTGAGGATCACAAAACTGCATTCCTAAGTGATAGTTTAAGTGCCGGAAAGTGTCTAAAACTCACCCAAAGTGCTGAATTCAGCATAATTCAGCAAAAATCAGCATTTTAACAAGCTGGTATCATGCAAAAATATGACTAAATGGTCCTAAATACTTTCCTAAGTGTCGGGAATTAAAAGTGTCACAAAAGGATACATAAAGAGCACTAAACGGCATAGTTTAGCACTTTAACGAACCGGTATCTAACCGAGCAACCTGACACTACCCGAAACATCAAAATTACACTAGAAGCATTGTTTTAATATTTCTGAGCTAGTTATGATCCCTGAACACCCTAACACACTATATAACACCGTATTAACTTAAACACTAAACACCACACTTGAAATCTAACTAGATTGCTTAACCATCATTAGAAACCAACCAATACCCCCCCCCCCCTTGTTGTGGACGGTCACCAAGGTGGCCCCACATCTTGATTTCCTTTGATCTCATTTGATTTGTTAAGAGATCATGTTTAGTACGATTGAGACATATTACCCAATGGATTAATACATAAACATGGATTATAAGTAAACTTGGAGGATCTTGTGTTCATTATCTTTCACACACTTCACACACCTTCTTCCTCTCTTCTTCTTCCCCACTCACGGCCGCAAACAACCACCCACACCACCACCATCTTCACTTCAATCTCATCCATTCTCAAGACATCATAAGGTGTTAGAAGCTAAGATAAGAAGCTTGGAGCTTATGGATCTTCAAGGACCTTTCTCATTTGCTATCCATCACATTCATCACCTTCATCTTCTTTGGTTCTTTCCTAGCCCTTGTGCTAGTAGTAAGCCTCTTGCAACTTGAATTTACTTCTTATTTAGTTGGTTAAAAGATGATATGTGATGATAATCATGAAGAACACTAAAGAACATAATCAAGAAACATGAACATAAGCTTGATACATGAAGTAATCTTGATGAAACTAAGTTGTTTATGTTATGAATGCTTGTTGATCATTGATTTGTTTGTAAAGATGATGTTGATCATCATAGCATCTTGCTAAATCATGATTAGAAACATAGTTTAGCAAGATGAGAAATGTAAGAAGTTGTGGGATGAAAGATCATCCACCCCTAAATCATGAACTTGAAAAGAATACTTGATTTCTTGAAAAATAATAATCAAAGTGAGTTAATAATCATATTGATCTAAGATTTATGAATGGTTTTCCAAAAAGAACCAAGTTCAAAATATGATTTTTAGTAGATCTTGGTTCTTACTTAAACATACACTATTTTTTGTGGTAAAACAAGTGTAGAAACACTTGTGAAACAAGAAGATTTCATAAAGAAACGTTTTTGTAAAACATGTTTACAAGTTGTAAACACCTAAATTTTTCAAAAATGAAACTTTTAAAGAAGTAAACACATTTTAAAGGGTAACTAAACCTACTAAACACACTACCAAGTTACTATAAGTTTTTATGAAAGTTCAAGTTCATGTTGTTAGGTAAATTACATAATTTTGGCACTAGGAAAGTGTTGATTGAATTGTTGATTGTTGAGATGATTTTAAAAAGAAAATGATATGCTTTGATAGCATGGACACCTCCATTTTTAGGGGAAACTATGGCAAAATTTTCTAAAAATATAAACACTTAGAAAAATATTTTCAAACAAGTATTTACAAGTATATTTTAACCATGAGTTCCATATAAACTTTGCCATAATTTTTGTTACAAAAATACAAATATTGGAGGTTGGTTTTTATAAATAAAAATGGCTAGATGTATATTAAAGACACATGTGTGAATATTTGTATACTTTGTGTATTAGTTATATTATTTTAGGATTTGAAATAATATAACTTAACAAATACCAAGAAATTACAATCCAAAATATTACCAAAAATCTTAAGGAATAAATACACAAGTTACACACATAATATTGGCAAACCGAACAAGAATGTAACTTACAAAATATTCCGGAAAATACATTTATAAATATATTTTTGGTAAATAATATTTTGGATACAAAGAAGTAAAAATATGATTTTTCCAAATACTACCAAGTTATATCATATTTTTTACAAGGAGAAAATATATTATTTTCGGGAAGTAAAAATATATTTTCTTGGAATTACTAGGAAATATAATATTTTTGGGAAAAATATATATTTTCTTGGAATACATTGTTTTTGGATAAGAATAAGTTTATATATTTTTTCTAAAGTTAGACTTGAAAATATATTATTTTGGAACTACGAATATGTTTACCAAAAGGGAAAAATTATAAATAATTTTTCTAAGTAATAATTCTAAATATATATATTTTGGGAAATATATATATTAGGGGACTTGTATTAGAAATAATATTCCGGAAAGTTTAACACGAAATTAAGTATAAGAATACTTAACGATTACAAGAAAAT
Organism: Helianthus tuberosus; assembly: GCA_030545235.1. Lineage (NCBI taxonomy): Eukaryota > Viridiplantae > Streptophyta > Magnoliopsida > Asterales > Asteraceae > Helianthus > Helianthus tuberosus. Next base: position 26,518,240 of record CM060405.1, read on the forward strand.
ATGTATTCTCGTACGTATAAACCCACACCGGAATACGACACCGATACATGGAAAAAATATACAGTTACAAATACTGATATACCCATCCTTAGGAAGGAAGCACAAGTATAAATACTTGAGAAGTATTATTACAAAATATTGTTTAACAATTATTCCAAAATTTATAAATATAATTTAAGTTGAAATATTAACTATTTTGACAATAATTATACAAATTGGAATGATAAAAGAAACGTAACTCAGAAACGTAAATACTAAGACAAGGCACGACCCGTTCGTCTAATAGACGTTAGTACATTGTAGGTAGTCGTGTTTGCTGAAGGAACGTGAGTTACGAGTACTGAAGACGCAAGACAGTGAGTTCATGTCCCCCTTTTCTTTTAACTGTTTTCAGTTTTATAACTTCGGGGGTGAAATACATGTTACAATTATTTACAATTATTTTATACATGGTATGGTTAGCTAAGGAAGGTTACTGCTTGATCATGTGAGTGGTGGGTACAACACTTGAGGCCATTAATCCTCGTCGTAGGACCGAGGGACATGAGTGATAGATCTATTTGGGTGTAGCGAGCCCACACCCATGAGGACCAGGGTGGCCCATGTGGTGACTATGTCCACATACTGAAGCCGTGGCAAAATCCGCTAGGTTTGAGTTTTCCTGCATCACTTCACACATACCATTGGCCTTGCAAACCATTGGTGATCTGTTTTTCCCTATTGCTTCATACCAGGATTTACATACTTACAGACATACTTTAAAGGTTTATTCATACACACGAACAATCACATGAACTCGCTCAACTTTTGTTGATGTTTTCAAATTACATGTATTTCAAGGAACTAAGTGGATCTGGCAGGTGTTTGCATATTTCAAGCTGCGTCATGAATAAAAGATGTCATCCAAAGTCATTAGGGTTTAGGAGATGTATCTTAATCCTGGACGAGATACATGGTTCTAAACTCGGTTTTATTTAAGGTCTTTTGTCGAGTCTTCGTGAACTCATTTAAACATGTTGCATGGTTTGTAATTTAAATTTGGAGTCTACTTTTCAGACAATTATGTTGTGGTATTTTCAAACTTAATTTATGGATGAACATCTTATGGTTTAATCATATAGTTGTTGTTATGATTGAATGCTATGGTATTAAGAAAGTCACACCATAATCACGCTTCAGCAAAAGTCAGGGTGTGACATAAAGAAATCGGAAAAACATTAATTTTTTTTTCAAAATTTACACTATCGTCGGAGTGTTAAGAGGTACCGGAGGCTATCCATATTTACAAGCTATATCCGCCCCTGTTATCATCCGTACCTTGTGACGGGTTCAAAACTTATATAAAAAAATAAGCAAATCTTGAACATAACGATAAAAAAATCACATCTTGATGGTATATTCGAAACTCACGGAAAAGTTACATCGTTATGTACGAAAGACAAATCATTCGAACAAAATTCACATTAAAACCTATATAAACTTATAAAGATAAACGTGACGGTCGCGTATTACAGAGGCTCGGTTTGAATGTAGATAACCAAACACGCTACAATTGTGTATTTAAAGATGAGAGCCGACCGTTAAAAAAACGTTTAAAACAACTGGTCGGTATTTTTTACGTCTCTTTAATAGAGGGAGACACGTTGCTACCACGTTATGTCCTTGGAAACAATAATATGTTTTTATGTTATATAACCTTTTTTAAAATACGTCATATCCCTGATCACATTAACTTTTATATATGTAAAGCCCAAAAAAGTGGTATTTTTCTAAGTCGTGTGATCTCTCTATAAATATGTCAAAAAATTATATGTTTATAGTTATAACATACGCGAGTCATTGGTCGTGTGTTTTCTTCTATCTACAAAACTACACAATAGACTTTAATCCCATCGTTGTCATACTTCAAATCACTTTGTATGTTGACAACATTTGCGCATCAACTTTTCACTTGTTTATGATGGCAAATGCACCTTCACTGGAAATTGGTCGACAAACGTCAAAACATACATGAAACAGACTTATGTATTGTCCGTCTTTCGCGTGTCTTAGGGAGAAATGGCAACATAGTACTTTGATTTGTTATTTTGTGGCATGAAGTTTACATGACTAACTTGAAGTTCACATGATAAGCATCACTAACTTGAAAAATATTTAAACCTATATGGAGATCCTAATGTGTAAGAACCTACAGAGCGCTAGTTATGTTATTTTGAAATGTAATGACCACTTTAAATAATATTAGTATGTTTCTAAGTAACTTCTTCAAGAACTTGTAGGTTGAAAAATAACATAGGTAAACACCTTTGAAGATAAAGGATAATCAACACGTGAAACACAAGACCTATGAGGGGTAGGGGCGCTCCACTAGTGATGAAATTCCATCACTCACAAAATCCAATCAAGTTTCGCCACGTCATCGAGCTTTATTCCATCACTAGTGATTGATTTTAGTGGAAATGCCCATCACCCAGAACCCACAGATAAATAAACCCAAAACCCACATAAATATACAAACAATAAGAAGATGACAATGCGTCATATCCACCACGCGTGGAACAAGGTGGTGGCGGCGGTGTTTCACGGCCCATAACTCGTTGAATTCTGGCCATCACGTGACGCCCCGGGTGCTATTATGGTTTATGTGAACGTTAAGTAACCCACTTTAGAATTATTTTGAGATTTAGAAATTTGTCACTGTAAAGACTTCTTATGCTCATAAATTATGGATGATGAGTGGATTAAAAGTTACTTGGATATGTTTCGTAACTATTTAAGTATTTTTCTCCTATAAACAAATATATCTAACTTATAATAAAAGACTCCAAAATAATGCCACATGTCATTCTCTCCTTCAACCTCAAAATTTTTATTTATATTTGTTTAATAAATTTTTTTATATTAATATTAATTAATAACTAATATATATATCACTTATTTTTATCCTTATCTTTATCTAAAATTAATAAATAACTTCAATTTTGCAATTTAGACCATTTGTTTTTTTTTTTACTTTTAATCCAAAGTTTTCATCTTTTGCAATTTAATCCAAACTTTTTTTTATTTTCAATTTTGGTCCACCATACTTTTCATCTTTCCCAAGTTTTTCGTTTCGTTCTAAATTTTGTGAGTTAACACACCGCAACGTGCGTGTGCGGTTCAACATTTTTTCCTATATTTTTTTCCTGTTTGACTGGCCCGTCGCGTCACAACTATTTTTCTACGTTTGACAAGTTCGTCCAACACGCGGGTCCTGGATGGACTTAGTTATTTTTTTCTTTGTTTTACATTTCGGTTTAATTTCTCAGCAACGAGTGTGCATGATTCAAAGATTTTACGTCTGTTTTTTGCTCGACGTTATTTTTTCCCGTTTTTATTTATTTTGTTTTTACGAGCTTTTTCGGTGTTGATGGTCGCTGACAATGGTATAGTATTGCTACTACTTAACACAATTTTATGACAACCGCCGCAACGCAGGGGCTTAATACTAGTGTATATTATAATGCTTTTCAAAAAATCTCTAAGGAACACCATTTTTATACACTTATTGAGTTTGGATGTTCTATTACTTAAATGTATGCCTTTGAGAATGTAATATATGTATTTTTTAATTTAAATTATATTATCTTAACTCATCATATAGTAATCATGTGAGTTATTTGTATTAAAATAAGAAAAACCGGAAGACCGGGAAGATACCTCTTGTTCTTAAAGGTTGCGGAAGAAGGTTCTTCATTCTCACCATATCATCTCCAATCCCCTCATATTATTCATGATGTTAAAATTCAGCACAAAGTTGTTTTACAAATAAATTCTCAAATTTCTTGAAAAAAATTGAACAGTCTATGAACCGAACGTTCAATGAACATTCCGTGAACCGTTCGACCGGAAGTTCGTTTAGTACACGAACGAACATGAACAAGAAATTTCGTTTGATTAGTTAATTAAACGAACATGAACAGAGGTCTCGTTCATTCAATTGTGTTCGTGAACGTTCGGTAACGTGTTCGTAAACGTTTGTTCATGTTTGGTTATCTATGTTGCTCATTTAAGATTTTTGTATATTTATTTATTTTATCTAAACTTTTCATGTTCTTTAATTCTTATTTATTTTATGATCCTAACAAATAGAATATGAAACCTCATTTCCACCGTGTTTATGCACCGTTCTTTTTTTTTTTATCATAATTTACAAGTAGATGAACCTAATAATCATCTCACAAGCTTACGATCTATTCAGTGGCGGAGCTTGACTGAAAGTTCCGGGGGGCAGAAAGTCATGGGACCCAATTTATATATTGTATAAATATTTAGGCAAAATAATTGGGGGCGATCCTTTATAATTTTAATTTTTTCGGACGAAAAATCAGAAATTTTACACTTCAAACCGAAACATTCGGAGGGGCGGGTGCACCCCCGGTTTTCCAATAAGCTCCGCCAATGGATCTATTGCTCTTGGTAATTAATATTCAGCTTGTTTCTAAAGTGCTTAACAACTCTTATTATGATTGTAATGAAAGCTCTTTAGAAAGCTTCTTAATTATTTTTAGTCGTTAGCCAATGAAGTAATGAAATAATTTTCATCAAATTCATCAGAAAATTTTCTGTCTATTTGCATCAACTAGAAAGTTTTAAGTATCCAAATACCAAAAACTAAACACAAATTATATTTGGACAAATATCCTGTTCAAAATCGTTTATTTTGCGAATAATATAAAATGATTCACGATAGAATGAACCATTTGTTTTGCAAATCGGATCTTAAAAATGAGGATTGTGTGCGTATATTGAAGTCTATGGTGATCTCTGTTAACCTTGTATTTTGATATACACATCGTACCTAAGTAGCACTGGAACGGGTACGGGATCGGGGTACGGGGACGATACGGGAACGAGAAACGGCAAAACTCAAAATTCCAAGATACGGGTACGGCAATAAAAAATAAAAAAATAATAAAAATACATTAAACAAATTACAAAAATACTACATCTTCCAAAGGTAATTAATTATCAATAATCAAATCATTTTCAAATTCCGGTTCATCTAGTGAGAGATCGGCAATCAATAGAGAATTAGAGATGATGAGACTTGAGAGTTTAGAGATTAGAGAAGCCGAATATGATAGGTCTATTTATTTAATGGCCGGTTGTGGAATTTGAAAGGGTAAAAACCCTAAAAATAAATGGAAACGGGCCGGATACTTCTACCAGATACGTCCCCGACATTGGAAACGTTTAGGAAACGTCCCCGACGAGTACCCATGGTGTTTCCGTCCCCGACAAGTACCCGAGACGGGTACGACCACATAAATGGAGTCCCCGTGCTACATAGCATCGTACAACAACACAGTAAACATGAACACAAATTTGGTAAAGGTAAAACCTTTAAACACCTTGGGAGAAGGAGAGGTATTGCGCTCAAGTCCCACAGGCAGCATGAAATAAAAAGAATTTGCCGTTCAAAAAAATTATAAATCTAATATTTAAGAATTTCATAAAAATATGTTTTTGGTCAGGTTTAATTAAAAAATATCGTTATCGCGGTTTGGGATTGTCTAAAGCTAATTGATTATGAGTAGCTTTATCAAGATCAAAAGCAAATTGTGCAAAAGCTTCTAATTCTGTGAATTATGCCAACTCCAGATTTAATTTACCGCCCACTTGTTTCATAGCTTTAATTTGAGCCGTTGACCCCACTTTGTAAACAGAGGTCGGGTTCCAACATTGAATAGATCGATAGATAAGAATACTTGTCCATCAGTAATCGAAATTACATTCGTAGGAATATAAGTCGAAACGTCTCCCAATTGGGTTTCAACTATTGGTAAAGCGATCATACTTCCTTCACCTAAAAGAGAACTTAACTTAACAGCTCTTTCCAAAAGGCGTGAATGTAAATAAAAAACATCCACCTGGATAAGCCTCACGCCCAGGCGGTCTTTGTAATAGAAGACACATTTGGCGATACGCTTGCGCTTGTTTAGAGAGATCATCATAAATGATTAAAGTGTGTCATTCACGGTACATAAAATATTCAGCCAGAGCAACTACTGTATAAGGAGCGAGGTATTGTAATGTAGCAGGGGAATCCGCCGTTTTGGCTACCACGATAGTATATTCCATTGCGCCCCTTTCCTGGAAAGTCGTCACTATCTGAGCCACAGAATATGTTTTTTGACTAATAGCTATATAAACGCATATTACATTTTGGCCATGTTGATTTAGAACTGTATCTGTTGCTACTGATGTTTTACTGGTCTGTCTGTCCCCAATAATTAATTCTCGCTGACCACGTTCTATGGGAATCATTGAATTAATAGCAGCAATAAGCCATGTTTGAAGAGGCTCTTATACAGAACGTCGAGAAATAATCCCCGAAAAAAGAGCGGATTTTATGAAAATGTTTAACAGTCAAATCTAACAAAAATATTAGTCAACTATATATATATATGAAGTGAGTGTGAACATTAAGGTAATGTAGCATCCTTAATTAATAAATCAAAATTCTAAGAATATTTCGAATATAAAAGAATTTATATGTGATTACACCTTCGTACGATAAAAAGAGTTTATTAAAAGTTTATAAAAATTAAACAATTCAACGTGTTATCATTGATTCGTTTCGTAATAACAAAACAAAGTGAAGAAGCTTTAACTTGGTCGTGTTCGGTTCTTCGTTGAGCCTGATCTCCATCCGTGACTTCAAACTCATTACCTACTTAATTAATAAATCGAAATTCTAAGAATATTTCGAATATAAAAGAATTTATATGTGATTACACCTTCGTACGATAAAAAGAGTTTATTAAAAGTTTATAAAAATTAAACAATTCAACGTGTTATCATTGATTCGTTTCGTAATAACAAAACAAAGTGAAGAAGCTTTAACTTGGTCGTGTTCGGTTCTTCGTTGAGCCTGATCTCCATCCGTGACTTCAAACTCATTATCTAGATTTCATAAATCATCAAATACGTTAGTTATAAGGAGTTTATAACATAACAAATTGAACCCGAAGGCCCAAAACAACAAAATCAACATTTTGCCAAATAGCCCATCGTAAGCTACGGTTGAGTGGCCGTAGTTTACAGCCAAACTAATCACACGAAGCAGTCAATGCATGCCGTAGCCTACGGCCGGCATACCAACAGGGTGAGACGAACGTCTGGGCTGTGACAATTCATCTGGGTTATGTCGTCACGACTGATAACCCAGATGACCAGGTAACTCGTCTGGGTTATACCTAAAAAATTAACTGATAACCCAGATGACCAGGTAACTCGTCTGGGTTATACCTCAAAAATGAACTGATAACCCAGACATAGATTTAACAAGTTTGGGTTACAGAAGTTGACCATTTTTTCCCTTTTTAGTAAAAGCTGCGTAACTTCTCCGATATTTATCCGTTTAGCTTGAAACTTGTTTCTAATTGACCATAATACATTTTCCTACATTATTAACCCAAAATCCTCAACCCGGATTCATAACTTTTATGAATTACACAACCGTTACCCGGTTAATGCGCATTTTTATTTTGACCCTTTATGGATTTAAGCACTTAAGCTTAAATTATCCGCATCTTTTCATATCTCATATTCCCACTTTATGACCTTCATTCATCTATCATCATAACTCCTATTGTGATGGTTTATGATAGGGTAATCATTATACTACTATTCTACCCTCAAATTTGACATTTTTACGAAAATGACCCATTACACATACCTGGCTCGGGTCAAAGCATTGACCCGTTTTAATACCTTGCATTATTACTTGCTAATTAAAAGCAATGCAAGCCATACGCTATTCTTCCTGTGAGCACAAAACTCGAAAAGCAACCATTAATCATTATTGTCAATGGTGATAACATCACCATTTGACCCGTTTGGTCTAAATGACCATTTTACCCACCTCTTGACTTACTCTTGACCAAACATTATGTATTGCGAGATGGTATTTATTTACCATCTCACCCACTTGGCCCGTTACGGTTTACACCATGTGATCATATTATTTTAAAAGTCGTTTCTCTATTTGTTTGACCCATTAAGGCTTACGCCATAGGGTGTCTTTTCAAAACTCATTATTTATCCGTCAATACGTGACCAGATTACCATTTTACCCATTATGGCTTACACCATAAGGTAACTTTTCAAAAATCATTGTTTATTCGTCAACACGTGACCAAATTACCGTTTTATCCTTTTTACCATCAAATATAGTTTCTTACCATTTTTACTTGTTCCGACCCGTATTGGTTCGCGTCGGAACGTCATAATTCAAAGACTCATTTCAAATACTAGATTACTTTGTTATTAACCAATACATAAGTAGATGTTCTACTTAAAAGATGTAAGCTTTACTTCCACTGCATCCGATTATGTTTTTCCCGCGTATTTGATATTCTTGACCCGCTTCTTCCCAAGCTTCCACCTAGCTTGTCAAGCGTCAAACTACAATTTATCATTCGCAAGATAGTTATATTAGTCATCATTTATCACGACTATTCCACCTTACAGACTTTATATCAAAATTACCATTTGATCCTATTATAGGTCAGTTTGACTTTTAAAAGTTAACTGCCTATTTACATATGCAAATGCACAACTAAGTTCAACAAAATCATTTAGGCATTTCATCAAATACTTGGTAGGCATTATTTTTAGGCCACCATTTTAACTAAATTCCTAACCAAGTTCGTATCATTTCTTTTACTTTAACAAGTTCATGTAATAGTTAACATCAAGTTAACTTATTTTTGAATTATCAATACTAGTTCATCCATTTATCATGCTATGCTAGAACTAAGGGTTTTCATCTCTATGTGAAAACCCATTTCATCATATAATTAGACATTCATCCGAACACTTAATAAAATCAAATTCTCCATACAAACTAGTAGACATGATGATTTCAATCACCTATTAAGATCAATAATACATAAATTTCATCATTTCATACAAAACCCATTTCATGTAATGTATGAACACTTGACATAGTCTCAAATTTATTCAAGTATTTCTCAAATATTAACTAGTATGATGATCATAAACATAAATACATCATCAATTTCATCATGCTACTTAAAATATTGAACTCAAAGTTATCACCTTCAAGTTCATCCACACTCTCATCATCACCAAAGCATAAATTACAACATACCTTATAATCTCCAAGCTTAGATGATCACGAATTTATATTCATGCATGTGATTTGGCACTAATTCATCATCCAATTTGATGGATTAAGGTTGAACAAGGGTTTATTCCTTGTTCTTCTTCTCTGATTGTTACTCTCACACACACTTAATGTGTGTTATGTTTTATTTTGTTTATTAATAAACCTAAGTTTCACTTCTTTTCCTTTTTGGCCCCTCTAGTTTGTGACTTTATTTATATAGGGCTACAACTCATCGTTTTATTACTTATTTACATGTTACTAACTAGATTAATTTGTTCCTAGTTATTTTATTTACGGGTTAACTTTTACCACTAACGGTAATTTACCTGCTCTTTAATATTAGCGTGGTTTGATTATCGAAACCCGTTTTTAGGGTGTTACAGGTAATGGTTTCAAAATAAACAATGCTGTTATTTTATGATATTAGCCCGATTTAAAAAAATAGTAAATTTCAAAATCAATTTTTCTAAGACCATGCGTAGTCGTTAGCCCAATAATGCCCCCCCACCATGGGGGGTTTTCTGGCATGTGACAGTCCAGTCAGCATGGGGGCATTATTGGGCGTTATTGCAAAAGTGCCGTAGTGGGAATAATGCCCAATAACGCCCATGCAATCATTACACAATTATTTATTTTTTTAAATTTAAAACTAAAAATACTTCATTAATTTAAAAAAAAATTACACTACTAGAAATAAAAAAAAAAACATAATAAAAAACGGAAATAAAAAAAATAAAGTTAAAAAAAATATGATGATCTAGAGTCCGTATTTTTCCCGAATTTTTTTGCGATGCATTTGCGCAAGGATCAACGCGTCGCCTTGGAAGTGGTCGATCGGTTTGGACAAAAACTCAATGTCCTTTTCCATTTGCCTCACCGCTTGCATCTCGTTAAACTTTTTGGTTTTGACGACGCGTTCTTTCATAGTTTCCAAACGTTGGTGGCCGAGGTTTCGAATGTCTTGGAGATGACGGTTCATCTCCTCGAAATCTTCGTTCAACTCGAGATCGGAAGACGACTCCACCGGTTTTTTCCCGGTTCGCTTATCTTTTCTTCTACCGGGCGGTCAGGCCAACTCTTCTTCAACTTGCTCGTCAACGTCCACAACAACATATTTTTATAAATTGTAGAAGTAGTAGAGAGAAAGTTTGATGGTGTGTGAGTTTTTTATAAAAAAAGTGTATGACTATTGGAGTAGTGGGTATTTTATAGTGTGTTATATTGGATTTAAAAAAAAATAAGAAACTTACCGTTGCCAACGGTCAACTCGTCCCCCAAAGCAAAATTTAGGCGTGTTTTAAAAAACGGCGGTGGCCTTTTTTGTCGAATATCGCCCCAAAACGCCCAAGGGGGCGGAAGCCGGGCATTTTCCGGCGTGTTTGGTGAATTTTTTTTAAAAAAACTCCCCATTACGGGCGGTCTAAGGATGATATGATATTAACACGTGATATTTTTTAGAATCGTTTATTAGAATAACATATGCACTAAGAAATCTTTAAATCTTTATTAATAATAATGATAAAGATTTTTGTTATTATAATATTTGCTAAAAATGGTTTATGGTTTGTCCATCAATGCTATCTAATCCTTTCCGGGTTTTGATGCCAAACTAATCCACATGGGTAGTGGAGGTTTTTGTGACACCATCACATCGTAATCGCATTCTCCTTTTTATTTTATTCTTTTGTTTTTTTTTCTTTAATTTTAGTTAATTATGATTATTTAAAAACTAATATGTAAATGTTTTAACTTTATAGAAAGTTGTAATAACACATTTCAATTTTCTTTTCACTTTTTATCTCATATCAATGCAAATAATGACGATTAACTGTATCCATGTCACTCATAGGGCCGGTGGGTGTGACTTAACGTCATCCCGCCATCTCAGCCACCATAGCGTTCCTGGAGCGCCATCGACCATACCGCCGGAATTAAAGGGGGGCGCCATCATGTCTTCGCCATTGTGTTAACGAGCAGAATTGAGGGGATGAAGGCTGAGATTGGTTAGAGGGGGGCACTATAGCTTAAAGGGGGGCTTTAAACCACACCCTGAAAGTTAAAAGAAGGGGCTTTAAAGCCCTCTGTCTGACGTGGCGATAAGGTGGCGTGATAAAGCCTCTAAAGGGTTTATGCCACATCCTGTAGCCTAACAAAAGGTTTTTCTTTTTAGTTAAGAATTTGGGTATTTAATTAACGGTTTAAAACGTGTTATATTTGACCCGACTCGTTTCCGGACACATTTAACGTCAAAATGTAGACCAACCGAAAACGTACGTAAAAATAAGCATGAAAACGTATTATATTTGACCAGACTCATTTCTAAAAAATATGTCGAAACGTGAAATTATGTTATTTACGCCGAAACGTGAATTTATACCAACACGTACACTAAAATGTAAAAAACGTAAACAAACTGAAAACGTATATAAAAATAAGCGTGAAAACACATTATATTTAACCCAACTCATTTCCAAAAAAAAATGCGTTGAAACATGAATTTATACCGACATGTATATAAATATAACCACACGAGAAAATATTTTTTTTCTTTTAAACTAAGGAATGAAAATATCGAGGATAAATTTGGAAAGTCATAACCCAATAGAGTGAGAATGACATTTTATAAAGTTTTTAGAAAATGTGACGTTAATGCCAATTAAAGTGTTTATCTTATCGGTTGTTTTTTGTCGATGACAGAGGACACCAACTTTTGTTTTTAAGACATATGGTAAAGTAATATGCATCATGAGCATCTTACTTGTAATAACATATGTGATGGGAGAGGTTAGAAAATGCCCAATAAGTACTTACAATTACTTGTCATATCATAAATCCAGTCACTCTTAAAAGAGTGAATTCTAATTGCGTCACAACGCAAATATGCGGATTACTACAACCCTAGTTATTATTATAACAATTGTATATGTATATGCTGTAGTTTTATTAAAATATACTAGTAGGGTGCCTGTACGATGCGGTGGGTGCGACACTTTGGATTGCGACATTCGTTTCTGCTGGTTTTCTTATTCGTATAATATTTACGATAACATTATTGTGGTGGATATGTCAGTAGTGTTACGTATATGTAAAGTTTTGTTCTTTTTTATAAAAATTAATAATTAAAAGACAAAAAATAAAAGATAAGTTGTTATAATTGTAAAGTATGTTTATTTTATTGGTTAAATTATAAAGTATAATTTTATTCTTTAAAGTTCATAACTTTTTTTAAATATCCGCATATTACTCTCATCCAATAAATTTTAAGTTTAAAATTTTTGTTTTTATAAAAATAAAAAATAGTATTTGACTCGTAAGTACGTTTTAGAGCTTTAACTTAAATTGTTAAATTTCGATTTTTTACAGATATAAAAAATTTATATTTTTATAAATTTTCAAGAACTGTTTATATAAAAAATAGGATGTTAAGAGTTTATATATTTATTAACTTTATATCATACTAAGTTCAGATTTTTAATCCTAACTAATCTTTTCTATATGAGTCTACTTTTAACTTATAATCCCTAAAAATATGCAACACAATCTACTATGTATATACTATCTAGTCAAGTTGGTAAAGAATTCTTTTGAAAGTGGCTAATATTATCTACAATAATATAGTTGAACTTATAATTCCTAAAAATTTGCAACACAAATTAGTATTTATCTAGTAAAGATTGTAAATTTCTGGAGTATTTTATTTATATTACTTGTGTCACACCCCTATTTTCCACGTGTCACCGGTGGGCCCGGTGGGGAGTATCGTGACGTAGTTGGTATCATCATAGACAAACAACACAATATATATAAATGCACAGCGGAAGCAAAGATAGATTCATTTCAACTTTAATAAAGTGTAATATTAAATATCACTAATAGTTGAAACGGATCTACAGGCGGATCAAAATAAAATAAGATATTGTTCAACAGTTTATTGTCGTCCAAGCTTGCGAGACTTATTGTGGACGCTCTAGAAGACAGCCAGCCTATTACGTGTAGTACTTGCACTTAACCTTTTGGGAAAAATACGCCAGTTTACACTGGTAAATACAATTTAACTGACTCATTTTGAAAAGGATTGAAAATTTGTTTGAATGCTCATGGCACAAAACATTTTTATAACTTGGGATAATTATGTAATATAATCTTGTGAACGAATTACATGTTACTTGTGCGTTCAGTAGCCCGGATCTTGTCCGGGTTAAAGATCAATAGACACACCACAATATAGAGTTATACACTGACGGGTGTGCGCCTACACCCCGTGCTCAGGTCGTGGCCATCTTGTAAGATGATGCCAAGGATATCCGGGACATGGTCATTAACCCCCCAAAGGCTTTAAGTGAACAAGACTGTTTAAACGAGCCGATCAAATTATTCAATTAACCACCCATAGATGTAAGATTTGATGCTCGATCAAGCGGTATTCTATATACCGTAACCCAAGCCCGTATAGGGAAAATAAGTTAAAAGTATTTACCTGAGTAAAGTATAAATCACAACTAGCAAGTGAAGGTAGCTTTTACTGGTTCTTCTTATTCTGGAACAAAGGTTTATAATAACCTATTAGATTTCTAACGGGTCTTTATTTAAGCTTAAGCTTAGACCGGCTAGTTTTTAAGGACGATACGGTTCAAACGCACGATTAAGCGAAGACCGGATAGAATGTGATTTAGACCCGAAAAGTTTGAATACTTGTATAATATGGGTATACTAAATACATTCTGAATTTTGAGACAAAAATGATAAGGTTTGACCCGTTTCGGTCAATTTATGCAAACTAGTTACATAAACCGAACCGAGCGCGAAAAGGGCGTTACGGGTAACCATAAGAGTCATATGCAAGTTCCCTGAGATAATATGGCTTAAATATGTTATAATATCAGTAAGAAATCTTCTATTATGCCCGAAATGGATTTAAACTCAATTTATGCCTCATAAGGGCATTTTGGTCATTTAAAAGATTATAAAAGAGTTTTATTTGAAATCTGAGTTACAGGTCTGGTTTATACAGTAAATATACTTAATTTAACATGTTATAACAGTAGGGTATGACCCATATGTGAAACTTATCATTTAAAACCAAACTATGCACCTTAGGGGTATTTTGGTAATTTTACGAGGGCTAAAAAAGGTTAAAACGGGAAACCTGAGTTTAAAAATTTGTACTTACTGTTATTTTATAAAAATATACTAAGAACATCAGTAGGTATCAACCTTATATGTTTAATATGGTTATAGTACATACTATGCGTTAAAAACGCTTAATAAGGCGATTTAGAGCCGTTTCCGGGTTTTTAAAAGAAAGCTAATATTTTTATATTTCCAGAATGCTCAAAATATTTTATTTATCAAATAAAATCAGTAGAAAAAGGTTTGGGGTCAAAAGGATTTGTAAAACTCATTTTATGGCTTAAAAGGGCAAAATCGGTATTAACCGAATTAAACTTAGAGACCTATGTTAGGCTCAGCCAAAAATTAAATAAAAATCTTTAAAAATCCTAAAATATTATATTATAACAGTGAGTAAAAAGTTTGATATTAAAAAGTGGGTTTAAATAGGTTATACGCTAATTACGCCAATTAATTAACATAAAGCTTTCAAATTACGATAATGAGCATAACTCTTATTCTGGACCTCAAACTGATATCAAATTTTCGGTGCAAGTTTATAAATCAGTAACAAATGTTTCTACTCTTTCACTTTTCCAAAAATCATGTTTTAAGGTAATAAGGGCATAATAGTCAACATTTAAGCATAAATCGGAAACATGCATATGAATCGGATAAGTGTTGAACCAAGTTGTAAAATCTCAGAGAGTTAAACTTATATGAAAATTGGTCCAAAATAAGCTGTAAGGCAGATCTCAAGCATGCATGAACGGATCAGAACTGAAAGTCAAAGAAAAAGTCAATTATGCGACTTTCGGTTCCGATTCGGGTTTAAACTGAAAATTGTCGAGATGAACATGTTGAGACATGTTCTTACATTAATTATCAAGTTATTTTAATGATCAAACAGGTTGCATGTACCCTACATTGCTAATCATGCTTAAATTTGCAAATACACATTCTGTTGACATTTTGAAACAAGCTTTGACTCGACAATTATCATACTTAGAGTGGGAATCTGGAAATACCCTTTTGAGGGTTTGTTACCCACATAAATACCAACTTGTAGGTACTTTCAATTCGAGAAATGACTGAGCAATTTTCGTTTAATCACAAAGTCAAACTTAAATTACGATGGATTGACTTTCGGTTAATAAACGAAGCTAGAACGAATTTGAAAGGGTTATGAACACTTACAATGGTCCTAATTAAGCTTAGAGATTACTAGAAAGTTGGCTTGACGTCCAGAGAGCTCCAGAGATGATCTTGTGAATTTTTGAACATGCAAGTGTTGAAGGTTGCAAGCTTCAAGTCCCTTTTATCACAATTTTGATCTGATTATAGGCTGCCACAGAGGTCTACTGATGTTGTAAGAAGAGGACAAGTGCCCTTGCATGCATTAAAACCCATTGGAGAGCCCCAGGTATCGACAACAGCTGGAAACAACTCGAAATCAGGTCTGCAACTGGCACCTGTCGCTGTTTGTTCGCTGGTGACTCGTAGGCGGGCCGCGAGGCCTGTTACGCGGGCCGCGTACAAGTGTAAACCAGCCAAACAAGTTTCTTATGTTTTACAATTTGGTCCTTGTCCTTTGTTACGTGGTTTTGGCTCTTTTTCTTGCACATTAGACCCTAAAATCTGATTTTTAAGGACCTTGGGGCTTTTATAATCATGGTAAAGTCCTTGGTTAACTTTGTGCTTACCCGAAAAGTCTCGAAATTCAACGTTAACGCAATTAACCCTTCGTGCTCGGTTTTGATCATAACTTTCTCATACGATAACGAAACTTGATGAAATTTTTATCACATATTTAGTGAGTATATTTTATCATTACAAAGCTTCGGGTTTGCCAAAAGGTCACTCAGAGGTATACTTTCAACATGTTGACACATTTAGCCCCTGTAGTTTGTAATTCCTCACTTTCTTTCATTTCCCGCTTCGTATGATCCATGATTTATCCGTTTAAGATTATAAACATCATGTAGGGTTATTTTAGAGCCTATTTATCAATTGTTGACACTTTGGACCCTTATAATCACACAGTTTCACTGTTTGTCAACTTTAGTCCCTCTAAAGTATGTTTTCACATATTCAAAGCCCATGACACGTGTCAGTACATTATTGGACGTAAATTTTCGAGGTGTTACAACTTGTTACATAAAATGTTTATAAAAAAATTATTTTTTTATAAAAACAAAATTTTTTGTTTATAAATAACGTAAAAAATTGTTTTACACATGTAAAGTTTCATTTTTTATAAATAAAATGATAATCAAATGACAAAAAATAAAAGATAAGTTGTTATGGTTGTAAAATAAGTTTATTTTGTTGGTTAAATGATAAACTTTATAATTTTATTTTTTAAGGCTCATAACTTTTTTTAAATATCCACATGGTACTCATCCAATAAACTTTAAGTTCAAAAAATTTTCGTTCTTATAAAAATAAAAAATAGTAGTTGATTCTTAAGTACGTTTTACACCATTAACTTTAATTGTTAAATTTCAGTTTTATATATATAAAAAAATTATATTTTTATAAAATTTTAAAAACAGTTTTTGTAAAAAATAGGATGTTAAGAGTTTATATCTTTATTAACTTTATATTATAGTAAGTTCAGTTTTTTTTTGTTTAGCTTTAAAGTTTATTACTTTATTATTTTTTAATTTAGAAATATAAATTATTAGATTAATATCCAAGAATAACTACACTATTTTATAATTTCAGCTTGACTATATCTAACTGCAATATCTATTTATTGCAACTTTAGAATATTAACTAGGGGCTGTTTGGCTAAGCTTATTTTAGTGACTTATTTACTTATTTACTTTTTGAAAAGTTAAAATGTGTTTGGGTTAGCTTATTATGTGAGAGGAATAAGTAAACAAGTCATTCCATTATGACTTATTTGCTTTTCAAATAAGCAAATAAGTAAATAAGTCAAAAATATAAGCTTAGCCAAACAGCCCCTAACTTAGACCGGAGGGTATGGGGGCAAGAGGATGGGCCGCCACGTCACCCGTCATGTCACCGGAAGTGAGGATGGGCCTAAAGGGGATGGACCAAGGGGGTGGAGGATGGGGCTAAATATATATATATATATATATAGGGGAAGGCTAGACAGAAAACCCTTAAATTTTTAGAAAACTCTGGAAACTCAAATCTCCCCCCATTTTTACCCAACCTCCCGACATTTTTTTTTGAAAAAAAAATAACACATGTAATATACGTGTTTTAAAGTGTTTTGGGCCAAAAAAAACAAAAAAGCGCCGAAGGGATTTAAAAAAAAAAAAACAAATTTCAGCAATGTCCGGTTGCCTAACATGTGTTAGGCACAAAAGATAGAAATTGCTGAAATTTTTTTTTAAATCATTCCTTCGGCGCTTTTTTGATTTTTTTGGCCCAAAACTCTTAAAAACATGTATATTACATGTGTTATTTTTTTCAAAAAAAAAATGTCGGGAGGTTGGGTTTTCTAGGGTTTTTTATATATATAGGGTTTTCTATATAGCCTTGCCCTATATATATATATATATATATATATATATATATATATATAGAGTGGGGATCCTACGTAAAGTGTGTTTTTCCTAGAAAGTCTAGGAAGCGATCTGGGCCATCCAATGGGTGTGTTTAATGGTTGAGATCATCTTGGTGGCATTTTGGTAATATGTATTTCTTAAAAATAGGATTATTTAATTAATCAGGGGTAGATATGTCGTTTAGCTTGTTTTAAATATGGAAATAATTGTCATTCCATAACCACCCCACATTTCTTGCGATTTTCTCTATCTCTCTCTCTCTCTCTCTCGTTTTCCCTCTTTCTCTCTTCCTTCTATCCTTCATGAAAAAACACATCAAGAAAACACATCGTATTAATCTGCTTGCTGTTAAAACACAACATCAAGAAATCCTCCAGCATTACCAGCATGGATGGTAAAACACTGCGTATGAATCTGCTTGCTGTTAAAACACAACTGTATGAATCTGCTTGCTGTTAAAACACAAATGTATGAATCTGAATGCTAAAACACAACTGTATGAATCTGCTTGTTGTTAAAACACAACTGTATGAATCTGAATGCTAAAACACAACTGTATGAATTTGCTTGCTGTTAAAACACAACTGTATGAATCTAAATAATAAAACACAGCTGTATGAATCTGCTTGCTGTTAAAACACATCACCAAGAACAAACTGTTAAAACAGAGTACCAAGAACATGTGAGCAAGAAAACGAATGAATGATTATTATTAAGTGAGATCAGAAATCTCGAAAACAAAAAATTCCGAAATTTATGGAGCAAATCGGTTTCATTATGGATGGTTAGTTATTGAAGATTATTTCCTAAAATAAAAAATAGATTGTGAAAGTACATAATTGCCCTTCTAGTTAAAATCCTTCAATGCCACGTGTCGCATTCTGATTGCTTCTTAGACTTTCTAGGAAAAATCCACTTTCTACCCAACTCCTCATATATATATATATATATATATATATATATATATATATAGAAACGGGTTCTGGAGAAAACGGCAAAAAGTGTGAGAACGGTGAGAACGCATTCTGGCCCAACACGTGGCGCGGGGCATGATCAGGGTCGGAAGGGTTTTTTGGTCATTTTATCTTCCGCTTTTCCAATTTCTTTTTTCACAATATTGATTTATTTTTGGCGTTTAAGATTTTTTGGCGTTAACTAAATTCAATAATTATGTGGCGTTTTTCATGGTTTCATTGTATCAGTATTTTTGGCGTTATGGCGTTTTATGGTGTTATTCAAATCGTATGCAATGGAACCCCAAGGGGTCAGAATTTCTCTGTGAATGGCTTCATCCATACCGAGTATGGCCAGGACTTTTTAGGATGACGCTGCATTGTTTGTTCTTAGATTCAAAGGCGTTTTAGACAAGATGGCCCATTGATCTTTTATTTTTTATATACATTTTGGCGTTTTGTGGTATCTTGGTGTTTTACAATCGGAAGATTATCTTACAGCCATAGGGAAAAAAATTATATGCGAAAAAAAAATCCTAATCGGATCTCTCTTCACAATCTTCACTGTCATCAGTCTATCTCATCACAATCTTCACCAGATATATGGCGTTTTATGCAAAACTTAAACAAACCCATCGATTTGATTATTTTTGTCTGCTCGTCTGTTGAAGCGGCTTTTGTGGATGTTTTTTGGGGATATAGATCTTTGAAGATGAAAATCAAGTTGAAGAACCAAACGAAAAACCCACCCACACGTCATCCAAGCCTTCTTCAAGAACAAAGAACACAGAATGACATTGACTGTCATCAGTATCTTTTTCTTGAATTTTTGTCCATCTCATGCAGCAAAATCCATTGAGTGAAAACTTCATGAAGAACAAACTTGAATCTCCAAGAAAGCATATTAGCCATTTTGATTTTTTTAATTTTTTGGCGTTTTACAGTGAGTGGTATTTAGTAGTATTGGCGTTTGTTTTTTTGTTTGATCAAATGGAAGTTGCTTATTGGTATCATTTTATAGGATGTCATTTTGGCGCGTAGGTTAGGCGGTGCATTATTATAATAAAGTATTCGTCGTTTTCAGTTACTGTTTGTAATTATTGTTTTTTATAAGCTTTATCTCTGAAGTCTGTAACACGTCCCATCTTTCAAGTTTGGCGTTTTAGTTTTAATGTTTGTAGTTACTGTTTTTAGTTACCATTTCAAGTTTGGTTTTTAATTTTTTTATTGGTTTTTTATAATACTTGTCCAAAGTAATATTATTATAGCTTGGGAGTTTTTGGGGCGTTTTATGGCAATATGACGTTTTGATAAACATTTGTCTGTATGGCGTTTTTATTATAAATGGCGTTGTTATTTATATAACAATCAACTGAAATAGAAAAATAGAAAAAAAAATATAAACAATTGATCTTCCAAATCTTCACTGTCAGCAGTCTCTTTCTTCTTTTGAAGTATCTTAACGGGCTGTTTCGAATTTCGTATGATTCATTTTAATTTTAATTCATCTTCAGCCTCTTTTTCTTGAAGATTTGTCCATCTCATGCAGCAAAATTTTATTGAGCTAACAATCCATTCGGCAAAACTTTTCCCCGTAGAAGAATATTGAAATTTGGCGTCTTACCGATAAAAAGAACGCCACCAAATAAAAGCACTTTTAAAGCTCAAAATTTGATCATGCTAAGATCAATAATGTTTTGCTGTATGAAATGGACAACATTGTTAATCCTCGGTTAAGAAAGATAACTGACAATGTTGTCCACCCCATACAGCTAAACTTTATTGATAACAAACCTCAATAATGTTTTGTATGTTTTGGCGTTTTAAATTGGATGGAAGTTGATGACAAGCAAACTGAATTTCAAATAAACGTTTTGGTTTAGAAGATATTTGATGTTTGGGTTTTTTTGGCGTTTCTAAGACGAATGGTATATATTAAATATGGCGTTTGGGGTTTTGTGTGTGTTTTTAATTGAAGCTCTGAGATGTTATATATATAGAATTTTTTTGGCGGTTTTTTTAGGCGGGATTTTATTATAATTGAGTTTGGCGTTTTATATCTAATGGCGTTTTTAGTTAGAATGACGTGTGCTATTTTGTATGGCGTTTTATTTCATGATATGGCGTTTGTATGGAGAAGTCAAAAGACCCTTTTACCCTTAATGAAGCGCGTCCGCGTAATAAAATTGATGTTATTTACGAAAATGCCACCACGCCAATCTAGTCCATAGATTGTTTTGATCGGACGATTCATAAGCGTTCTGTAACACCCTAGAATTTAAGCCCTTGATTTTAAATAAAATATAGTTGATTACATGACTTTCCTTTACAAAATTTAATAATAACCAAGACCCTTGTTGAGGGATGACCAAGTTACAAAATGTTTCAACTGTTTAAAATGTAGTAACAACCATACACAAAGACTACAAAAGATCTAAAACGTTGCGGAAGCTTCAAAATAGAGTGTTCGGTTCTTAGTCATGTCGCTTGATCTTCACCCGTAAGACTTGTCGATTTACCTATGGTCAAAACCAGATAAAACATCAGTTTTGACATTAACGTATACAATAAACACAAGTTTAAACATTACATTTATATAACAAAAACAAAAACAAGTTTCCTGGATCCACCGTAAATTACGGTATCACCGTAATTTACGGTGATCCTTGACTTTTCCTGGTCACCGTAAATCAGTAAATAACTACCGTAACCATTCTGACCTACACCGTAAATTACGGTATCACCGTAATTTACGGTAGGTCCTGGAAATCTATGTTTTGATTTCTTAGTTCATTTCCTTCAAAACCAATTTCGGAAATTGCCTTGCAAAACAACCCATTTCATCTAAAACTAGTATTCCTAGCATGTAATAAACGTTAACCGATAGCATAGAACAAATCTAACATATTTGCGGAATATGATTTATGTTTTACTCGATTAATTGACCCGTTTGGCTCGTCTACGAAATCCATTCCTATGACGACTACCAACGAGCACCATCCGAATTTAACAATCAATATAGCGACTTCATCGCGTAACCAAAACAACTCTTATTCAAGGATTTCAATTGCACACTAAATCATCAAGCTTAATAGTGTAACGAGTCAAGTTACATACCTTCAAAGTTTGCCCTTTAAACGTGGTTCGCCACTCGCTTGTCCACTCGACGCTCCTGCGTCCGCTCCTATAGAGTTCATTCATAATGCGTTTTAGAACTCTATTTAAATCATAATTCGCATAATTCACCAAAACATCATGATTATGCGTTTAAGCTCAGAATTTCAGTTTTAAACCTTCATAGAGGCATTTCATCAAACACTTCATGTGCAGAATTTTTATATCTTTTGAAATCAACTTCTTAGCTTGTTAATTAGCTAACTTGACAACAATAGAGCCATCCTATAGTGTTTTAAGCATCATATTTTCTGGAAATCACTTTCAACAATCAAAATACACTAGGATAATCATCCTAAACCCTAGTGTTCATCTTCATCTTACAAAACCCATAACCTAGCTTCCATGGATTCTTAAAATTTCCAGAATTTGGGCATGATTTCATATGTAGTTGTCTAGGTTTCACTTCTAGACACTACATCATCTCTAATCATATCAAACAACACACATGCAATCATCTAATCTTAGATTTCCAAAATCATGAGAATTTCAAACAAGGAATTAACACGAATTTTTACATACCTTATGATCCTCTTGTGATGAGGATCGATAATTTAAACTCAGATTCCGTTTTGGATTAGAATTGCATCTTCAATTTAAGGGATTTGTGGGTTTTAGGGTTCTTGGATAGGGGGTGTCGCCCCCTGCCTTCTTCTGGTCGACCAACACCCTTGTTTGGGGTGTTTGGTTTATTTTTATTTGTCCCACTTTTATTTAAGTTTTAGAGTTAACAACTATGGTCCCTCTATTTTGTTCAAGATATAGTTTGATAGCTTTTAATCACTCTATAAGCTATTTCTAGACTAGTTAACTAACTTGGTTAAAATTCTTAGTTAGTAAACTCCCATTTATTAAAACCTTACTGATTCCAGTTTAAGGTTTTACATTTTTCGGGGTGTTACAAGTCTACCCCCCTTAAAAGGGTTTCGTCCTCGAAACCGCAATACGTACCAAATAAAGTAGGGTGAAGGCGTCGCATTTCCTCTTCGGACTCCCATGTAATGTCCGAACCTTTTCTATGCTCCCATTTCACCTTGACTTGTTCAATTTGCTTATTTCGTAGACGTTTGACCTTTCTGTCTAAAATTTCAACCGGTCTCACCACATAATTTAGACTATTATCCACTTCGATATCATTGTAATGAATATAGGTCGTTTCGTCAGCTAGACACTTTCTTAATTGAGATACATGAAACGTGTTATGGATTCCACTCAGCTCCTCCGGTAGTTCAAGACGATAAACTACCTTGCCAGCTCTTCCGATAATCTTTAATGGCCCGATAAACCTTGGGCTTAACTTCCCTTTCTTTCTAAATCTTATAACACCTTTCCATGGGGACACTTTTAGCATGACCATGTCACCTACTTGAAACTCAATTGGCCTTTTCCTTTTGTCAACATACGCCTTTTGCCTGTCTTGAGCCGCTTTCAAGTGTGCCCGAACTTTATCGATCTTTTCGTTCGTGGCTCGTACTATGTCCTGGTGGGCAAGTTCACGTGGACCCACTTCACCCCAACAAACCGGGGTTCGACACTTCCTACCGTAAAGCAGTTCGTATGGTGCCATTTTAATACTAGATTGGTAACTGTTGTTATACGAAAACTCGACCAATGGTAGGTGAACATCCCAACTGCCTCCAAAGTCGATTATACATGCCCGTAGCATGTCACCCAATATTTGTATCGTTCTTTCACTTTGTCCATCCGTTTGGGGATGGTACGCAGTGCTAATGTACAACTTGGTCCCCATTTGTTCTTGGAATTCACGCCAGAATTTCGAGGTAAACCGGGTATCCCTATCGGACACGATGGACACCGGCACTCCATGACGTGCTATGATTTCATTGGTATAGACTTCTGACATCTTTTCTGACGTATAAGTCTCACGAATCGGAATGAAGTGAGCACTTTTCGTCAATCTATCCACCACCACCCATATGGCACCATAACCACGATTTGTCCTAGGCAGTTTGGTTAACAGGTCCATTGTAATATGTTCCCATTTCCAAACCGGAATTTCCAACGGTTGGAGTTTGCCATAGGGTTTCTGATGCTCCGCCTTGACTTGTAAACATGTCAAGCATTTTTCCACATACTTCGCCACATCCCTCTTCATTCCGGGCCACCAATAGTTTTGTTTCAAATCATTGTACATCTTGGTCGCACCCGGATGAATTGAATAACGGGATTTATGAGCTTCATCAAGTAGAAGCGCCTTTACTCCACAGGTATGTGGGACCCATATCCTTCCGGATCGAGTCTTTAACCCGTGATTCCCATCCGACAAGTCTTTCAACTGACCAATTATCCTTTCCTTCTTCCAATTCTCTTCTTTTACTGCTTCTATTTGTGCCTCTCGAATACGTTCAAGTATACCCGAGGTTACCACGAGTTGCATCGATCGTACTCGTATCGGAACATAATCCGCTTTTCTGCTCAGAGCGTCCGCCACCACATTTGCTTTTCCGGGGTGATAATGTATCTCACAATCATAGTCTTTCACCGTTTCCAACCACCGCCTTTGTCGCATATTTAACTCCTTCTGATCGAAGAAGTATTTCAAGCTCTTGTGGTCGGTGAATATGGTGCATCTCACTCCATACAAGTAATGCCTCCATATTTTTAATGCAAACACTACCGCTGCCAATTCGAGATCGTGTGTGGGGTATTTCTTCTCGTGCATCTTCAATTGTCTCGAGGCATAGGCTATTACCTTGCCCCGTTGCATCAACACGCAACCGAGCCCCGATAATGAAGCATCCGAATAAACCACCATGTCTTCGACTCCGTCCGGCAATGTCAGTACCGGAGCTTGAGTTAGCCTTTCTTTTAGCGTCCGAAACGCTTTTTCTTGATCGACTCCCCAAACAAACTTTGCTTTCTTTTGGGTTAGCTTTGTTAGCGACGATGCAATCTTGGAGAAATCTTGAATGAATCTCCTATAATATCCAGCAAGCCCCAAAAAGCTTCTAATTTCCGAAGGGTTCTTCGGAGTGTTCCATTTTGACACCGCTTCTATCTTTGACGGATCCACCAAAACTCCATCGACACTTATGACATGACCGAGAAATTGTACCTCTCGTAACCAAAAGGCACATTTAGAAAATTTTGCATAAAGCTTCTCTCGTCTAAGTGTCTCTAACACTTCTTGCAAGTGGTGTGCGTGTTCAGCTTCACTTTTCGAATACACCAGGATATCATCGATAAACACGATGACCGACTTATCCAACATTGGCTTGCAAACCCGGTTCATGAGGTCCATGAATGCCGCGGGCGCATTTGTCAGCCCAAATGACATCACGAGAAATTCGTAATGTCCGTATCTTGTGCGAAAAGCCGTCTTCGGCACATCTTCTTCTTTGACCTTTAGTTGGTGATACCCCGACCTAAGGTCAATTTTTGAGAACCAACTTGCGCCTTGTAGTTGGTCGAATAAGTCGTCTATCCTCGGGAGCGGGTATCGGTTCTTTATCGTGAGTTTGTTTAACTCCCGATAATCGATACACATGCGCATACTCCCGTCCTTCTTTCTCACAAACAACACCGGTGCGCCCCAAGGAGACACACTCGGCCTTATGAATCCTTTATCAAGCAAATCTTGAATTTGGGACATCAACTCTTGTAGTTCCGACGGTGCAAGTCGGTACGGGGCTTTTGCTACAGGTTTCGCGCCCGGAATCAATTCAATCCCGAACTCTACTTCCCGTTCAGGCGGTATCCCCGGTAGATCTTCCGGAAAAACATCTTCATAATCCCGTACTATCGGTACATCTCCAATCTTCCGTGATTCTTTCTCGGTCTCATTTGCATAAATTAAGAATGCCTTGCATCCTCGCTTCATGAGCTTGTGAGCTTTCAACATCGAACATACTATGGGGTTGCCTCGTTTTTCGCCATAAATGGTGACGTGTTTTCCGCTCGGAGATGTTAGTTTTATCTCTTTGCGAAAACACACGACCTTTGCATGGTATTGAGATAGCCAATCCATTCCCACGACTACTTGAAATTCTCCCATCGACATCGGGATTAGATTTATTAAGTATTCTTCATCATCGATGCTCAGTTTACAATTTTCACATACATCACAAACAACAAAGCTTTTGTTATTACCTATCTCTACTTCTAAAGGCACAGGTAATTTTGTTAGAATAAATGAAGGATGTCGAATAAACCCATATGAAACAAAGGATTTATTCGCACCCGTATCAAATAACACGTGTGCGGGAATTGAATTTACAGCAAATATACCTGAGACCACGTCAGGTTCAATCTTCGCTTCTGCGGCAGTTAATTGGAAAGATCTTGCCTTTGCTTTCGGGGCTTCATCTTTCGCTTCTTGCCCATCTTTCCTTCCAACCAGTTCCGGGCATTCCGACTTTTTGTGACCCGTTCGATAACAATTGTAACAAACCGTCACCTTCTCCAGGCATGACATAGCCATATGTCCCTTTTTCTTGCATATGGGACAGGGCTTATCCTTGTAACGACATTCGCCCTTATGATTCTTCCCACAAATTTTGCAACCTGATGTGCTACCTTTAGCATCTGATCTCTTTGCGGATTCATTCGTTCTTGCTTTCTTGGTAGGGCTTGGATTCACATCTAGTGCCCTTCGTTCACCCCGTTCTATACTCTTCTTCAATTCGATCTCCCTTTCCCGAGCAGCATTGACAATCTCGGTAAGGGTCTCGTACTTTGAAGGGGTTATGAACTCTCTATATTCCGCGCTTAACATGTTATGGTAATAATAGACCTTTTGCTCTTCATTCGTTATCAATTCATCACAGAACTTCATCTTGTCCATAAACATCCCCGTGATCTTGTCTATGGATTCACCTTTGTGTCTGAGTTGCATAAACTCTTCCTTGATTTTATTTACGACCGCCTTGGGACTATGGTGTTTAAGAAACGGCGTCTTAAACTCCTCCCAAGTCATGGCCTTAGCCGCTTCGCTTCCAATCTCCTTCTTTTTGTTATCCCACCAATCTTTCGCTTGACTCCTTAGTTGACCCGTACCAAAGGCTACGTAGTCTTCTTCGTCACAATGGGTTCTCTCGAATACCCCTTCGATGTCACTTAGCCATCGTTGGCACACTATCGGGTCAACCTCCCCATTGTATACTGGTGGTTTACAAGCCATGAATTCCTTGTATGAACAAGGCTTTCGTCCTCCACGCTTTTCCTTTACTACATTTGACTCGTCTTCTAGTTTCTTGATTCTATCTTCTACTATTGATAAAACCGTGTCTTGGATTTTATCAATAAAGTCCGACAAACTGTTTTCGATCGCCTTTCCAACCTCTTCGGCAATCACTTCCCTCACTTGTTCGGTGACCCTTGGCACCGCATTATCATTGCCTCCATCAGCCATCTCGATTTCTGAAATGTTTACATAGGTTGTTAAACATTCTATTTATAACACATGCTTTACTTGTTTTGATTTAATCAAGTTCGTAACTTGATTTGATAATTCTTGTTTCTATCCAATCAAGTCCATAGCTTGATTTGATTTATTCATGTTTCTATTTAATCAAGTCCGTAACTTGATTTGATAATTCTTGTTTCTATCCAATCAAGTCCATAGCTTGATTTGATTTATTCATGTTTCTATTTAATCAAGTCCGTAACTTGATTTGATAATTCTTGTTTCTATCCAATCAAGTCCATAGCTTGATTTGATTTATTCATGTTTCTATTTAATCAAGTCCGTAACTTGATTTGATAATTCATGTTTCTATTTAATCAAGTCCATAGCTTGATTTGATTTATTCATGTTTCTATTTAATCAAGTCCGTAACTTGATTTGATAATTCATGTTTCTATTTAATCAAGTCCGTAACTTGATTTGATAATTCATGTTTCATGCATTTCTTGCTTTTTGAGTGAGCTTACACACTCTTTTCATGCATATTGTCCATTTCTCATTTTATACGTAGTACATAATTTATTAACAAAACAAGTTAATTCTTACCGGACGATCGATCAAGCTTGAACCGAACACTTATTGACAACCATGAGCTCTGATTACCAACTTGTAACACCCTAGAATTTAAGCCCTTGATTTTAAATAAAATATAGTTGATTACATGACTTTCCTTTACAAAATTTAATAATAACCAAGACCCTTGTTGAGGGATGACCAAGTTACAAAATGTTTCAACTGTTTAAAATGTAGTAACAACCATACACAAAGACTACAAAAGATCTAAAACGTTGCGGAAGCTTCAAAATAGAGTGTTCGGTTCTTAGTCATGTCGCTTGATCTTCACCCGTAAGACTTGTCGATTTACCTATGGTCAAAACCAGATAAAACATCAGTTTTGACATTAACGTATACAATAAACACAAGTTTAAACATTACATTTATATAACAAAAACAAAAACAAGTTTCCTGGATCCACCGTAAATTACGGTATCACCGTAATTTACGGTGATCCTTGACTTTTCCTGGTCACCATAAATCAGTAAATAACTACCGTAACCATTCTGACCTACACCGTAAATTACGGTATCACCGTAATTTACGGTAGGTCCTGGAAATCTATGTTTTGATTTCTTAGTTCATTTCCTTCAAAACCAATTTCGGAAATTGCCTTGCAAAACAACCCATTTCATCTAAAACTAGTATTCCTAGCATGTAATAAACGTTAACCGATAGCATAGAACAAATCTAACATATTTGCGGAATATGATTTATGTTTTACTCGATTAATTGACCCGTTTGGCTCGTCTACGAAATCCATTCCTATGACGACTACCAACGAGCACCATCCGAATTTAACAATCAATATAGCGACTTCATCGCGTAACCAAAACAACTCTTATTCAAGGATTTCAATTGCACACTAAATCATCAAGCTTAATAGTGTAACGAGTCAAGTTACATACCTTCAAAGTTTGCCCTTTAAACGTGGTTCGCCACTCGCTTGTCCACTCGACGCTCCTGCGTCCGCTCCTATAGAGTTCATTCATAATGCGTTTTAGAACTCTATTTAAATCATAATTCGCATAATTCACCAAAACATCATGATTATGCGTTTAAGCTCAGAATTTCAGTTTTAAACCTTCATAGAGGCATTTCATCAAACACTTCATGTGCAGAATTTTTATATCTTTTGAAATCAACTTCTTAGCTTGTTAATTAGCTAACTTGACAACAATAGAGCCATCCTATAGTGTTTTAAGCATCATATTTTCTGGAAATCACTTTCAACAATCAAAATACACTAGGATAATCATCCTAAACCCTAGTGTTCATCTTCATCTTACAAAACCCATAACCTAGCTTCCATGGATTCTTAAAATTTCCAGAATTTGGGCATGATTTCATATGTAGTTGTCTAGGTTTCACTTCTAGACACTACATCATCTCTAATCATATCAAACAACACACATGCAATCATCTAATCTTAGATTTCCAAAATCATGAGAATTTCAAACAAGGAATTAACACGAATTTTTACATACCTTATGATCCTCTTGTGATGAGGATCGATAATTTAAACTCAGATTCCGTTTTGGATTAGAATTGCATCTTCAATTTAAGGGATTTGTGGGTTTTAGGGTTCTTGGATAGGGGGTGTCGCCCCCTGCCTTCTTCTGGTCGACCAACACCCTTGTTTGGGGTGTTTGGTTTATTTTTATTTGTCCCACTTTTATTTAAGTTTTAGAGTTAACAACTATGGTCCCTCTATTTTGTTCAAGATATAGTTTGATAGCTTTTAATCACTCTATAAGCTATTTCTAGACTAGTTAACTAACTTGGTTAAAATTCTTAGTTAGTAAACTCCCATTTATTAAAACCTTACTGATTCCAGTTTAAGGTTTTACATTTTTCGGGGTGTTACACGTTCTCACCGTTCTCACACTTTCTACCGTTTTCTCTAAATCCCGACCCTATATATATATATATATATATATATATATATATATATATATATATGTATAGGTATGTGTGTGAAGGAGTGGCCCGGCTTGGGCGTCGGCTGGAGGACGGGGAAGACGGGACGAGGCTCCGGGGGGCGGTGTGGGGGTCCGGCGTCGGGGCTTGCCGGGGCAGGGCCGACCCCCATACCCTCCAATCTTATATAAGTTTAGTTGACTTGTAAGTTTAGGATATTAACTTTATTTTGAACTTTATTAATATGGTAAATAACTGCATTATATTAACACCAAAAATAAAGTTCAAATATAAAATAAACTTTATTCATACGTCTATATAAAACATAACAACTGAAAATGAAAAAAAAATATATAAAAACATTTGATAGATTTCATATTAGACTGCATGAAATCTGATCCGCTTCTGAATTGACACTCGAGGTATTTTTAATTGGGTTTTTTGGTTTGTGCTTGAATCGGTAGTATCTTCTAATTCCTCTTCTTTGTCAATGTGCTTAGAATCGTCTAAATTAATAACCTTACTCCATTTCCATTCAGAGAGTCTCTTGGATCTCTTCCTTTGAGTCTCAAACTTTCGATCCTTAAAAAGGAAAAAAAATGAATACAAAAGTTAAAAAAAAGATTAAATAAACCTTAAAATTACATCTTCACTAAATTCACGTTGAAGATTAGACTTGTATGGACTAAACATTGCACCATAAGAAATAATATCAACACTTTTATCACCATCATCCTGCAATAAAACACACATATAATAACATAACGAACATGTTAATACGAAGATATACGCAAAAATAATACTTAAAAACCAGCAAAATCAATACCTTAGAAGTTTGTTCGACAAATGAGTTGTTTAAATTGGCATGTTCATCATGCAACTGAATCTGAAAATTCAAATAACTTAACATTCACATAAAAGTAAATAAAAGAAAACAATTATTCACTGCGATATAACAGAACTGACCTTAGAATTTTCAATCTCACGTGCTTGGTTTTTCGCAACAGCTGAATTCAGAACTGGATCCATTTTTTAACTTTGTTTAGTAATAGATATATGGGTGTCCTGCTATGTATTTATAGTAGTAACTATAGAAGTGTATTATGGTTTAATTTTAGATTTGCCACCCCTTTATTTATGAAGTTTGTTGTAGTTAGTTTTAAGTTTTTATAAGATATATCTAAGTACAGATATTAGGCAGTTTTAATAAAATAAAATGTGACACATAATATCTTCATTTCATGTTACGGTAGTTTTTTTTTTGTTTGCATAGATGGAGGCCATCTTTGTAGATTAGACGCATTAGTTCACAAGTATTAATTACTTGTACTTTAAAGCATTATCGACTTGTACATTTTAATCCGTGCGTCGATATTGAACAAGACAACTACCGAAACGTTGACAAAAATGTGTAGGTCGTCATGCTATCTTTGGATTTTTTTTAAACAGTATAGTTTATAAGATATGTCAAGAATACGTAAAAAAATTATAATTTTATTGTGGATGAGTGAATTGTAACTAATTATCTATAATTTTGTTAAAACCTTAGGGATCTAAATGTAATAAGTTTAGGGGCTAAAATATAAATAGTTTTTAAAAGACTAAACTATCCTCATTTTAGGGGTCTTTCTATAAATAAAGTGAGAGAAAAGTTCTTATTTTTTGGGTATCTTAAAATACCCATCACTTATACATTATAATATATTATAATATAGTATAGATTACATAGACTCGAGACGTTCACAAATATGAAAAACAAAATCAATGGATGTTTGTATAGCCAATAATTCAAAACCGGGTCATTGTGTCCCATGAAAGGCCAACATATTTTGGAGTAGCACACCCCATTTGGGTCACCATAATAATTTATTTTTTTATTTTTTTATTTCACTGTATATATAAACGCACACACTCTATATATATTGGGTGTGTATAATATATACACACGAGTCAAATATGTGGTTGTTTTGATTTTCTTGAGGAGTTTCCTTGAACATTTTTTCTTTCTGAACATATCTTTAAAGTAATACTTTGTGAATTAACGCTTTTTTAACATGTTAAATCGATTCTTCATGTCAAGAAGGAAGAGAGATGATGTCCGCAATGAAACACGCACTTAGAAAATAAAATTGACTAGCTTTGTAACAATGAAATAATCTTAACGTTTACGAATACTGGTTAATCATAAGGTAGTGAATATTTCAAGATCATTATAACCCTGTTTTTAAGTTTGGTTACTTTGATAAATACTTATGAGATTAATCGATTATAATACATTAGTGCTTGGATAAAATCTATTATATATATATGTGTGTGTGTTTTTTTAGTATTTAGTATACAAAATTACATTTATTTAATCTGTGTAATACACATGGTTTTTAAAGATATAACTTTTTTTTACTATTTGATATATAAAATTACATTTATTTAACCCGTAAAAAATGCGAGTTTCATAAATATATAACTTTTTATTATTTAATATATAAAATTACATTTATTCAACCCGTGTAATACACGGGGTTCTAACCTAGTATATATATATATATTACAGAATTTTCAGACTGCTAATAAACAATTATTTTATTTATATATTTTTATATTTAACATTATTTAAGGATATGTTATATGTATTTTTATGATTACATATATGAAAAACCTAATTATTCATGTGTAATAACTAATTTATATATGTGTAAAGGAACTAGTTTACATATGTGTAAAGGAACCAATTTACGTATATGTAATTATAAAATTACATATGGAAAAAACGTTACAATTACTCTTAACACACATGAATCGTAATAAATGATAAAAATACCCTTAAACAATGTTAAATATAAAAATATATTAGTAGAAAATCGTTTAATAGGAGTTCTATAAGTTCTGCAATTATTTAGAGTTCTGAAATAATCTTTATCATATATATATATTTATCATAATTAAGATGTATGATATGATGCATTCTCTTCTATTACTCTATTTATATAAATAGTTAATTAATAGTTCAACTTTTAGCTAAAATTAGATTTACATGTATACCAATTAGGGGCTACAGCCTACAAAGGTCAAATCAATGTAAAAAGATGTAGGTACAAGTGTACAACATAACTAAATGAGTTGTGAAATTAAAAAAGGTGGGTTAAAAATGAGAGAAACCGATCAAAATCATATATTGACAAGTCACATTCTCTATCGAGTTGACTCAAACGAGTTATAATAAGTTTGAGCCCGGCTAATTCAATAAATACATGATTTGTTACCACCCTACCCGGCTAAACATTATGATGGGTCTGTCATGCCAACTCTTGATGGGTCGTTTGTTAGGTATTGCGACCGGTCCTAATCAGTATTAAATTTGTCAAAACTGAACATCCGACCCATACCACCGAAACAGAATTAGGACCGATTCTTACTACTGACCCATTTCTGTTCATCTCTAATTACACTTGCTATGTACATGTGAAAGAAATAATGTTGGATGGCCGACATTGGAAATTTCGATGGCCCATCAAGAGATCCTTTCTTGTTTTATTTTTGGATTAATGGCTTTTTGCCTAATTCCATAATCACAATTGCAATTTAGCCTCCAAAGTCTAAGACAATGACAATTGGACCCTATGCATTTGAAAATTCTGACTGTAAGATCGTTCATTTGTTTGCATTGGTCTTACTTAATATATTTGATTTCATTTGCCCATTTAGATATATCAAGTGGTTAGAGTTTGTTTAGAATAACTTAGATATCCTATATTAGAACCTCATACATGTATTTGTCATGTAAATTATCTATAAATATATACAAAATCAAGTTTTCGAGTTTATTATGGGTTGTAATTCAAAACATGATAGGAACTCGTTATGAAAAGAACTAGTATTTAGTTCGAGTCTAAATATGTTCAAGTCGTAAAAGGGTTCAACGCCTCATACGTTTAATAAACATATTGTGCCGTGGTTGCTTGTAAATAAAAGGGTCACTTCGTCAATTTCTTTAAAATTTCAGTAAGAAAATAAGTATAAATATTATAACTACAATTGAGCAAAAGTTCACTATGTGTTTAACCTAGTTACAATTTATCGCAGCCCACCAACCCGCATACAACTTGATTGCACCCCGTTTAGGCGTTTAACAATTTTGACCCACTCAACCTATTCAGCCAAACAAGTATCACATGTCATGTTTGTGTCACATAGTTTTAATGTTGAATCAGTTCTGTTTTGAACATAATGTAAAACATGAAAACATACCTTTGATTGCATCAGACAGGCAAGCAGTAGTGTTTGACATGATTGTCAGCTTGATCTGGTTCCTCTTTAGGGTGCAATCTAATGATGGGGACTAAGAAAACCGACAAGGGAATCGGTTTAGGAGAGGAGGTCGATGATGATGATGTTATGCTTATGGGTTTTGTGTCTAACTGTGTAACTGAGTAACCCTTTAACCTCCACATAATTCTCCTTATATAAGCACCCAGGAGGAAACCTAATTAGTTAATAAGGGTAATATGGTCCATCAACAATTACCAACTAATTATTTAATAGGTTATTATATATTTTGATCTATATTATGTAAATGATTATAATGGCTATAGATTAAATATTAATACATAATATATTTAATCTTACATTCTCCCACTTAGCCGAGTAATAATTTACTATGAGTATTAGATAAGTCTGATCAGGAGTTAACACTCATTTTAGCCTTAAACAAGTACTATAGCAGAGAAATACAGCCGTTGAATCATTATGCGACTCAGGACCCCCATTAATCATACTATAGCCTTAATTTAAAACCTAATCGTCATGATCAAAATACGCATAAGCCCTTTGTTTGATTTGTAACTTTATTTGTCTATATGCCGTTATGCTAGCTTGACATATTCTTAGAGACATACAAAATCAAACTGATGAGGAAAATTAACTAATACTTAGTCATTCATAGTACGATATGCAGTTGCGCACGGCCATCAGTTAATACCCGTCTATGAGCTCTCTTAATAAGACTTATGGGTAATAGCCCTTCAGTTATAGGATCCTTAAGCATATCATGAATGTATTCGATACAAAACTTAGTTTCCTCAATTCGTTCATAAACGAATAATTAATTGTGTATCGAAATTTAATGCAGCACCTCTTGAACTGTTACTGTTCAAGGAGTCATGGTAGCTGACTTTATCACACTAAGTCTTCAAAACATTAATTATATGGAGTTAATAAACTTATGAGTCCACTGATAAATTTCCAACAACATTTAGTGACTATATTATGTCGTTATAACTTAGGTTGTTAATATCAGTGCATTATGACTCCTCCATGAAATAGGTTTTGTCTGCTGACATAAAGATATACCCGAAATTACATTTTATCATCTTTGAATATTTCAAAGTTAAAGTAATAAACCGGTTTTAATTCTCACTTCTTCTTTAAAATTATAGTCTCTCGTTTCCTTTTATAAATATTTTAATACTCCATAAGATGCTTCACATTAATCTAGACATATCTAGTGTGTTGCAATGTGAGTAATATCTAAACGAGTATAGACTTGAACTTACATAAGACTTCTAATTAATGAAGCGTAAAAAATAATCTCATTTACCATATTATCCTCTGAAGGAGAGCAGTATTGATTGTTACATATGTAAGGACCCATTTAATGTTAAACTTATGGAACGGAACTAATATCCCATTGGGTCTATCTCAGTATGTTATGATATCAATCACGTAAGAGATATCTCTGAGATTTATTATATCAAAGTTTGTGTTAACAATGCTTTGACTTATGTAACATATACTTGTCAAAAGAATATCATCTATATTGACAAGTTTATCTTAGTTGCTCCCACTCATTTTGAGGTAGGTACATTAATCCACTTGATTTTTAATGAAAATAATTACGTTAGCTTTTCATCACATTATGATGTTTGCATTAACCCATACATGGATATTATTGGCTTATAAATAAAGTGTTCTTTAACCTTCAGTTTGAAACTTTAGGTTGTTATCTAATGAACATGTAAATGTGTCAGCCATTGTTAGGGAAAATTGTTTTAATGTTCATCTAATGTAGCTTTAAACTATTATAAGCTACTAGAACAGTGATGATCCTCAAAGAAAACTTTGATAATTTATCTCTTCCTAAGTATAACCTTTGACAATCAATCATGTTTCTTAGTGTCTTAACGTTTATATTAGGATTTGGTTTAGTTATGAACACTCTTAGGTAATTCAATCAAATCCCAAACGTTATACGAACACATAAAATCAGTTTTACTAGAAAACTGTTTTATTCCATTTAAAAGATTTAAGATTGATTGACGCTAATGGCTTAATTATGAGAGATAGGATCAGTAAACTTTTCCAAAATCCATTTCAACTTCAGTTAGGGAGGTTATGTAATCATCAAAGTTAGTAGGTTTTTAAACCTAGATGACCTCCTAAGTTGATTATTGGGTTTATTAGAAGTTTCAGTTTTATGGATTAGCTCTTGGTTAGGTTGCTATCATTTTCAGGATTCTAAGTTTGTAAGAGTTGGTGCAGTATGGTGTACAAGAGGTGTAATCGGAGTTAAATTCGGAGTGAAATTTAATGACACTCTTCCCCCCGCCTCTTGTATTCCTTGCAAATCATGATAAGGACTTTGACTGCTCCCACTAACCTTAGAAATCTTTAGGAACTCAGCATGCTTATGGTCAATATGTAACAACCAACAAAATCTAATAGAGAAACGAGTTAATGACGTTAGTCGTTGTAGTTTCTCTTGTTGAGGATTATGTTAGTTTAGGTAAGAAATCTAAGTGCGCCCACAATTAGGCAACAATGAAACTTTTGTAAGAGTAGCATTAGATTTAAGGAGATATGTTATGATAGAACAGTGTCATAATGGAGCAGTGTCTTGTACAAGAGGTGTAAATTGAAGTAATATAAAGTTTTCACTCCCCCACCTCTTGCAACTATTGCAAGTTATTATTAAGACACTTAATGCTCCCACTGATCTTTAATATCTCTAGAATGCTACAAGAGAAGTTTCAATGAGGTATGTGACGTGGGAACCTATCATATATATGTTAGACTTTAATTGATTTCCTTAACGTCTAAATGTCATAAGAAACTTAAGGACATATTTAATAGAAATCTTAATAAGTATATATATATATGAATAGATTTCTTCTAAGACCGTGGGCCATATGCGACAAAATTTAGATACAAGTTGATAGCCTTTTAAATGATAAATGAATTATGTCTGAATATTCCATTTGGAATAAGTTCCACGAATGTCAATGAATGACTTATGATGGACCCATACTTATTCCTTAAGCCAAGTAATATTTAGGGCTATAACGTCATGATTTAAAATCACTTAGAATGAGATTAGTTGAATAACCATCCTCATTAACCATGTCATGATTTCTCATGAATTTCGGTTATAATGGATGAAATTTATAAGTCTCATTTACATGATGACAAAAGTTGTGAAAGTGTAAGGTGTCATCTAGTTCCATCTTAGTAATGTTTCTATCCAGATATTTAGAACAAATAAGATGAGAGTTTAAGGTAAGTGTGACTTTATGTTGACTATGCAAACCTCACAACGTTCATAACTTTGCTTACTTATGATACTATATTCTGATTAATCTTCAGAATATATAAGGTATCGAAAAGCGTTGTTAGAAGACTGCTTATTATGGTTCTTATAACCTTAACATTTAATTCTGTCACTAACTCTCATGTTAATTATTTGTCGAGTTCTGGTAAGGAAACGTATGGAACTAGAGTCAACTAATCATGTGTTAATTGGAATATTAAAATTATCAGACTTAAATATCATTAGTAAGTGACTATCTAATTAACTTATCCAACTGTTCTTCTAAATAATGGATAGTCTCGTTGCTTATGCCTAATCTAATGTCACAATTATTCAGTGAGATTTTCCCTTGAAGAACCTTAGAGGTGGGATTTTGTACTTGTATTTTGTCTATGGACCTTAGAACAATCATCTTTTAAAGTTTAAGTGGCTGTAAGGTGAATAACATCTTATTTTCCAGCTTCAAACATTTATTTCTATGTACATATGTTGCTTATCAACACACTCATTATACTTTTGTACTTTTGAGTGTTATAGTTGATTTATAATGCATCAAATTGTACAAGTGAAAATCTTAGTATGTAATGTACTGGAAAAATGTACTTATTTCCATGTGTAAGCCCTTAACTTTATGGGTCATGGTATTGTACATTATTATGTATTCACATATACCACTTAGCTTTATAGTTTACAATTTTAAATGAAGGCATGCATCTTAGGAGTTCTAGTGATTATTCCACAATTATAGATTAGTCTTAGGAAAGACTTAAGCTGGAATAACCTTTTAGTGATAGCGTTTATGTTAAAGAGTTCTTGATTATCATAAGAGACATCATGTTCGATTTATCCTAATCATCATGCTCTACTTTTCTTCTGTAGTGCTTTATCAGAAGAGAGCAGTAGGATTATCGTATCTTAAGAGATAACCAAGGATTTCATTTAAGAGCTAATCTTATAGAAACTTTAAATAAAGCAAAACATTTTAGGTTTAAAAAAATTAGAGTGGATGAGATATAGACTTATAGAAGAAAATTATAGTGAGTAAAATTGTGGGTACTAAGAATAAGGCAGACGAAATGATCATAAACATTAATTAAGGATCATTAATATAAGGATCATTATGTGAAGATATTGTGATATGTCTATTACTAACATCAAAATAATAGACTATTTAAAGTTCTACTTAAACAATGACAAATCAGCTTTGGCCAGATCATTTAAGCATGTGTGCAAAGTGGTTGTAACAAATCAGCTTTGGCCAGAAATTGAGACAATCACTTTAGTTATGCACTTGTTAAGTATGCCATCTATGAAGGAATTAAATCAGCTTTGGCCAGATATTAAGACATTCATGTTTATGATGCACACTTAACATAGCTTTCGTAATACTTGAACGATAAGTAGACGCATCAAATCAGCTTTGGCCAGAAGTGATACATCAGAAGCTCATTCAAGTTAAGCCATTTTGGTTTTGTAAAAAATTATTTGATCCTTATTAATTAACTAAATATTTACAAAAACCAGTTATTTAATAGCAAACCACCCGTTAGCGCGGTGAGTTCTCTGGGGGGTGCGGGGGACAGCGTGCCCCCGCACGGGGTTCGGGGCGGAGCCCCGAGCTAAATCTTAGTTCACATTAAACAGCCTAAAATAATGAGGTTTCGAGTCAGGTCTCGACTCAGTTATGAGATCTCGAGTCAGTTATGAGGTC
This sequence comes from Helianthus tuberosus, assembly GCA_030545235.1. NCBI lineage: Eukaryota > Viridiplantae > Streptophyta > Magnoliopsida > Asterales > Asteraceae > Helianthus > Helianthus tuberosus. The sequence goes on from CM060405.1 coordinate 26,557,386, forward strand.
TCGAGTCGCAACCTTGTTGTCTCGAGTCGGAACCATGGTCTCGACTACTATATCTTATGAGATCTCGACTCATGATGAGGTCTCGAGTCGCAACCACGGTCTCGAGTCGTAACCTTATGGTCTCGAGTTATGACCTTATGGTCTCGAGTCGAGACCTTTGTCTCGAGTTATGACCTTATGGTCTCGAGTCGAGACCTTTGTCTCGAGTTATGAACTTTTGAGCCCTTATGATTTCGAGTCAAGACCTTATGGTCTCGAGTCGAGATCTGTTGGTCTCGAGTTGTGAAGGTTTAAGGACCTGATGATTTCGAGTCGAGACCTTATGGTCTCGAGTCGTAATCTGATGGTCTCGAGCCCACTGTTGATAGCTGTTTATTATGATAACATAACTGAAAATTCGAAATCTAAGGGATTATGAGATATGATTTCCTGTTTTAAGATGATCTAATTTTATCAAAATATTTCGAAAAATTATAACTGTATATCTTTTAACAGTTTTCGAATAAACTTAAAGGATAAAATTGGATCAAACATGGAAAAAACACTCATCAATCCTAAAAACATTCCAAAACATAATAGAATTTTCGAATTTTCCTAAGAACATGATGAACCCTTAAAAACATAAAACATAAATTCTGGAACCCGAAACCTGAATTTTAATAGTTTTTCTAAACAAATTTCGGTTAAAACATAACCCAGTTGAATTCGAGTGAACATATAATTAATCATTTTTCCGAAAACAGTGATCTCGAGTCGTTCTCAATGACTCGAAACTGGCTGTTCATAAGATTTTCAAAAAAAATTCCGTTTTCCAAGTTTCAATCCCAGAATTATGGATACGAAAACAGAACTGACTAATCAACATATGCTCTGATACCACATGTTGAATCAGTTCTGTTTTGAACATAATGTAAAACATGAAAACATACATTTGATTGCATCAGACAGGCAAGCAGTAGTGTTTGACATGATTGTCAGCTTGATCTGGTTCCTCCTTAGGGTGCAATCTAATGATGGGGACTAAGAAAACCGACAAGGGAATCGGTTTAGGAGAGGAGGTCGATGATGATGATGTTATGCTTATGGGTTTTGTGTCTAACTGTGTAACTGAGTAACCCTTTAACCTCCACATAATTCTCCTTATATAAGCACCCAGGAGGAAACCTAATTAGTTAATAAGGGTAATATGGTCCATCAACAATTACCAACTAATTATTTAATAGGTTATTATATATTTTGATATATATTATGTAAATGATTATCATGGCTATAGATTAAATATTAATACATAATATATTTAATCTTACATTTAAGTGTGCTCAGATCAAGGTTGATGTATATGACATGAATCAATATACGTACATGTTGTGTTTGTGTACATCAATTTCAACTCACCAACCTGCTATACCCGAAATCCATCAACATGATACGATAACCAATCATAGTTTCTCAACTATGGTTTTGGGTGTTCTTCTCTACACATATTCTATTTTTATTGATATGACACCATATCTAGTTTTTTAAGGACCTAAATGAGACTTTTGTAGGTAATGAATGGTGAAAAGGAAGAGCACCACATTCTCTTCATGTGGAGCCACACAGCACAAGGAGATTGATTGAAAAGAAAGAAAGCCACATAAACACAAACAAGGTATTGATGGATATCGTATCACCCTTGTGGATATTAGCATGGAGGTCAAGCCAAACGAAGCATTAAATGCAAATGACCTTTCGAATTAAATACCATCTCAAATCAAAATACGTCGTTTTATGTAATAAATAATGATACCTACATATACTTTATATTCTTTATTCTTTAACAAGATAAGATTATAGTAGAAAGATGGTCATGCAATCAAGGACAGTGGTGGATCTAAGAACTTTTTTTACTGGGTTACTTTTGATAGATTCTCAATAATTCTCACTATTTTTTTTTTTCAAATCATACGAGGTTCTCACTAATTTTTCCCATTTTTTTCTAAACCGAATGGGTTCCTGGGAACCCACAAAAGTGGCCTAGATCCGCCCCTGCTCATGCCCAATACATTTTTGAACAGAAAATGGTAGATATACCTTATACTTCTTAATTATACGATTCATGTATTATGTTTGTATGTCCGTTGTTCATTTTGATCGTTTAAGTTTTCTTCAAGAAAACAAGATCGTAGATCAAATCGGTATTTTTAAAAGTTTAACCATGATTAGCTAATAAGTTATGGTACAAATTAAAAAAATAGTAAGTTATGTTACATATTCAAAACGTAAGAAATTTGAAAAGGACTATAAACAATAGTTGTCGATTTTTTTTATATGAAGACAACCAATTATGGACGCATACACATCCAAATAATGCATTATATTGGCGATCAAGACAACTCATGTTCTATAAGTAGGGTATCCTATGTGCATTATGTCATACCCTTGGTGGCATCTCGTATATTTATTGTTCATTGATGCACCAATAAATTTCTCATTAAATTTTACTTAAAAAACATCAAGTGGAAGACCGATATGTTGCAACGGCGGTCACAAGCCTCGTTCCTGGTAGAAGCGACACCAGTGACCATCTGTTTCCAGAGAATTATGGGATTTAAATGAATCAAGTCATCCGCAAGATACTTCTCACTAAAAGCTTGAATAAGTCGAGCTTAAACGAGTCATACTCTAATTTAAAGCTCATTTGATAAACGAGTATGGACTTGTGAGCTTCATGTATTAAGCTTGTATCAACTCATGTGCCTAAACGAGTCTATTAATGATATAGATATAAATGTAAAAGAATTATTTAACAAAAAAATACATATTTACATTATAGGTATTATTTATATATAAGATAATAAATATTATTATATATACAATTACAAAAAAACAAAACTAAATTATATATATCATGGGTAAGTAAAAAAATATATAAACGAGCTTAGACTGAGTTTGAAAAACTGCCCACTAATCGAGATTGAAACAAGCTTAGTTCAAACTCTTTTTAAGTTAAACGATTTGAGTTCGAGTTTAAGTGACTTTAGATTCACCTTACCTCATTTACACCCAAAAAATGTAAACTTACATAAAATATGATAATTGGATTATTTTTACTCTTATACTCGCTAAACTTGTTTTTATGTTGTGTTGCTCTTTAGAAGATGTTCTTTAAAAAAATTTAAAAAATCACTTTGGGACGGAACTGGTTCTAAGCATACAACACACCCGTAGTAAATCTATTTAGATCGATTTGGTTTCTTGTTCAACTATTGTTATATGGTTTGGTTTGGTTTGACGGTCTAAGTTTCCAATCTAAAACACACACATAATCCTTAAATATGGCTTAATTTTAGCTTTTTATTTCCATTCCGGTCTATAATATAACACACGTGCACGTGTACACATGTATATATATAGACACATACACACCAAAAGATATTTAAAAGTTTAACATGTTTTTTGGCCAGGGGGTGTGGTATACCGCCCCTGGCCACATCACCACTGTTGACGCCTATGTTGTCAAAGACGCAAGGCGCAGGCGAGGCGCATCGGCCAGTGGCGAAGCTTGAATTTTTCGGCCGGGGGGGCGAAAACGTATATACCTAAAAAATTGTATAGAACCGGAGGGGGGGGGGGGGGCGAAAACGTATATACCCACAAATTTCTATACGAAAACTACATATATAACACTACTGAGCGAAAAATTCGGGGGGGCGGGCGCCCCTCCCCGCCCCTCTTATCCTTCGCCCCTGGCATCGGCCTCACCCGGAGCCTAGGCGCAAGGCGCAAAAAAACGTGGTTTTTTTTTAAAGAAAAGCGCACATAGAGAAAAAAAAATATAAAAATATGTTATGCTTTGAAAATAAATAAGATTCCATGTATAAATTAAAAAAAACTATTATATATGCCATTTAAGATCATGTAGCTAATAGTTAGTTGCAAAAGTTTAGGACTTATATGTTGTAAGTTTTGGGTGTGTGAAAAAAAAGTCTCAAAAAAGATGGTAAATGCTTTGCCCCACATCGGTGTGGGAACAAAGTGAGTGGTTGTTTATAATGTAAAGCCTTTATTACTCAATTGTAGCTTTATGACATGTTTTACCACAAGTCCTACCCGCGCGCAAGGGGGGGGGGTGCAAAAATGAGTTTCTAAGCTGGAATTTGGTTGAACTCGTGTGTGCCCGCACGCCCTGCGGACACGAATGCAGCTCCGAAAACCCGGGCCCGCGTGAGGCGGTTTTTGCACGCACTCGGTTTCATTTTTTTCAGTTTTCCTGCTTATCCACCGCGCCTAGGCGCGCACGTTTTTGCGCCTCAGCAGCGTTTTTTTTTTCCAAAAAAACCCATTTTTGCGCCTAGGCTACCACCAGGCGCTATAGGTACGCCTCGCTGCGCCCGGGCGCCTAGGCGCTTGCTTTTGACAACATAGGTTGACGCCCTATAGCGCCCCCACCCCATCCCCTGCGCGCCAGGGGGGCGCCATTGAAGCTCTGCCAACTCGGTAACGAGCGCTAAAGTGGGTGTGCAAGTGGGGTCCATTCTTTTCAACCAGTCAAATCTTTTTTTTTTTTTTTGTTTAATAGGGGGATTTTAAACCATTGTATGCAAGTTAAAATGAGGGGTTTTAAAGCCCTCTATGTAACATAGCGCTGATATGGATCTGACATGACACTATAAAACCCCTAGGGGCTTTAAACCACACCCCACAACCTTATAAAGTTACTTATCAAATCAACCAAAATTTCTTTAAGATGGTGTAATTTTCATGAGAATTGCACATCCCTGACAGAGGCCTAATTCTAACCAAAGTGGTCCATCTTGATTGGTTTCAAGGCCCTTTAGTGATGTACTTTTTGGGACCATGTATTCTATTTACATTTTTTTTGTTGATATCATATTCAACTTTTGATCATTCAGAAACATAATATTCCAAAAACGCTACTTTTGAGCGATAAAATCATTAATTTAATAAGAACTTTAAAAAGAGTTTCGGCTCGATGCACCGATCACATAGATTGTTTATTCATACATGACAAACGTGTAATGGTGACCTATCAAATGAGGAAGACTATTTGCAACTTTTGCATTAGATTCTGTTTATATTTTAACCCATTTTTATATAAACTAGAATTTTACCATGTGCCACGCGTTGCGGCGGCGACATCGCATTTGTGACTTCATTACACGCGCAATGATGATAACACTAACATGTGGTGTCCGCACATGACGTTACACGTTTTATTACTTTGTTAGACACGTTACGTTCGTGATATTAACTTTATTTGACATAGATAAAAAAAGTATAATTAATCGGGCGTTGCGAAGTAAAGTTGTAAACTTAATTTAGACATTGGTGTAAAATCGCAATAGTAATTTAGACATTAACGTGGTTTTGCATAGATAAAAAATAGTATAATAATGTGTTGCACGTTACGGTGTATAGTCGTAGAAGTAATCTAAAAAAATGAGATGTTATATTATTAAGTAGAAAAGGTTGGCGAGTCAAAGTTGTTTATTAACAAAAGTTAGTAGTGAATGTGTAACATACTTAAAGATAAGGATTAATAGTGTTTCATGTCAAAAGTTTGAGGTTACGAAGTGAAAAAATCAAGACCAAAGGATTAAAAGTAACATTTGTAAAAGTCGAAGGGTCACTTTTGTCGGTGGGAAACCCCACCGACCTTTACCACCAATGATCTAGTGGTCTAGTGTTTTCGTATCGCTCACCACAAAAACGATGTGAGTTCAAACACTTAAAAATATAAATATTTAAAAAACATTTGTTAAATAATAAGTCAAAATAAAATAAAAGCCTAAAAATAAAATAAAAAGCTTAAAAATAAAATAAAATTAAAGTTAAATAAAATAAAATTAGTATTGTTAAATCTCGATGAAATAATGTGCAAATAAAACCCAGAAGACGAAAAGCTTTGTTGAATGGATATTTATATTTTGAATGTTTTGGATTTAAAAGAAGAAATTAAGGGGGTTAATTGTAACTTGTACCAGACTTGGGGAAGAAGAAAAAAGAAAGTGCACATGGGTCGAACCAGTGCCCTCTGTGAGTAGCTTGGTATTTTGAGTTTTGTAATGTCAATGACGCTTATATATAAGAAGAGATGGTGGCGGCTGTGATGTGACAGCCACTCACCATCTATTTTTAAGATATATAGTAATGCATGTATCATACTGGTACTATAACGAATCGAATCGATCTAATGCACACGGTAATTTACTATCACAACGCACAGACAAATAACTTGGAATGTTAAAAAAATAAACACAACGGATTTACAATCTTTTTTTAATTTAACACTAAAATCAAATTAAATAATAAATAAATATTACTAATAAAAAATAAATATACTTAAAACCTATCGGTTGCTCTTTAATACTTAAAGTAACTAATAATTAATATTAATATACAACTAATAAATAAAAAACAAAAAACCTAAAAACACATCTACTGTTCATGGCATCTTGTTGCTATTTAATACTTAAAGTAACTAATAATTAATAATATTAATATACAACTAATAAATAAAAAACAAAAAACCTAAAAACACATCTACTGTTAATGGCATCTTTCTATTCATATAGATAACTAGTAATATTCCCCGCGTGTTACGGCGGGTCTACGGAAGTATCAATTCGATTTATAATGGGATCGGTATGGTATCAGCACTCGATATAGTAACCAAAAGACACAACCAAAAAATAAAAGTAATTACAACCAAAATGATGTCAACACGTGTTTTACAATGGTCAAAAGTCGAAAACCATAAAAATGAATATCGGTTCCAATAATAACAACACCAGTACCAATGTTGTTCGGTTGAAATCGACAGGGCATTGATGTTGCTAGGACAGTGTCATTTTAGTTAGTCACGGTAAGGGTATGGTACCAACACTCGCTAAAAATAAGCATGTCGCAACATTATAGTCGAAGTTGTTCAAATGGTATTGGTTTGGTTCGTCACAAAAAAACGAAAAATCAATTATATTTTACCCACTCGATTCAAACAAAACTTATATTTAAATATAGATAAAAATAAGCATGTCGCAACATTATAGTCAAAATTTTATAAGGCATTACTTGTATTATTAAATTAATGTAAAGGATAAATGGCGTCGACATATAATAAATACTAAAACGTAGATAAAAAATAGACATGTCGTAACTATACACTCAAAATTTTAGAAAACATCATATTATAAAAGTTATAATAGAAAAACAAAGTATGTTTAATTAATATAAGAAATAATTAAAAGCTAGAAAAAAATATAATAACATATATAATATTAATTTTATTTACTGTTCATCACTACTTTCTTTTAATATGTATAAGGCCAATTGGATTTTAACACCTTTAACTTTGAAGAATTGGCCGATAACACCCGCAACTAACACTTTGATCTGTGACACCCCAAACTTTTAATTTTGTTTGTCATTTCACCACTCAGTTAAAAAATCAGAAACTTAGTTAGTTTTCAATCCTAGGTGGCATCCTACGTGGACCATTTTTGCATATGTGGCACATTCATGGGTATAAAAGTCATCTTCTTCTTCTTCGATTAACACCTGCACAAACAATTGGGAACTCATAACCGAAATCAAATCCAAATCACTTTCTCCTAACATAACCGCATTATCATCATCCGTAACATAATCATAAGTCAAACAAGAATTCCTCTCGTGAGTCCTCGTTAACATAACCGAATTAAACTCACTCTGCGCTTTCACATCAAACATACTCCTGAAATAAATCAATTTCAACAAATCCTCAGATTCGTTCTCATTGTTCTCAGCAACAACTTGACGGTGTTTGATCGCTAAACTGATTTCTTCTTCGACGGCGACGGTTAACGGCTGCCGGAGCTTCTCGAGCTCGTCAACGGCGAAGAGGATTGGCGGTTTTGATTTGAGGAGGTCTTCTTGTTCTTTGTTTTTTAAGGATTTGCCTTGAGAGATGGAGTCTTCTAGCTGAGATATGCCCTAATGAGGATGCTGATTCTTTGTTGAACCCAATTGAGAATCTTGCTCAATGGAAAACACTAAAGTCAATTCCACCAACACCCCTTTTCGATCTCCATCAAGAAAAATAAAATTTGTATCATAGGCATCAACGACCATCGACAAATGAAAGGCAGCGGCCATGGCTGGTCTCATCCTCACCTCCGGGTAGAAATGTTAAATGATTCCACCGGAGTGAGAAGATCGGAGCTCTCTGCGATCAAGATTGGAGGCTAGTGCGGCGAACCGGAACCTAGGTGCTAGCAACGTCGGCGGCGACGACATCCGATCTGTAACAGGAATCGATGTTGTGGGTGTTGTTATGTGGTGTTTGGGAATTTGATGATGAACGGTTGAAGATAAAGAACTGATGATGATTTGATTTTGTATATTGAAGATGAAGAGCCGATGCAATCCGCCGTGGATGATGCCATTGTGTGTTTGGAGTTGGAGGAAAGGAGACGGAGGTTAGGGTTTGCTCCGCCGTAGGCGGCGGTGTGAGGGTTTTGATTAGGTTTTGGAATGGAGAGTAGTGGGTGGGACTGAAAAGGCTTACATTGCACAAACTATTTTATACCCTGCCACATATGCAAAAATGGTCCACGTAGGATGCCACCTAGGATTGAAAACTAACTAAGTTACTGATTTTTTAACTGAGTGGTGAAATGACAAACAAAATTAAAAGTTTGGGGTGTCACAGATCAAAGTGTTAGTTGCGGGTGTTATCGGCCAATTCTTCAAAGTTAAAGGTGTTAAAATCCAATTGGCCTATGTATAACTAGTAATATTCGCCCGCGCTTCGCGGCGGGGATTAAGTTGGTATCAATTTGGTTCGTTACAGTACATGCATTCGATATAGTAATTGAAAGAGAAAGCATTACATCGATCGAAAACAAAAAAACACATATTGATATGGTACCTATATATTTTGTTCAGTTGATATCGGTTCGGTTCGCTTGCATTTTATGTTTATTTTATTTCAACATTACGATATTTTTTTTGATAACGGATATTCTGCCGATATCGTACCAAGCCCAGTCGAAACCAATTGAACAACATATGTATCGGTACCAATATTTTTGTAGTTTTTTTGCTTTCAATAAATTGATATTGTATCGCTACCATATTGTACCGAACATGATCGGTACCGGTATACATTCCGTTTTTTTGTTTCCTGTTTAATAATGGGTACTTTGATCGTATCTTAAAAGTTATATGAAAGAACAAAATATACTTAAATCAATTAAAGTAATAAACAAATAAAATAATAAAACCTTAGAAAACAATATTGAAAAAAATCAAAAACAATTATTCCCCTCTTTTTATTTCAACATTACGATATATATATTTTTTAAACGGATTAGTGTCGCTATTGTACCAGATTCAATAAAAACCGATTGAACAACGTCTGTAGTCGTATTAATATTTATTTTCGTATCGCTACCATACTGTACTGAACAACATCGGTACCAGTATAGATTCATTTTTATGATTTCTTGTTTGATAACTGGTACGTATCTTAGAAATTATATAAAAATATATGTTTAAATCAATTAAACTATTAAAACAATATAATAATAAAAACATAGAAAAAAACAATATTAAAAAAATCAAAACACTGTTCATGCTATCTTTCAATTAATATGTATAATATGTATAATGGACTTAATATGAGTTATATATGCTATTTCTAGAATAATGATAAAAAAGAAAAAGTTAAATGTAGCTCTTCCAACGCAAACTTGCAACTTGTCTCCCTTGCTTGAATAATAGTTTCTTCAACCACCCCCTGTTCAATAGCAAATCCAATTCTACCGAAAATAAAACTTTGGTTATTTGACGTCGAGAAATTGTTCTGCACGACCCAAGAACAATGCATTCCAAGATGCAATCTGTTACACGCATTTTATCAAATAGTTTGTGGGTGACAGACTCATAGGGGTGGATTTTTAAGCCCAGCCTGGGGTAGCCCAACTCAACTCTTAATGGGCCTGTATGTTTATAGAAAATATTTAGTGTTTAATTTGGTATAAAAATTTAGGTCTCCTTTTCTTTCTTTACCAGGCCCCATATTCCAGATTTGTTCCAACCCAATTTACAGGCCCACTCTACGAATATTGACATTTTGAATTTTTGACAGCATCCCACTAGAGATTTCAATCATGTCGGGTTAACACGCTAATGGGTTTTGAGTTCACGGGTTCAAATTTTAAATCCTAAACCTGACCCATATATTTATTCGTGTTGTGTCGTGTCAAACCCATTTAAAACCGTGTCGTGTTTCGCATCAACCGGTTTTAATGTTTGTTTTGTGAAGATGAGTAATAACTAGTGACTTTCTAGCAATACAAACAATCATTTATCTTTTTTTGAACGGTGACTTTCTTTTTGAGTGACCCAATGTCGCACCGCCTAAACGGCGACCCTAGCCAAGATCTGCCCAGACTACATTGTCTTAACCGGACCCGCGCTGGGTTGGTCACGGTGTTTCCCCGGAAACCGTACTGCCTCCACACGAGATGCCTCGCTGAAGTAACAGCCGAATGAAAACCGGGGTGCGGCTCAGAATCGAACCCCCCTTGGTCGATTTATCACCATCATTTATCTGATAACCTTTAATAGTTGGTGTGGTTTAATTAATTGTTTTTGCTTCTTTATCTCTCTTTCCTAATTACAAACTTGAGTTTATATATTTAGCTCAATATAAGAATACTTCTCTAAAATCTAAATATAAACTTTTATTAAAAACCTCTAAACGGGTTGATATGTTAACACATTTAGGGGCTGTTTGGCTAAGCTTATTTTAGTGACTTATTTACTTATTGACTTTTTGAAAAGTTAAAAGGTGTTTGGGTTAGCTTATTATGTGAGAGGAATAAGTAAATAAGTCATTCCATTATGACTTATTTGCTTTTCAAATAAGCAAATAAGTTATAAGTAGCCCAAAATAAGCTTAGCCAAACAGCCCCTTAATAAACAGGTCGTGTTTGGGTTTAACTTATTTATTCGTGTTTGAATTAACGTGTTTAATAAAATGGGTTGTGTTAGCCAACCCAAAACCTACCTTTTTTTATTCAAAAAGTTGAAAACAATTCAGATTTGAGTAATGCGAGATTCATTGACAAATTCTCCCTTATTTGCAAAACTAAAATCTAGCCAAAACTGAATCTGTTTATTATTATTACTAGGTTATCTACCTGTGTGATACACGGGTTGAACAATATAAGTTGTATAAGATATAAAAATATAATAAAAATAAACTTCATTAAATAAAATCAAAATAAATTAGTGTATGATAGCTTGAATATAAATGGTTCAGTTTTCTCTACTGATTGTGATCCAAAAAAACTCATATTTGCGTAAAGATAACTTAATCCTGAACAACCAAACAAAAATGAAGGGCATTTATTAAGCAAACCTTGACTATGTTATTTGACTTGACTTCCTGAACTAAATATCTTCTTGAGTCTAAACCCTATCCCTCCTACTACATATCATTAACATAAAGTCTTTAAATTGTATGAAAAATCAGTAATATTAACTGCAGAACATATATTCAAAAATTGAAAAATTACATGAACTCTCTCCAGTAGATTTGCCATTGGCAAAACATGAGTAGACAACATGATTGCTTACAAAATGGTAGTTTTATTATCTCTCCAAAGAGGACTCAACCTATAATGGACATCATTACCAATCTGCAACCATTGTCAATGAATTCTCTTAATCTATTTGCAAGTCAAAGTTTGCATTTTAAAGAGATAGGGGTAATAAATCTATATATGTTTCAAAGATGTGATTTTACTTGCATTTCTGATAACACCAAACATAACCAAAGCGGCTTCATTAACATCCATAATAAAACTGGTTTGTATCTCAACCTACTTTAAATAAATCAAAAACATTTGTCAAAGTTTAGATAACCAGACAAACATAATAATAATCAAAGTTTTAATAACTATTTAACATTTAAGTTTAAATCAAAGATTAGAAATGCAATGAACATCAACATAAATATATAATTATATAATAGTAATTATCAGTGAAGTACACAAAATAACCTTTCTGAATTCTTGAGGATTAGTAATGCCTTCAATTTGAACATCATCACATGGTGGCCTTATACACCAACGTTCTCAATCCTCATGAATAGACACCATATTAAGAGTTCATATACCTTGTATACCATGGGTGTGTGTTTAATTAAGGGATTTTTACATATTTCCCCCTCCTAAGCTGTCTTATTACGTATTTACCCAAACCATAAAATCAATTACATATTTCCCCTTTTTTTGAGAAATTACCCAACTACCCTCTTGATAACCCATATGCGTAATAAGCATCTGCGTATAAACCCAAACCCTACACAATCAACAACAACGACGTTTTCTGTTCCCACCAAAACGTTTCAGTTCTTGTTCATCTTCTTCATCAGGTATGTTTCTACAAAATCGAATCTTCATCTTGGTTGTTCAAAATATCGAATCTGCCATCATATAATTCTCTGTTTTCGCATCTGCTTCTTCTTAATGCTAGTTCAAAAAAACGATTTTTGCTGCAATAGAATGTTTACTAGGGTTTATCGCACTGTGACTCAAATTCAGAATGGAAGACACCCTTTAATTTTGTATTTTTTTTTTTTTTGAGTTTGGGTTTTGTTTTTCACAAATGAAGTTTGTATAGTGAAAATCCATCGCCAGTGTCGGAAAGGAAGTGGTTAGGTTAAGTTAAAATGCATTTTATTAGATGTTATATTATGGTGCAATTTATGGATTTATCATAACAGACTGATACAGTTTGATGCAAAGCCTTGGATTAACAGGTCAAGGTTGACGGAATGGGAGTGGAGACAAACACCATGCTCCGATGTGGAACGAGTTCAGCTGCAGCGCATTTCGAACTTATTACGAGACGTTACGCTTTCCTCTAGGCCTGATAAATGGATCTGGAAGCCAGCGAATGACGGTTTGTTCTCGGTTACATCCTCTCGAAAGCTGCTATCGTTCGCGGTTCCATATTATCCTTTCGAATGGGTAAAATGGGTTCCCAAAAAAGTCAATATTTTCGGGTGGCGCGGGGTACAAGATAGGCTGCCAACATTGATCGGGCTAAAGAAAAGGAGCATGACACAAGGATCGACAGTTTGTAAGCTATGCGGTGAACAAGAAGAGGATGCGGATCATCTATTTGCGGGTTGCTATGTGGCGTCAATATTATGGCAAAAGGTAAGCGTTTGGGGACGTGTTGCATTTTCCGTGGAAAGCGTGTTAATATAGATACAATATTTGGCGAGATGCAAGCAAATACTTTCCTGTGGACGAAATGCAGAGCAAAGCAAAGAACTTTAAATTGGAGGAGCTGGGCATGTTTTGCTGTAGGAGAGTAGATCACTGTATGTTTTTTTGTTTTTTGTTTTCTGTCTTTACTTTTGGTGATTATGTAAAGGTTTGGTCTAGTATCTAACTAGCCGATATGTACTGGACAAATGCTTGGTGATGAATGTGATTGGAATTTGCTGTTAAAAAAAAAGGTCAAGTTAATTCAAAATACATTTTTGGTGTTGTCCTGGATTTAAGTTCATGATATTTTGTGATTACTAGTTTGTCTATTGAGCCATTAGTGTGTTCATTTTAGTGTTTTAGGGTCTTGTATGACAGGAGGTTCCCAACTAAATTAAAGGGAAAATTGTATTGTATGAGCGGTTGATTTCGAATTTTTGGTTTCGTATTTATTATGAATGGAATTTATGTTTTTGAATGGAAATTATTATGAATGGAATTTATGTTTTTATTATGAGTATTATGGTTTGTGTGTATTATTTGACAAACGTAACAAGTAGAAGAATTAAGGTGATAATACATAAATTGGGTAAATCTGTAATTGATTTTACATATCAGAATGGGGAAATATGTAAATATTTATTTACTAGTTCATTAAGGGTAAAATAGTTATAAATACGAGTCATTTTAATGAAAAGGGGAAATATGTAATATATATCAGTTAGGGAGGGGAAATATGTAATTGATTTTATGGTTTGGGTAAATACGTAATAAAGCAACTTAGGAGGGGGAAATATGTAAAAGGCCCTTTAATTAAATATGCTTATTGGTTACAATTTCTAGAAGCACACACACCATACCTTACATTTTTCAATCACATCATAACAAAAGCCAACAATACATGTTTAATTCTCTTTCTTCAACACTCCATTCTAATCCCAAAACATGCCTTTGGTTACCTGTGACTCACAAAACCCAGAAACGCTTTAAGCAAACCTGGAACACCCTTTAAGTGATGGTTAGTCGCAGAAGTGAATAGACAGACAATTTTAAGCTAAATTTGGGTTGACCAGAGACTTCCATCCAAATTTTCAAAAACGAAGTAATGTTTCAATTATTTCTTTGACCAAGATGAATTAACGACACACTTTTACCCATTTGACACGTCTATTGGAAATAACTGTTACCCATTCAATCCGTCTATCAGAACTAAGTTTTATAATTCTGTGGTATGTTATAAATGATAAATAAACCTGGCAATCAAATGGGTAAAAAAACTGAGCTAAAGCTAATAAATTTCTATATCCAATGAAAGACAGATGGAGAAGATATAGTTTCAGAACATTAACATCTAAACAAAAACCATTTTAATTTGGACACTAACGACATAAACGATATGACATACAAAAGACAAACTGTCACACCCCGATATTTCCACGTTTGACCGGTGGGCCCGGTGGGGAGTATCGTGACGTAGTTGGTAACATTACAGTCAAACAACACAATATTTAATATGCACAGCGGAAGCAAAAGATGTTGATCAGTTCTGTTTAAACATAATGGAAAACATGAATAACATACCTGTTACAGCAGACAGGCCAGTAGAGAATCCAGTCAGAGATGCAGCCATTGAGTTCGACATACTTGTCAGGATGATCTGGTTCCTCCTTAGGGTGTAAGGTGATGATGGTGATGAACCGAAACTAGGGAGGGTTTCGGTTGAGAGAGAGAGAGAGAGTCGATTATGATGTTATGAGGGTTGTGAGATTATCTAACTTGTGTAACCCTTTAACTCTCTAATAAGCTCATTATTTATACACCCAAGAGGAAACCTAATTAGTTAATAAGGGTAATATGGTCCATCAACAATTACCAACTAATTATTAATAGGTTATTAATATATTTTGATCTATATAATATAAATGATTATAAAGGCTACAAGATTAAATATTACATTAATAATATATTTAATCTCACATTCTCCCACTTAGCCGAGTAATCATTTATCATGAGTATTAGGTAAGCCTGGCCAGGAGTTAACACTCATTTTAGCTTTAAACCAAGAACTATAGCAGAGAAATACAGTCGTTGAATCATCATTCGACTCAGGACCCCCATTAGTCATACTTTAGCCTCAATTTAAAACCTAACAGTTATGATCAAAATACGCATAAGCCCTTTAGCGTCTGATTTGTATTTATATTTGTCTATATGTCATTACACCGGCAGAACATATGTTAGAGACATACAAAATCAAACTGAGGAAATTTTATTAATTAAAACATAAGCTAGTACAATATGCCATTAAATAAGGTCTTTAGTAAGTCCCATATTCGATACATGTTCTTCGAAAACTTTAGGTGGGAGACCTTTAGTCATCGGATCCGCAAGCATATCTTTAGTACTAATATACTCAATACAAAGATTATTTTCCTCAACTCGTTCACGTACGAACAAATATTTTGTATCGAGATATAAACCAGCTCCAGTCGAACTGTTACTGTTCGAGAAACTAACGGCAACTGAGTTATCACAGTAAAGCTTCAATGGTCTAGAAATGGAATTAACGATTTTGAGTCCAGTAATCAGATTTCTAAGCAACATTCCATGACAGGTTGCGTTGTAAACAGCAATGTATTCTGCCATCATTGTGGAAGTTGTAGTTAACTGTTGTTTATGACTCTTCCATGAGATAGGTCCGCCTGCTAACATAAAGATGTAGCCCGAAGTGGATTTCTTGTCATCTTTGCATTTAGCAAAGTCAGAATAACCTACCACTTCTAAATGACCACTTCTTCTATAAGTCAGTTTATAGTCTTTCGTCCCTTGCAGATATCTAAGGACCTTCTTAGCTGCTTTCCAGTGATCTAGGCCAGGATTAGTCTGATAACGACCTAGCATTCTAGCAATATAAGCGATATCTGGGCGAGTACAGACTTGAGCATACATCAGGCTCCCGATTACTGACGCGTAAGGTATCTGGCTCATCTGCTCCTTTTCAACCTCTGTTGTCGGACACTGGAATGAACCGAAAACATCTCCCTTAACTACTGGAGCAACTGAGGGTTTGCACTGTTGCATGTTGTAACGTGTAAGGACACGATCTATGTAAGTCTTTTGAGACAATCCTAAGATTCCTTTGTGTCTATCTCGGTGAATTTCGATGCCAATGACGTAAGAAGCATCTCCGAGATCCTTCAGGTCGAAGTTATTCGAGAGTAACCGCTTCGACTCATGCAACATGTCTAAACTATTACTTGCCAATAGAATATCATCTACATAAAGGACAAGTATAGTAAAGTTACTCCTACTCATCTTGAAGTAGGTGCATTGATCCACTTGATTCTTCATAAAACCTTGCCTCTTCATGATTTCATCAAACTTGAGGTACCATTGACGTGATGCTTGTTTTAACCCATAAATGGATTTCTTCAACTTACAGACTAGATGCTCCTGACCTTCAGGTTTAAAGCCTTCAGGTTGTTTCATGTAAACATCTTCGTCTAAGTCTCCGTTAAGGAAAGCCGTTTTGACATCCATCTGATGCAGCTCAAAATCAAAATGAGCTACTAGGGCCATAACGATCCTTAATGAATCTTTACGAGAGACAGGTGAAAACGTCTCTTGATAATCAATTCCCTCTTTCTAAGTGTAGCCCTTCGCAACCAATCTCGCTTTGTAGCGTTCAACGTTCCCATTCGGATCCAGTTTTGTTTTGAACACCCATTTACAACCTACAGGTTTGGCACCATTGGGTAATTCGACTAAATCCCAAACGTCATTTTTCTTCATGGATTCAAGCTCATCAATCATTGCTTTATTCCATTCAGAAGACTGATCACTGCTAATGGCTTCATTATAAGAGTTAGGATCATTTAGCTTTCCAGCATCCATTTCAGTCAGGTAGGTTGTAACACCTCGAAAATTCATGTCCAATAATGTATTGACACGTGTCATAAACTTTGAACGTGTAAAGGATTACCTTAGAAGGACTAGAGTTGACAAACAAGGAAGGTATGTGAATATAAGGGTTCAAAATGTCAACAATGGATAAATATACTTTACAATAACCCTACATGATGTTTATACCCTTAAACGAATAAATCATGGATCATACGAAGCTAATTGTGAAAGAAAGTGAGAGATTACAAACTACAGGGGTTAAATGTGTCGACATGTTTAAAGTATACCTCTGAGTGACCTTTTAGCAAACCCGAAGCTTTGTAACGATTAATTATGCTCATTAGAATGTATGATAACAATTTCACCAAGTTTCGTTATCGTATGAGAAAGTTATGATAAAATTCGTATACGAGGGGTTAAAAGCGTCAACGTTGAAATTTAAGACTTTTTGGTGATCGTATGAATAACCGGGGACCTAACAAAGTTGGTTTATGACTTGGAGTCCTTAAAAGTCAAGTTTGGGGGTTACAAGTGCAAGAAACCATGTTAAAAAAAAAATCGAGTTTGGAAGTTCACGGGCCAAATGTGTCTTTTTTTGAAAGTTCTGTTTTGCTGACCAGGTCCTTACAGACCGTAAGGCTGGACCATTACGGTCCGTAAGCAATGCCCAGATGCAGAAACTCGTTTAAATGGCTGTTCAGCCCATGTAACGACTTATCTTGCCCTTTAACACCACCAGGGGTTGCCTAAACTGATTCTTAGGCCTTAGGGACACTTGTTAATCATCAGGGAACACCTCATAGGCTTGTTTGTCATGATCTTGATGGATCAAAGGCACTATATAAGGCCTCATTGTTGCAACTTTGTTCATCCCTTCATTTCCTTCACTTCTGATCATTTCTGGAGCACAAGGTCCTTCCCTAAGCATCCCTAATCGTGCATTAGACCTTGGTAAGTATCCTTGACCTTCCTTAATTGAGTTTTACTTAGTTATTAGCTTAAAAGTCAAACCGTCGTAATTAACGTTTGACTTAGCGATTAATCATTAATGGTCCAGTGATTAGTCGAATTGAAGGTAGTTATAAGTTGGTATTTATGTGGGTAATAAACCCTTAGAAGGGCACCCTCTGATTCCCACTCTAACTAGACCATTTGTCGGGTCAAAGTTGATTAGAAAAAGTCAACAGAATGCTAATCTTCGAATTAACGCATAATTAACAATGTAGAAGATGTGTAACCTGTTTCATCACTCATATAACTTGGTAATAAGTATAAGAACCGAAATTTTCTGTTTAGGCTCGGTTAGGAACCGAAAGTCGCAAAACTTTGACTTTTGCTTTGACTTCAGTTTTGACCCGATTTAGATGGGTTTGGAAATGCCTTAGAGCTTCCTTAGGACCAGGTTACATGATAGTATAACCCTCTGTGGTTGGATCGTTGATTGTCCGATTCGTTTACACGTTTCCGTTAATTGCTTAATGTTGACCATAATGCCCTTTTGACCATAAAACGAGAATTTTGGAAATATGAAAGGACAATAATCTTTATTACTGATTTATAAACATGTCCCTAAAATTTCATATCAGTTGGAGGTCTAGATTAGGAGTTATGCTCAATAGCGTAATTAGAAAGCTTTTGTTAATTAAAAAGCATAATTAGCGTAAAGCCTCTCTAAAACTAATTTTTGTCACCAAACCTTTTACCCACTAATGTAATATAATATTTTGGGATTTTTGAAGATTTTTAATTATTTTTAACCTGCTCATAACCTAAGGTTATGACCTTGATTCGGTAAATACCGATTATACCTTTTTTGTTCATAAAATGAGTTCTACATAATATTTTGACACCAATCCAATTGCTACTGATTTGATATAATAAATAAAGTATTTTGAACTTTATAACCTGATCAGAAAACTCAGATTTTCTGTATAACCCGGAAATCGCTTAAAATGGCTTTTTACGCGTATTAAACGCCTAGTATGGGTTTAAAACCATTTTGGTAAATAAGACTTATCACCAACTGATATAACCTGTTAAATTAAGTTGTTTTACTGATTATTTCAGACCCGTGTCTCAGAATTTAAAATTTATCTCTTTTATAATCTTTTAAATGACCAAAATACCCCTACGTGGCTTATATTGAGATTAAACTCGTTTTGGGCATAATGGAAGGTATCCTACTGATATCACAACATGTTTAAGGCATATTAACTTAGGAAACCTGTATAGGACCCATATGGTTACCCGTTACGCCTCTTGCGCGTTCGGTTCGGTTCGGTTTATGTAACTAGTTTGCATAAATTAGCCGAAACGGGTCAAACCTTATCATTTTCATTTCAAAATCCAGAATGTATTTAGTTTACCCATTTTATACAAGTCTTCATACTTGTTGGGTCTAAATCACATTCTAATCCGGCCTCCGCTTAATCTAGTGTGTCGTACCTTTGTTCTGTTTAAAACTAGCCGGTCTAAGTGTATGACATAATTAAGACCCGTTAGTATTCTAATTGGTTATTTATACCATCATTCCAGACTAGAGCCTTCCGGTAAATTGTACCTACGCTTACTTAAGTTAATACGGCTGAGTTATTATAATTCTTGCTATTTAAGACAGAAGCTAGCTCAGGTAAATACTCTTAACTTATTTTCTCTATTACGGGCTTGGGATACGGTAATATAAATACCGCATGGTCAGGTATGGGATTCAAAGACCAATAAGTCGGGAAATCCAAATAACCTGTTTTAATTCGTATTGCTTGACTGAAACATTGGGGGTTAATGCGACCGTGTCCTGGATATCCTTGACTCATTAAATGCAATGGCCACGACCTAAGCACGGGGTGTAGGCATACACCTGACAGATGCCATATGTTTATTAATTAAATTATACCCAATATGGGATTCCCAATAAGGGAATAGTGGTGTGTCGGTTAATCTTGAACCGGCATAGAACCGGGCCCCGTATGTAGAGCAAGTTATGTAAAACTGATAACATGAGATATAGTTTGTCCCAAGTATAAAAGATTAATTTTGCCTTGTGCATTTTAATCAAAGTGTCAAAATATTTTGTGCCTGGTGCATCTAAATCAATTTTCTTAAACTCTTTTCAAATGAGTCAGTTGAGTGTATTTACCAGTGAAAACTGACGTATTTTCCAAAGTCTAAGTGACAGGTACAAGTACGTAATAGGCTGGAAGCTGCTCAGGACTTGTTAGTTGAGGACTTTGCAATTCCTTCACAAAAGCCATTAGTCTGAAAACTTCTTTTGTTGTTTTGATCCGCTTGTGGATTATTACAAGCTAGTCTGTACGGAATACTTTTATATTATCAGACATTTGTGTTTGTAATAATATTTTATATTTCAAGACTTCCACTGTGCATTTAAATTGTGTTGTTTGACTATGATGATATTAACTACGTCACGATACTCCCCACCGGGCCCACCGGTAATACGTGGAAATATCGGGGTGTGACAGGTTGGTATCAGAGCCAACATTGAGTGAATTAAACACTAGCCTTTTGTGTTTAGTCTCAATGACACATTAGCACATTCCTTGACCTTCTGAGTCTAGACTTAACATAGGAATATTCTCAATCCTAATCTGGAAATTTTTGCTTCCAATTTTTATATATATTGGATACGTCGCCAAGCGAAGAAGCCGTAATAAGAATTCTCCACACCCGGAGCTTTGAAATGCTGAGCTTCGTACCGCGGCCAGGATGAAACGTGCAACCAAGAAGAAAGCATTCAGAAATAAAATGAAGAAGAAACTCCTTTTGCTGAAGATCGTTTCCTTAGTAGTCCTTATAAGGACATATTTATCTTTCAGTCCCTTCGAGGACAACATTATTCCTTTCAAGTCCCGTTTAGGGCAAACCTGAACTTTTTAAATTTTTATAGTGGAATGACTAAATTTAAATTTTCATCCTAAACATGAAATATGAAATAAATGAAAAATAACATTCCTTTTATAAGATCTCGAGTTGTGAAGATTGAAGCCCTTAGTCGAAAACTCAGTGGTCTCGAGTCGAGACTGTTGTCTCGAGTTGTGAAGTTTTGAGCCCTTATGATTTCGAGTCGAGACCTTGTAGTCTCGAGTCGAGACCCGATGGTCTCGAGTCGAGACCCGATGGTCTCGAGTCGTAATCTGATGGTCTCGAGTCGAGACCTTGTGGTCTCGAGTCGTAATCTGATGGTCTCGAGTCGAGACCTTGTGGTCTCGAGTCGTAATCTGATGGTCTCGAGTTGTAAAGATTTGAGAACCTTTATGATTTCGAGTCGAGACCTTGTGGTCTCGAGTCGAGACCTTGTGGTCTCGAGTCGAGACCTTGTGGTCTCGAGTCGAGACCTTGTGGTCTCGAATCCACTGTTAACAGCTGTTTATTGTGATAATAACTGAAAACTCGAAATTTTAGGGATTATGGGATAATGTTTCCTGTTTTATTGCTGATCTAAACTTATCAAAAGATTTCGAAAATAATAACTGATTATCCTTTAACAGTTTTCGGAAACTTTAATAGATAAAATTAAGATCAAAACAGAAAAAACACCCACTAATCCAAATCATATTCCAAAACTTAAGGAATTTTCGAGTTTTACTTAGAACAAGTGATGAACCCTAAAAAAATAAAAACATAATTCTAGGTTCCGAAACCTGAATTTTAAGACTTTTGTTAACAGATTTCGGATATTAGTTTGCCCTTTATGGTTTCGGGTGACATGATTATGCACCCGTTTCATTAAAACACTGATTTCGGCACATTTAAAAACGAAAACAGCCGTGATATGATTAGACTTTCAAAATTCTGTTTTCCAGATTTTGATCCCAGAATAATGGATACGAAAACAGAACTGATTTATCAACATATGCTCTGATACCACATGTTGATCAGTTCTGTTTAAACATAATGGAAAACATGAATAACATACCTGTTACAGCAGACAGGCCAGTAGAGAATCCAGTCAGAGATGCAGCCATTGAGTTCGACATACTTGTCAGGATGATCTGGTTCCTCCTTAGGGTGTAAGGTGATGATGGTGATGAACCGAAACTAGGGAGGGTTTCGGTTGAGAGAGAGAGAGAGTCGATTATGATGTTATGAGGGTTGTGAGATTATCTAACTTGTGTAACCCTTTAACTCTCTAATAAGCTCATTATTTATACACCCAAGAGGAAACCTAATTAGTTAATAAGGGTAATATGGTCCATCAACAATTACCAACTAATTATTAATAGGTTATTAATATATTTTGATCTATATAATATAAATGATTATAAAGGCTACAAGATTAAATATTACATAAATAATATATTTAATCTCACAAAAGATAGATATATTTCAACCGAATATAATTGTAATATCAAGTATCACAAACAGTTGAAAATAATCCACAGGTGGATCAAAAATAAATAGGAAACATTGTTCAACAGTTTTGACATCCAAGCTTGCGAGACTTATTGTGGACGCTAGGAGAAAGCCAGCCTAGTTCGCATAGTACCTGCACTTAACCTTTTTGGGAAAATACGTCAGTTTACACTGGTAAATACATTCAACCGACTCATTTTGAAAAGTTTAATAAAATTTATTTGAATGCACGTGGCACAAACTTTTTATAACTTGGGATAGTTATTTGAATATAATGCTTGTAAAAGAATTACATGTTCCTTATGCGTTCAGTAGCCCGATCCGTAGACCGGGTTAAAGATCAATAGACACACCACATTATTTATTTATGCACTGACGGGTGTACGCCTACACCCCGTGCTCAGGTCGTGGCCATCTCGTAAGATGATGCCAAGGATATCCGGGACATGGTCATTAACCCCCCAAAGGCTTTAAGCAAACAAAACATTTCAAAACGGGCATATCAATGATTTAACCCCTATTCGATTAAAGATTCAATGCCGGACCAAGCGGTATTTTATATACCGTACCCCAAGCCCGTATAAAGGGAAAATAAGTTAAAAGTATTTACCTTTGCAAGTATCAATCACAAATAGCAAGTGCGTGTAGCTTTTACCGAGTCTCCTATTCTGGAACGAAGGTTTATAATAACCTATTAGAATCCTAAAGGGTCTTTAATTAAGCCTAACGTTAGACCGGTTAGTTTCACGGAAAGATACGGTTCAAACGCGTGATTAAGCGAAGACCGGAATAGAATGTGATTTAGACCCGACAAGTTTGAAGACTTGTATAATATGGGTAAACTAAACACATTCTGGATTTTGAGATAAAAACGACAAGGTTTGACCCATTTCGGCTAATTTATGCAAACTAGTTACATAAACCGAACCGAACGCGTAAGAAGCGTAACGGGTAACCGTAAGAGTCATATACAGTTTTCCTAAGTCAATATGCTTTAAATATGTTGTGATATCAGTAGGATATCTTCCATTATGTCCAAAACGAGTTTAATCTCAAATTAAGCCCCGTAGGGGTATTTTGGTCATTTTAAAGATTATAAAAGAGATTAAATGAAACTCTGAGATTCGGGTCTGAATACATCAGTAAAATAACTTATTTTAACAGGTCATATCAGTTGTGATAAGTCCTAAGTGCCAAAAATGGTTTTAAACCTAAACTATGTGTTTAATACGCGTAAAAAGCCATTTTAAGCGATTTCCGGGTTATACAGAAAATCTGAGTTTTCTGATCAGGTTATAAAGTTCAAAATACTTTATTTATTATTTAAAATTAGTAGCAATTGGATTGGTGTCAAAATATTATGTAGAACTCATTTTATAACAAAAAAGGGTATAATCGGCATTTACCGAATCAAGGTCATAACCTTAGGTTATGAGCAGGTTAAAAATAATTAAAAATATTTAAAAATCCCAAAATATTATATTATATCAGTGGGTAAAAGGTTTGGTGTCAAAAATTGGGTTTAGATAGGCTTTATGCTAATGACGCCGTTTAATTACTAAAATGCGTTCTAATTACGCTAATGAGCATACTCCTAATCTAGACCTCCAACTGATGTGAAAATTTAGGGACATGTTAATAAATTAGTAACAAAGATTATTGCCCTTTCATATATCCAAAATTCTCGTTTTATGGTCAAAAGGGCATATTGGTCAACATTTAAGCAATTAACGGAATCATGCATATTAATTGGATAGCTAATGAACCAAGGCGTATAACCACAGAGGGTTATACTATCATGTAGCCTGGTCCTAAGGAAGCTCTAAGGCATTTCCAAATCATAATAAATCGGGTCAGAACTGAAGTCAAAGCAAAAGTCAAGGTTTTGCGACTTTCGGTTCCGAACCGGGTCTAAACAGAAAAATTGTCGGGTCGAACATGTTTAGACATGTTCTTATACTTATTACCAAGTTATATGAGTGATAAAATAGGTTACATGCGTTCTACATTGCTAATTACATGTTAATTTGCAATTTAAGTTTCTGTTGACTTTTTCTAAACAACTTTGACCCGACATTTGATCTAGTTAGAGCGAGAATGAGAGGGTGCCCTTTTAAGGGTTTAATGCCCACATAGTTACCAACTTATAACTACCTTCAATTCGACTAATCACTGAACCATTAATGATTAATCGCTAAGTCAAATGGTAATTACGACGGTTTGACTTTTAAGCTAAAACTAAGTAAAAACTCAATTAAGGAAGGTCAAGGGTACTTACCAAAGTCCTATGCACGACTAGGGATGACTTGGGTCTGCTTTGGAGCTCCAGAAGTCTTCAAGAATGCAGATGGAAGGTGTGATCAAAAGTTGTAACTAATGGCCCTTTATATAGTGCTTTAATCTCACTAGATTATTGACATCTAAGTCTACCATTGGTCATGGATCATCCACAGATGTTCCCTAAGGTCTAAAAAGCATGTAGGGGTCGCCCATGGAGTGGAAATATCTGTTTTAAGTCGGTTATTGCGCTTAAACAGGCCGCTGTCTCACTTTTCTGCATCTGGGGATCGGACGCGGCCCACGTAAGGTTCTGTTAAGGCTTACGCGGCCCGCCTGAGTCCTGCTGTCAGTTTTAAACCTTTTCTAGTTGTTGCATCTTGGCTCTTGGTCCTTCGAAAGGTCATCCAACCTTATTTCTTGCATTATGAGCCCTTCACATTTACTTATAAGGTCTTCAAGACTTATACCCACTTTTTTAAGTCCTTGGTCACTTTATGTTTACCCGAAAAGCCATAATTTTCAACGTTGGCGCTTTAACCCCTCGCATACGAATTTGATCATAACTTTCTCATACGATAACGAAACTTTATGAAATTTTTATCATGTACTCTAGTGAGCATAATTTACCGTTACAAAGCTTCGGGTTTGCTAAAAGGTCACTCAGAGGTATACTTTAAACATGTTGACACATTTAACCCTTGTAGTTTGTAATCTCTCACTTTCCTTCACAATTAGCTTCGCATGATCCATGATTCATTCGTTTAAAGGTATAAACATCGTGTAGGGTTATTGTAAAGTATATTTATCATTTGTTGACATTTTGAACCCTTATATTCACACACTTTTCTTGTTTGTCAACTTTAGTCCCTCTAGAGTATTATTTCACACGTTCAAGCTTATGACACTTGTCAATACATTATAGGACGTGAATTTTTGAGGTGTTACATCCTCACCCCCTTAAAAGAAATCTTGACCTCGAGATTTACTGAAATAAATGAGGGTACTTTTCTTTCATTGTGGATTCCACCTCCCACGTGTACTCGGGACCTCTACGGGCATCCCATTTTACCTTTACAATAGGCACATGCTTCCTTCGAAGCTTCTTAACCTCTCGATCCTCGATCGACACAGGTTGTTCGACAAACTTCAAGCTCTCTTCTATGTGCACATCTGTATGTGGTATGACTAGTGATTCATCAGCGAAACACTTCTTCAGATTGCAGATGTGGAATACATTGTGAATACCACTGAGCTCTTCAGGTAAGTTTAACTTATAGGCAACTGATCCGACACGTTCGATGACTTCGAATGGCCCTATGTACCTTGGGCTTAACTTACCTTTCTTACCAAATCGTATCACTCCCTTCCAGGGTGATACTTTAAGCAACACTTTATCACCTACCTCGAATTTCAGAGGTTTACGCTTTAGATCTGCGTAGCTTTTCTGCCTATCCCTGGCAGCTTTCAGGCGGTCACGAATCTGGACAATCTTGTCCGTCATTTCAAAGACTATTTCAGGTCTTGACAGTTGGACATCTCCAACTTCCGCCCAACAAACGGGAGTTCTGCACTTTCTACCGTATAAGGCCTCGAAAGGCGCAACCTTGATGCTGGTATGGTAGCTATTGTTATATGAGAACTCAATTAATGGCAGGTGGTTATCCCAACTACCACCTAAGTCAATCACACATACACGAAGCATGTCTTCCAAAGTTTGGATTGTACGCTCACTCTGTCCGTCCGTCTGAGGATGGTAAGCCGTACTGAAATTTAAGTGCGTGCCCAAAGACTGTTGGAAACTTTTCAAAAAATGTGACATGTATCTAGTGTCTCTGTCAGAGATAATAGACACAGGCACGCCATGTAGAGACACAATCTTGTCTACGTACAATTGGGCTAACATGTCGGAGCTATAGGTCTCCTTGATGGGTAGGAAATGTGTTGACTTAGTCAGTCTATCTACTATCACCCATATCGTATCATTTCCTTTCCTTGTCTTTGGCAACTTGGTGATGAAATCCATTGTCACTATTTCCCACTTCCACGTGGGAAGTTCAGGCTGTTTTAGCAAACCTGACGGTTTCTGATGTTCGGCTTTGACTTGCGCACACGTCAAACATTTAGCTACATAGGTAGCTATAGACTTCTTCAAGCCTATCCACCAATAATTTGCCTTTAGATCCTGGTACATCTTATCAGCTCCAGGATGAACGGAGTATTTAGAACTGTGGGCTTCCTGGAGGATAACATCTCGAAGTCCTCCACAAACTGGAACCCATATTCGTCCATTCAATCTCAGAATTCCGTCCTTGCCCTGAGATAGTTGTTCTTCGGTTACTCCTAGCTTTTCATTAGGATAGTTAGCTTCTAACACAGCTTCCTTCTGTGCAGCTAACAACCTTTCGTTCAAACCATTCTTTATCTCAATGCTTTTGGCATTGATTCGGATGGGTTTTACCCTTTCCTTTCTACTCAAGGCATCGGCGACTACATTCGCCTTGCCAGGATGGTATCTTATTTCACAGTCATAATCATTCAAGGTTTCCATCCAACGTCGTTGACTCATGTTCAAATCCTTTTGGTTAAACAGGTGCTAGAGGCTCTGGTGATCAGAATAGATCACACACTTGATACCGTATAAATAGTGTCTCCATAGTTTTAGTGCAAATACAACGGCACCCAATTCCAAGTCATGGGTGGTGTAATTCTTTTCATGCACCTTTAACTGTCGTGAAGCATTGACAATAACTTTGCCTTTCTGCATAAGCACACATCCCATCCCGGTGTGTGATGCATCACAGTATACCACAAACTCATCTATTCCATCAGGCAATGTCAACACAGGTGCATTGCTTAGCTTCTGCTTAAGGATATCAAAGGATTCTTGCTGCTTAGGGCCCCAATCGAACTTTATTTTCTTCCTAGTCAAAGAAGTTAGGGGTGCAGCAATTCTTGAAAAATTTTCAATGAATCGCCTATAATATCCTGCCAATCCCAAGAAACTGCGAATTTCTGTGGGCGTCTTCGGCTCTTGCCAATTCATGACAGCTTCAACCTTAGCGGGATCCACTTGGATTCTGCGTTCGCTAACCACATGTCCAAGAAATTGGACTTCACGAAGCCAGAATTCACATTTAGAGAATTTGGCATAGAGCTTCTCCTGCTGAAGTAGTGAAAGAATACATCGAAGATGTTTCTCATGGTCAGCCTGATTCTTTGAATAAATCAGAATGTCGTCAATGAAGACGATAACAAATGTGTCCAAGTAGGGCTTGCAGACACGATTCATGAGATCCATGAATGCGGCAGGTGCATTAGTGAGCCCAAAAGGCATCACTAGGAACTTGTAATGACCATAACGAGTCCTAAATGCAGTCTTGTGTACATCTTCGTCTTTAACCTTCAATTGATGATAGCCTGACCTCAGATCGATCTTGGAGAAGTAACTTGCCCTTTGAAGTTAATCGAACAGATCGTCGATTCTGGGTAATGGGTACCTATTCTTGATAGTGACCTTATTAAGCTCACGGTAATCGATGCACAGACGCATCGATCCATCTTTCTTCTTGACAAATAAGATTGGTGCTCCCCAAGGAGACGAACTAGGTCTAATGAAACCCTTGGCTAGCAATTCATCTAGTTGCGTTCTCAATTCCTTCATCTCTGTTGGTGCCAACCTATAAGGCGCCCTTGCTACTGGTGCTGCCCCAGGGATGATGTCAATTCTGAATTCCACTTGCCTATCTGGTGGTAAACCAGGTAGTTCTTCAGGAAAAACTTCAGGGTATTCAGAAATAACAGGGATATCCTCAATCTTAGGCTTCGGCTCATCGATAGTAACTTGTGCCATGTAGATGACACAACCCTTCTTTAAACACTTAGAGGCCTTGAGCATAGTCACTTGCTCAGGCAGTCCATACTGGGTATCTCCCTGAATGGTAAGGGATTCGCCAGACGGAGTCTTGATCACCACTTGCTTCTTATTGCAGACAATCTGGCCCTGGTTATGAGATAACCAGTCCATGCCTAAAACTATGTCAAAACCGGCAAACTTCAAAGGAAGTAGTGACAAAGGAAAAGAGTGGTTCTTAATGGATATGAAACATCCATCTAATATGGTTGAGGCGGTTTCTAAGGTGCCATCTGCTAACTCCACCTCATATTTCACACTTAAGGTTTTAACAGGTAAATTCAGCAATTTGCAAAACTTATTATCTACAAATGATTTATCAGCGCCTGAATAAAAAGTACTCTTGCATAGACATCATTTATGAGGAAGGTACCTGTGATCACATTGTCGTCCTGCATAGCTTCCTTCGCATCCATCCTGAAGACCCTAGCATTAGTCTTCTTTCCTTCATCAGCTTTCTTAGCATATTTTGGGCAATTTGTCTTAATGTGCCATTTTTCGTTGCAACTGTAGCACGTTGCGTCCTTCAGTTTCTTGCACTCTAGGGTTTTATGTTCCGAAGATTTGCAAATCCCACATGGCCTCGTCTGAGACTGGGATTTCGATTCAAGTCTGCACCTCCCAAAGTGGTGCTTCTGACAAGTCTTACACTTGGGCTTATCTCCAGATTGATGCCCATCCTTCTTAGAACCTGACCCCTTCTTGTGGTCATTGTTTCCCCGGTGCTTCTTGTCAGACCGTCGTGAATTATCATCTTCACGCTTCCTTTTCTCGGCATCCATGTTCCTCAGCGATCTCTGCCTGACCGCGTCCAGTGTGAGGGACAAAGATATATCAGCTACAGATCTGAAAGTAGCTGGCCGAGAGGCTTTTACACTTGCCTTTATCTCTGGGGCTAAACCCCCAATGAAACGAGCTATTCTTTTGGGTTCCGGGGTCACCAGATAAGGAACCAACCTTGACATTGTATTAAAGCTCGTAAGGTAAGCTTGGCAATCCAGATTCTTCATAACCAAGGATAAGAAATCAGATTCAATCTTTTTTACCTCATGCTGAGGACAGTAGTTTTCCCTGATGAGGGCAACAAATTGCTCCCATGTCATGTTGTACAATGGGATCTTCCCAGTAGCTTGAATCAACTATCTCCACCAGGCTAAGGCCTCACCTTTGAAAGATTGAGACACAAACTTTACCACATCTCTATCAGCGCACCCGCTAATATCAACCACCGTGTCCATCTCATCCAGCCATGTCATGCAGTCTATAGCCCCTTTTTCCCCAGTGAAATCCCTGGGTTTGCATGACACAAAGTATTTGTAGGAGCAACCTTTATCACGGGGTCCTTGATTCAGCACGATCCTTTGAGATGGGACACTTTGCTGGTTTGAAGAGTGACGATCGTCATCATCTTTCTTTGGTTCATCCTTTTTGGAGGGTGGCTTGCTGTGAGCCTCAGAATGAGTCTTAGGCTTGGAATGGGGTATTGATTGGGCTCTGCTCCGAGTACCACTTGTTTCACTATACTGCCTATCCAAGGCTCTCGTAACAACATTGTCGATTAATGTTTGGAGTTCAGCACCAGACACATTGAACCTGGTGGTGTCATTATTCTCCCTTGGCCGACTATTGATTTCATCAGAGTCCGCCATGTATCTTGAACTGTTACATAAGATATCGACAATAATTTATTTGGGAGTTTATTATGGAATTGCCTTTTAGGGCAATTCATTAACCATGGTAAACATAGACCACATTTGGTTAATTTGTTACTCACATTTATTTAGGATTTTATTATAACCTATCCTAATTATCAAACAATAACAGTATTATTAGCACAAAAGACCTAGTCACAGGGACGTTTTAAATCATAAACCATGATTTCAGAGAATCAAAGTATGAAGGTTTGAACATAGTTCTTTACCTTTTTCTGACAGGGAGTCGTAGACTACTACTATCTTTTGTCTTATATGACAATGAGTACGGCCCGTAGGCACTATATTACCAATGTATGGTCAACATATGATCATCTTAATTGATGATTTAAACCCATGATTTATAGATCATTAAATTAGGTTTAGGAATCTTTTGAAGAATTCTTATATAAGAATGACGTGTGTGATCTTTAACGAATCACGTCTGCCAGGAGCGTTAACATGTTTTCAGATGTTAACAGGGATCCGAATCTTTTAAACAGGTCTTACCATCTTGGCTGAGTCTTATAATGACATGTAGGCTAGGTTATACCTTTAAGATTCTTATTTAATATTTAAATAGGCAGATTATTTTAAAAGGAATGATTTTGATTTATTTATTTCATGTATAATATATTTATGCATATAGTGACAAAAATGAAATTTATAATCTTAACATTCCATTAACATTTAAAAGTACACATTGCCCTAAACGGGACTTTTAACAGGACAATTCACCCACTCAGGGGCCAAACAAAAATACAAGTCCACGCAGGGACCAATTACTTAAACAGATGTCCACGCAGGGACTAAAAGACAAGTCCACGCAGGGACTAAATACACAGATAATTGTCCACGCAGGGACTAAAAGACAAGTCCACGCAGGGACTAAATACACAGATAAATGTCCACGCAGGGACTTGATAGAAAATACAATAGTACATGTGGGGATTTAATGATCCCTCTTCTTCTTCCCCTTTAGCAAGCTTGCCAGGCCTTTGAGGAATCCCCTGTTGTTCCTGCGTTCTTCCTGAAACTCATGCTCCACCCGACTTAGTCTTTGGAGGATCTCCTCCTGTTTCGGTGGGGAAAATCGTGGTGGATGCGACTGCTGTCGAATCGGTGGTCGAGCAGGTACTTGATATCCATGAGTTGGATATCCCACTCCCCAAGGAGCTCCATACGGTCCTTCCGGATGTAGGGCGTTGTAGTTTGCCGCCACCAGGTACGGGTCGGCTTCAGCATAGTTATAATGGGTGTGAGCCGGCTGCTCAAACGGATTGTACGCCATTGAACCGGCGTATGCAGGAATCGGGTTATCAAAACCCATCGGTGGTGGCTGTGGTACAGCTGGTGCGGAACTCACCTCAGGAATTGGGTTTGAGGGCCCACCCATTTGTGGGTCTTCCTGTAGTGGCGGGTAGTGACTGCCACTGGAGTGTCGAGGGGTGCTGAAGTGAAATTCCCCTGCCCGCGCAGACATACGTGCGCCCGTTCTCCTATGCCTTGGTGGTTCTGGAGGTGCTTGATGAACTGGCGGCGGTGGAGGCTGTGGCGTGACTTCCACGAATCGTGAATCCCCAGAGGGATCCTGCTGCTGCTGCTGCTGGTGAGGTGATGAATGGTGAGAAGGTGTGAAGTACCATTCATGTTGGTTGAACCTCGCTTGGTAACTGTCTGGACCACCGTAGGGTGATCCGTGGAAAGAAGATCCATCAGAGATCTCGATGGGATGGTTGGGGGTACCGCTTGCAGGTTCGACGGGATCCGTGTCCTCGTCCATGTCCATGGCATTGTCTTCTGAGAAGTGGTCCTCTGGTCCCAATGGGTTAAAACCCACTGGTTCTTGAATATAATTCGCCGGGTTGAACCGGCCCTGAAAGACAGGAGTAGGGTCGCCGAAGGAATGGTGTGAAAGGGATCGCTGGAGAGGTATATATGAAGGCTGTGGGTTATCGGGTTCGTTTTCCGAGTGCGGCCCAAAAGAGTGACGGTAAGGAGGTGTTGAACTGTGCGAGACAAACCGTCTAGCGGGCTCAAAAAGGTTCCTCCTGTTTCCCTGAGGATCGGCACTCATAGTGGTAGAAGGAGTTCGCCGGTGTGAAGGCCCGGCCTCGTGATCGTTGGGGGCGGTGATTGGCCCCTTGCCTCTTCCTCCTTTTCTGAATCTTGGCGGCATTGTTAAACCTGTCAATATAAACAAAGATAACAACAAGAATATATATATAAAACAAAGTCTAAAAATTAAAAACAAATTTGGATTTGTCCTAAGTTCTTTGTCTAGACTCGAAAATTTAGGAATGTGCAATTGTGTAACTGAGATTAAACACAAAAGGCTAGTGTTTAATTCACTCAGCGTTGGCTCTGATACCAACCTGTCACACCCCGATATTTCCACGTTTGACCGGTGGGCCCGGTAGGGAGTATCGTGACATAGTTGGTAACATTACAGTCAAACAACACAATATTAATATGCACAGCGGAAGCAAAAGATAGATATATTTCAACCGAATATAATTGTAATATCAAGTATCACAAACAGTTGAAAATAATCCACAGGTGGATCAAAAATAAATAGGAAACATTGTTCAACAGTTTTGACATCCAAGCTTGCGAGACTTATTGTGGACGCTAGGAGAAAGGCAGCCTAGTTCGCATAGTACCTGCACTTAACCTTTTTGGGAAAATACGTCAGTTTACACTGGTAAATACATTCAACCGACTCATTTTGAAAAGTTTAATAAAATTTATTTGAATGCACGTGGCACAAACTTTTTATAACTTGGGATACTTATTTGAATATAATGCTTGTAAAAGAATTACATGTTCCTTATGCGTTCAGTAGCCCGATCCGTAGACCGGGTTAAAGATCAATAGACACACCACATTATTTATTTATGCACTGACGGGTGTACGCCTACACCCCGTGCTTAGGTCGTGGCCATCTTGTAAGATGATGCCAAGGATATCCGGGACATGGTCATTAACCCCCCAAAGGCTTTAAGCAAACAAAACATTTCAAAACGGGCATATCAATGATTTAACCCCTATTCGATTAAAGATTCAATGCCGGACCAAGCGGTATTTTATATACCGTACCCCAAGCCCGTATAAAGGAAAATAAGTTAAAAGTATTTACCTTTGCAAGTATCAATCACAAATAGCAAGTGCGTGTAGCTTTTACCGGGTCTCCTATTCTGGAACGAAGGTTTATAATAACCTATTAGAATCCTAACGGGTCTTTAATTAAGCCTAACCTTAGACCGGTTAGTTTCACGGAAAGATACGGTTCGAACGCGTGATTAAGCGAAGACCGGAATAGAATGTGATTTAGACCCGACAAGTTACAAGGTTTGACCCGTTTCGGCTAATTTATGCAAACTAGTTACATAAACCGAACCGAACGCGTAAGAAGCGTAACGGGTAACCGTAAGAGTCATATACAGGTTTCCTAAGTCAATATGCTTTAAATATGTTGTGATATCAGTAGGATATCTTCCATTATGCCCAAAACAAGTTTAATCTCAAATTAAGCCCCGTATGGGTATTTTGGTCATTTTAAAGATTATAAAAGAGATTAAATGAAACTCTGAGATTCGGGTCTGAATACATCAGTAAAATAACTTATTTTAACAGGTCATATCAGTTGTGATAAGTCCTAAGTGCCAAAAATGGTTTTAAACCTAAACTATGTGTTTAATACGCGTAAAAAGCCATTTTAAGTTTCTGTTGACTTTTTCTAAACAACTTTGACCCGACATTTGATCTAGTTAGAGCGGGAATCAGAGGGTGCCCTTTTAAGGGTTTAATGCCCACATAATTACCAACTTATAACTACCTTCAATTCGACTAATCACTGAACCATTAATGATTAATCGCTAAGTCAAACGGTAATTACGACGGTTTGACTTTTAAGCTAAAACTAAGTAAAAACTCAATTAAGGAAGGTCAAGGGTACTTACCAAAGTCCTATGCACGACTAGGGATGACTTGGGTCTGCTTTGGAGCTCCAGAAGTCTTCAAGAATGCAGATGGAAGGTGTGATCAAAAGTTGTAACTAATGGCCCTTTATATAGTGCTTTAATCTCACTAGATTATTGACATCTAAGTCTACCATTGGTCATGGATCATCCACAGATGTTCCCTAAGGTCTAAAAAGCATGTAGGGGTCGCCCATGGAGTGGAAATATCTGTTTTAAGTCGGTTATTGCGCTTAAACAGGCTGCTGTCTCACTTTTCTGCATCTGGGGATCGGACACGGCCCGCGTAAGGTTCTGTTAAGGCTTACGCGGCCCGCCTGAGTCCTGCTGTCAGTTTTAAACCTTTTCTAGTTGTTGCATCTTGGCTCTTGGTCCTTCGAAAGGTCATCCAACCTTATTTCTTGCATTATGAGCCCTTCACATTTACTTATAAGGTCTTCAAGACTTATACCCACTTTGTTAAGTCCTTGGTCACTTTATGTTTACCCGAAAAGCCATAATTTTCAACGTTGGCGCTTTAACCCCTCGCATACGAATTTGATCATAACTTTCTCATACGATAACGAAACTTTATGAAATTTTTATCATGTACTCTAGTGAGCATAATTTACCGTTACAAAGCTTCGGGTTTGCTAAAAGGTCACTCAGAGGTATACTTTAAACCTGTTGACACATTTAACCCTTGTAGTTTGTAATCTCTCACTTTCCTTCACAATTAGCTTCGCATGATCCATGATTCATTCGTTTAAAGGTATAAACATCGTGTAGGGTTATTGTAAAGTATATTTATCATTTGTTGACATTTGAACCCTTATATTCACACACTTTTCTTGTTTGTCAACTTTAGTCCCTCTAGAGTATTATTTCACACGTTCAAGCTTATGACACTTGTCAATACATTATAGGACGTGAATTTTCGAGGTGTTACACAAACAGATTTGATCCACTAAGAAACTAATATCAAATTATAACCTGTAAATTAGCGAATTGTGCCAATAACCGTTGAATTGATATTGATATTACCAACAAATAACAACGGTTCGCACACTAAAATTGAAGTTAATTTTGTAATTTTCTTACAATATTTTTTGCACACTGAAATTGAAGTTGATTTTGTAATTTTCTTACAATATTTTTTGATTACTATCACACACAAACATCAATAAAGAGGAGTGGGTAAGAATAAAAATGAATAACAAAATTAAAATTAAGCAAAAAATAAAATTATACCAGTCGTCTTTGACATGGCTAACCTTATTCTTCTTGAAAAGGGATTCGACGACTTTTGTTATCTTAAAGACGACTTTGTCCTTATGGGCCATCATGGCAGCGAGATTCCTCTTTGCACTCTCACACTTTATGCCATGATTTGCAAACTTAGTCTTCGGTTTCATGAGAAGAATGAAGATGCTCCTATCCTAACAAAGAACAAACACAAACTTAATTAAACCTAACTCAGCTTAGAAGACCCAGATCAAATAAAACAATAATAAGTATACCTTAGAAGGGATACAGCCGGCATGGTGGCAAGTAGCACCAACGACACCCCCGTTTCTCAATACAGGATGTTTTGAGCGGCGTTAATTGCTGCCACGTATACTCCGATCACAACGACGTCGTCCACATCGGATCCAGTGGCGAATCCTCTGGATGAGTGAAACTATATCTTAGTAAATAAAATAAAACCTTACTGATAATAGTCTGTTGCACTAAATAAAAAAAAATAAGAAAACAACATTAATACTACAAAAATACAAATTCATCAAATCAAAGTTCATAATATATCTTTCCACCTCTATACAAGATTAACCGATTAAAAAGTTGGATCCATACAAACTCACATTTAAAATCATGAAAGAACAAAACAATATATATACGTATTTCTGTGTGTATATATATATATACAGTATTCAAACTTACCCAAAAAGAAAATCTTGAACTATTCCAGAATCAGCTGCACAAGAACACCATAGTTTTCATCATCAATCCCCTTTGAAATCTTTCTCTTTGTGGAGTATTATATGATATTTCGAGAAAAATAAGGCGTATTGCAAGTTAGAAAACGGATACAGCCGGGAAATTGAATAGCAGAGCAGATACGATTCAAATCGATATATGAAGAATTAGGGTTTGTGGCACCACAAAAACGATGCTTGACAATAAATCGAACACTAACCTCTTAGAATTAGGGTTTGCGGTACAAAATCACACTGTCGAGTTGAGTTTCCAGAACCATCATGCGAGAATGATGGATGAGGAGTTTGGAAATTGTTAATTGTTGAGTAGCAGCATGTTGGGAAATCTTGAACTTTGCCTCTGCTGATACTATGAGGGAAGATGGATAGTTTGAGATTAGGGTTTGTGAGAAGTCTCTTGAAAAAACCTAATGAGGCGCAGATTATGCTAATTAAAAGTAGATTCGGGTTATAGATATTTGGGGCACCGCTTTTGACCCGAAGGGAAAAAAACTTGAGGAGGCCTCAGAACATGACATCTGTCCCATTAGAGGTTTCTTTTATTATATTAGTAAGATTATTTTTTTTGAACGGCGAAACTTCTATATATATATATATATATATATAGAACCCAGCAAGGAACTGTAGCGAAAGAAACATACAACACAAACAAGAGAAACAGAAAAGGAAAAACGACATTACATATAACAACCCTCCTAAATATTTTCGACACCCTAATATAATTAGAATACCCCAACATGTCCTAAAATACACCCCGTATACGAAAACAGGACCCAAATACATTTAATTTCATTAAAATTAATTAAAAACAAGAATTAATGGTCTCTCGCGGGGCGTGTAGCCCTTGGCTACCACCTACACGGGCCGCGACAGCAAGGAGTCAGGGTGAGCCCCTGAGCCGTCACGTGTCACCACTCGTGTCAAGCCTAGTGGCGAGTCAGCCAAGCTAGGACCTACCCTAGCTGGCCTCGCGGGCCGCGTAAGCCCTGGAGGATTGCTACGCGGGGCGCGATGAAGACCAGTATCAGCCCTATAAATAGCAGACTTCGGCTGAACAATCGAACTAGCTCACATTTCTTTCTTTCTCGAATTTACATATAGTATAAGCTATTCTCGGGCATAATACCCCCTAAATAACGAAGTTCTGCCTCGTTGTAAGTATCATAACCCCGGCTACGTATTAGATACGCTGCCCGATTGATCCAGGGTTCCGTAACGGCTGTCGTGGTTCTGCCTGACGTAGTCGTTGGAATGTCGTCTCGGGGAAGGTATCATTAATATAAATATTGGGTTATTATACTAACGCGTGTGCATTTGTATAAATTATAGATAATCACCATGAAACCCTTAAAGAAAACCTAAGACAGCAATGTGAGTAATCTCCTTTTTGTTAACTGTTTTTACAAAACCTCACTTAATTAATAATATATTAAACAGTAATTGAGTATTTGTATTCTACAATTATCGTCGGTATGTTGGGGTTTTGTATACAAAATTTGTTACTACCTTGCAAGGATTAACATGACCACAAGTCGGGTTGACAGTACCGAGGGTGGTAATTGAATAGATGGAAACAAATGTAATTGCGCGGCCGCCCTCAATACTGTACAACGGTCTTTATTAAACTTGATTAAACTGGGATTCACTCACCAGTATTTCCCACTGACAAAATGTTTTTAAAACGTGTTTCAGGTAACAAAATGTGAAAGCCAAATAGAAGCCAGCTGGACAGCACTGAAGGCTTGGAAAAGTGGCAATAAAGTTACCTAAATGTAGAGTTGTTTTATTAAATAAAATAGGGTTTATCCCTATGAAAATGTGTGTACTTGAAACTTGGGTTTTTCCGATGTATTTGATATATTAAAAGCGTGGTATTTTACTCTGATAAAAATTTTCCTAACTACGGTCCTGATGTAAATTCCGCTGCCAAAATGACAAACCCAGATACCACCAAAACTGGTCGCGGCCGCCCGTTCCCGGGT
This sequence comes from Helianthus tuberosus, assembly GCA_030545235.1. Taxonomy (NCBI): domain Eukaryota; kingdom Viridiplantae; phylum Streptophyta; class Magnoliopsida; order Asterales; family Asteraceae; genus Helianthus; species Helianthus tuberosus. The sequence continues at coordinate 26,595,749 of CM060405.1, forward strand.
TATTAGGGGACGAGGGCTGCGACAGAAGGTGGTATCAGAGCTAAGCCACTGATTCAGCCACAGAAGTGTTCTGCTGACACCCGTATATTATTTAATATGTTAGGAAATTAATTATGGAAATACGTTCATATCTGTATTTTATTGTTGTGTGTTATTTGAATATTTGTTAGTTTACAGTATGAGCGACCAAGGACCTTCCGACACGTATCGTCAGTTGTCCAGCTCACCTAGAAGCGAAGGCACCTCTTCACAGCCTGCCCTCTCAGGGTATTCAACTGATAATGAAGACGGGATATTCGTATTTAAGGCTCAGTCTGAAGAGTAATTCCCTCAGAAAAAGAGAGGATGGTTCAGTAGGGGAACACACGAGCGTAGGAAAAGAATGAAAAAGTTACAACAGCAGCGCGTTCTAGCAGCCGCTAAAAGAGAAACCGATGCCCACACTCAAGACATGCTTAACAGGAGTTTAGCAAACTTCCATATCCTAGCAACCACAGCTGCCGACCCTAACCTGGAACAACTGATAGCACCCCAACCATTACCAATATTCCCCGCTCAGCCAATGGAAATAGAAAACAACCCAGAAAATCAAGTCGAAATGCATGATTACAACCCAGAAGAGATACCTAGGATACCAGCACCCAATCCCTCAGACCCAGATTATGACCCGTGGTTAGATGATCATAGGGATTATGTACAACGCTACCACCTAACAGACGAACCCATGCCAAACCTAGCAGCTTACCCAGGTCTGAACCCTCTAGATCCCTACTATGATAACGATGAATACATTAGGGAAATTTTAGAGAATCCTTACCCATACCAGGAACCCGCACCCCAGTTTCCAAACCCAGCCCCAGCACCTGCACCCCCAATGAGTGCAGAAAATGTGCAAGAGCTCCGAACTTTCGGAGAAGAGATTTTAGAGAGTAGTGAGAGAATGAGGCAGGTCGGAGAGCGACTCGTCTGGAAGTACGACGAGCGCAATATGGAGTTCTGGATGAATCCATATCAGTGAAGGTGATGGTGGAGGTAGTAATAATAATAATAGTAATATAATATAATAATATATAATATGTGTGTATATTTGAAAAAAAAAATCTAGATAATAGCTACGGATGCCTACTAGTAGTGTAATCGTTGTATTGTAATTTTAAATTCTAGTTTGTATTAGATGCATACTATAAGAAAGAGTAAGTCGCAATGATCGACTCTTTTGATCAATATGCGTGTCATGTGATTGATTGTATTAAATATTATCTTGTGATATTAATACGTGGTAAATGTTTAAAATTCAGATGGCCGATCAAGTGAATCAAGAGAATCCGGATAATAACCCGGAAAACTAGAATAATGATAACCCAAACAACAATAACAATGGGAATCAAGTGGACAACAGTGTCATCTAACACATAGTGGCACAAGGGATAATTGACGCAATGCCATTTATTATCAAAACAGTTAGGGAAGCAGATAATAAAAGTAACCATAGCAGTAAACGACCAACTGAACCAGAACACAGCGTGAACAATGGACCCATACTTCAAGCGCCTATTCCCAAAAGAAGAAGAACCATGCCTTATCGTTGTTCTTATAAAGAATTCTGGTCTTGTAAACCAATTGAATTCTCGGGCAATGAAGGGGTCGTTGCGGTTTTACGCTGGATAGAAAAGACTGAGGCAGTCTTAAAGATAAGCAAGTGCGCGGAAGAAGATAAGATAATGTTTGCTTCCAATCTGTTTAAGAACTCAGCCTTAGAATGATGGAACACTATCCTCCAGTCTAGGGGAAGTGATAGGGTTTATAATATGGAATGGGAGGAATTCAAAAGCATGGTGGAAAGGAAATTCTGCCCTCCCAATGAAAAAGAACAGATAGCAAATAAATTCTTAAACCTTAGGATGACTAGAGTAGATAGTAAGGGATACACTACATTATTCTTTGAATATGCTAGAATAGTGCCAACCCTTGCATCACCTGAACCAGTATTAATCTCCCGTTACATCTGTGGATTAATCAGTGAAATTAGGCATGTAGTCAAGGCAGCTAGACCTCAAATCATAGAAGAAGCAGTAGAACTAGCAAATACCTTAACAGATGAGTTAGTGCGCACTCGAGAAGAAAACCAGAGGAGAAACCTAGCTCAGAAACTTTCCCAGGAATTCCGTTATGGTAATTCCAACCGTGGGAGAAATGTAGGTTCTACCTCGGCACCCTATTGCAAGGCTTGCAAGAAAAAGCATTCGGGAAAATGCTCCACTTACTGCAATTTCTGCAAGATACCAGGGCACAAGGAAGAAGATTGCAGGAGGAAACCTAATAATGGAATGTGTTTCAACTGTGGAGAAAAAGGTCACATCAAGCCAAACTGTCCGAAACTAGTTTCAGCCATGGGCAACAAGAACACTAAAAATGCTAGAGCATTTGTTCTGACGGCAGATGAAGCCAAGATGATTCCGGATGTGATAGCCGGTACGTTTTTAGTTAATGATGTTTTTGCTAAAGTATTATTTGACTCTGGTGCGAACCAAAGTTTTATTAATACTTCATTTTGCAAAATTCTTAATCAACCATTAATTAAACTCCCACAAGAATGTCTAGTAGAGATAGCAAATGGAGAAAACATTAAGATTTCTGAATTCTTGCAGGGAGCAAGAATAGAATTTTTAAATCAAAAGTTTATTGCAAACCTTTATCCAATGAATCTGGCAGGATTTGATGTTGTATTAGGAATGGATTGGTTAATATCCAAATTTCTCGTTTTATGGTCAAAAGGGCATATTGGTCAACATTTAAGCAATTAACGAAATCATGCATATTAATTGGATAGCTAATGAACGAAGGTGTATAACCACAGAGGGTTATACTATCATGTAGCCTGGTCCTAAGGAAGCTCTAAGGCATTTCCAAATCATACTAAATCGGGTCAGAACTGAAGTCAAAGCAAAAGTCAAGGTTTTGCGACTTTCGGTTCCGAACCGGGTCTAAACAGAAAAATTGTCGGGTCGAACATGTTTAGACATGTTCTTATACTTATTACCAAGTTATATGAGTGATAAAATAGGTTACATGCCTTCTACATTGCTAATTACATGTTAATTTGCAATTTAAGTTTCTGTTGACTTTTTCTAAACAACTTTGACCCGACATTTGATCTAGTTAGAGCGGGAATCAGAGGGTGCCCTTTTAAGGGTTTAATGCCCACATAATTACCAACTTATAACTACCTTCAATTCGACTAATCACTGAACCATTAATGATTAATCGCTAAGTCAAACGGTAATTACGACGGTTTGACTTTTAAGCTAAAACTAAGTAAAAACTCAATTAAGGAAGGTCAAGGGTACTTACCAAAGTCCTATGCACGACTAGGGATGACTTGGGTCTGCTTTGGAGCTCCAGAAGTCTTCAAGAATGCAGATGGAAGGTGTGATCAAAAGTTGTAACTAATGGCCCTTTATATAGTGCTTTAATCTCACTAGATTATTGACATCTAAGTCTACCATTGGTCATGGATCATCCACAGATGTTCCCTAAGGTCTAAAAAGCATGTAGGGGTCGCCCATGGAGTGGAAATATCTGTTTTAAGTCGGTTATTGCGCTTAAACAGGCTGCTGTCTCACTTTTCTGCATCTGGGGATCGGACACGGCCCGCGTAAGGTTCTGTTAAGGCTTACGCGGCCCGCCTGAGTCCTGCTGTCAGTTTTAAACCTTTTCTAGTTGTTGCATCTTGGCTCTTGGTCCTTCGAAAGGTCATCCAACCTTATTTATTGCATTATGAGCCCTTCACATTTACTTATAAGGTCTTCAAGACTTATACCCACTTTGTTAAGTCCTTGGTCACTTTATGTTTACCCGAAAAGCCATAATTTTCAACGTTGGCGCTTTACCCTCGCATACGAATTTGATCATAACTTTCTCATACGATAACGAAACTTTATGAAATTTTTATCATGTACTCTAGTGAGCATAATTTACCGTTACAAAGCTTCGGGTTTGCTAAAAGGTCACTCAGAGGTATACTTTAAACCTGTTGACACATTTAACCCTTGTAGTTTGTAATCTCTCACTTTCCTTCACAATTAGCTTCGCATGATCCATGATTCATTCGTTTAAAGGTATAAACATCGTGTAGGGTTATTGTAAAGTATATTTATCATTTGTTGACATTTGAACCCTTATATTCACACACTTTTCTTGTTTGTCAACTTTAGTCCCTCTAGAGTATTATTTCACACGTTCAAGCTTATGACACTTGTCAATACATTATAGGACGTGAATTTTCGAGGTGTTACACAAACAGATTTGATCCACTAAGAAACTAATATCAAATTATAACCTGTAAATTAGCGAATTGTGCCAATAACCGTTGAATTGATATTGATATTACCAACAAATAACAACGGTTCGCACACTAAAATTGAAGTTAATTTTGTAATTTTCTTACAATATTTTTTGCACACTGAAATTGAAGTTGATTTTGTAATTTTCTTACAATATTTTTTGATTACTATCACACACAAACATCAATAAAGAGGAGTGGGTAAGAATAAAAATGAATAACAAAATTAAAATTAAGCAAAAAATAAAATTATACCAGTCGTCTTTGACATGGCTAACCTTATTCTTCTTGAAAAGGGATTCGACGACTTTTGTTATCTTAAAGACGACTTTGTCCTTATGGGCCATCATGGCAGCGAGATTCCTCTTTGCACTCTCACACTTTATGCCATGATTTGCAAACTTAGTCTTCGGTTTCATGAGAAGAATGAAGATGCTCCTATCCTAACAAAGAACAAACACAAACTTAATTAAACCTAACTCAGCTTAGAAGACCCAGATCAAATAAAACAATAATAAGTATACCTTAGAAGGGATACAGCCGGCATGGTGGCAAGTAGCACCAACGACACCCCCGTTTCTCAATACAGGATGTTTTGAGCGGCGTTAATTGCTGCCACGTATACTCCGATCACAACGACGTCGTCCACATCGGATCCAGTGGCGAATCCTCTGGATGAGTGAAACTATATCTTAGTAAATAAAATAAAACCTTACTGATAATAGTCTGTTGCACTAAATAAAAAAAAATAAGAAAACAACATTAATACTACAAAAATACAAATTCATCAAATCAAAGTTCATAATATATCTTTCCACCTCTATACAAGATTAACCGATTAAAAAGTTGGATCCATACAAACTCACATTTAAAATCATGAAAGAACAAAACAATATATATACGTATTTCTGTGTGTATATATATATATATACAGTATTCAAACTTACCCAAAAAGAAAATCTTGAACTATTCCAGAATCAGCTGCACAAGAACACCATAGTTTTCATCATCAATCCCCTTTGAAATCTTTCTCTTTGTGGAGTATTATATGATATTTCGAGAAAAATAAGGCGTATTGCAAGTTAGAAAACGGATACAGCCGGGAAATTGAATAGCAGAGCAGATACGATTCAAATCGATATATGAAGAATTAGGGTTTGTGGCACCACAAAAACGATGCTTGACAATAAATCGAACACTAACCTCTTAGAATTAGGGTTTGCGGTACAAAATCACACTGTCGAGTTGAGTTTCCAGAACCATCATGCGAGAATGATGGATGAGGAGTTTGGAAATTGTTAATTGTTGAGTAGCAGCATGTTGGGAAATCTTGAACTTTGCCTCTGCTGATACTATGAGGGAAGATGGATAGTTTGAGATTAGGGTTTGTGAGAAGTCTCTTGAAAAAACCTAATGAGGCGCAGATTATGCTAATTAAAAGTAGATTCGGGTTATAGATATTTGGGGCACCGCTTTTGACCCGAAGGGAAAAAAACTTGAGGAGGCCTCAGAACATGACATCTGTCCCATTAGAGGTTTCTTTTATTATATTAGTAAGATTATTTTTTTTGAACGGCGAAACTTCTATATATATATATATATAGAACCCAGCAAGGAACTGTAGCGAAAGAAACATACAACACAAACAAGAGAAACAGAAAAGGAAAAACGACATTACATATAACAACCCTCCTAAATATTTTCGACACCCTAATATAATTAGAATACCCCAACATGTCCTAAAATACACCCCGTATACGAAAACAGGACCCAAATACATTTAATTTCATTAAAATTAATTAAAAACAAGAATTAATGGTCTCTCGCGGGGCGTGTAGCCCTTGGCTACCACCTACACGGGCCGCGACAGCAAGGAGTCAGGGTGAGCCCCTGAGCCGCCACGTGTCACCACTCGTGTCAAGCCTAGTGGCGAGTCAGCCAAGCTAGGACCTACCCTAGCTGGCCTCGCGGGCCGCGTAAGCCCTGGAGGATTGCTACGCGGGGCGCGATGAAGACCAGTATCAGCCCTATAAATAGCAGACTTCGGCTGAACAATCGAACTAGCTCACATTTCTTTCTTTCTCGAATTTACATATAGTATAAGCTATTCTCGGGCATAATACCCCCTAAATAACGAAGTTCTGCCTCGTTGTAAGTATCATAACCCCGGCTACGTATTAGATACGCTGCCCGATTGATCCAGGGTTCCGTAACGGCTGTCGTGGTTCTGCCCGACGTAGTCGTTGGAATGTCGTCTCGGGGAAGGTATCATTAATATAAATATTGGGTTATTATACTAACGCGTGTGCATTTGTATAAATTATAGATAATCACCATGAAACCCTTAAAGAAAACCTAAGACAGCAATGTGAGTAATCTCCTTTTTGTTAACTGTTTTTACAAAACCTCACTTAATTAATAATATATTAAACAGTAATTGAGTATTTGTATTCTACAATTATCGTCGGTATGTTGGGGTTTTGTATACAAAATTTGTTACTACCTTGCAAGGATTAACATGACCACAAGTCGGGTTGACAGTACCGAGGGTGGTAATTGAATAGATGGAAACAAATGTAATTGCGCGGCCGCCCTCAATACTGTACAACGGTCTTTATTAAACTTGATTAAACTGGGATTCACTCACCAGTATTTCCCACTGACAAAATGTTTTTAAAACGTGTTTCAGGTAACAAAATGTGAAAGCCAAATAGAAGCCAGCTGGACAGCACTGAAGGCTTGGAAAAGTGGCAATAAAGTTACCTAAATGTAGAGTTGTTTTATTAAATAAAATAGGGTTTATCCCTATGAAAATGTGTGTACTTGAAACTTGGGTTTTTCCGATGTATTTGATATATTAAAAGCGTGGTATTTTACTCTGATAAAAATTTTCCTAACTACGGTCCTGATGTAAATTCCGCTGCCAAAATGACAAACCCAGATACCACCAAAACTGGTCGCGGCCGCCCGTTCCCGGGTTATTAGGGGACGAGGGCTGCGACAGAAGGTGGTATCAGAGCTAAGCCACTGATTCAGCCACAGAAGTGTTCTGCTGACACCCGTATATTATTTAATATGTTAGGAAATTAATTATGGAAATACGTTCATATCTGTATTTTATTGTTGTGTGTTATTTGAATATTTGTTAGTTTACAGTATGAGCGACCAAGGACCTTCCGACACGTATCGTCAGTTGTCCAGCTCACCTAGAAGCGAAGGCACCTCTTCACAGCCTGCCCTCTCAGGGTATTCAACTGATAATGAAGACGGGATATTCGTATTTAAGGCTCAGTCTGAAGAGTAATTCCCTCAGAAAAAGAGAGGATGGTTCAGTAGGGGAACACACGAGCGTAGGAAAAGAATGAAAAAGTTACAACAGCAGCGCGTTCTAGCAGCCGCTAAAAGAGAAACCGATGCCCACACTCAAGACATGCTTAACAGGAGTTTAGCAAACTTCCATATCCTAGCAACCACAGCTGCCGACCCTAACCTGGAACAACTGATAGCACCCCAACCATTACCAATATTCCCCGCTCAGCCAATGGAAATAGAAAACAACCCAGAAAATCAAGTCGAAATGCATGATTACAACCCAGAAGAGATACCTAGGATACCAGCACCCAATCCCTCAGACCTAGATTATGACCCGTGGTTAGATGATCATAGGGATTATGTACAACGCTACCACCTAACAGACGAACCCATGCCAAACCTAGCAGCTTACCCAGGTCTGAACCCTCTAGATCCCTACTATGATAACGATGAATACATTAGGGAAATTTTAGAGAATCCTTACCCATACCAGGAACCCGCACCCCAGTTTCCAAACCCAGCCCCAGCACCTGCACCCCCAATGAGTGCAGAAAATGTGCAAGAGCTCCGAACTTTCGGAGAAGAGATTTTAGAGAGTAGTGAGAGAATGAGGCAGGTCGGAGAGCGACTCGTCTGGAAGTACGACGAGCGCAATATGGAGTTCTGGATGAATCCATATCAGTGAAGGTGATGGTGGAGGTAGTAATAATAATAATAGTAATATAATATAATAATATATAATATGTGTGTATATTTGAAAAAAAAAATCTAGATAATAGCTACGGATGCCTACTAGTAGTGTAATCGTTGTATTGTAATTTTAAATTCTAGTTTGTATTAGATGCATACTATAAGAAAGAGTAAGTCGCAATGATCGACTCTTTTGATCAATATGCGTGTCATGTGATTGATTGTATTAAATATTATCTTGTGATATTAATACGTGGTAAATGTTTAAAATTCAGATGGCCGATCAAGTGAATCAAGAGAATCCGGATAATAACCCGGAAAACTAGAATAATGATAACCCAAACAACAATAACAATGGGAATCAAGTGGACAACAGTGTCATCCAACACATAGTGGCACAAGGGATAATTGACGCAATGCCATTTATTATCAAAACAGTTAGGGAAGCAGATAATAAAAGTAACCATAGCAGTAAACGACCAACTGAACCAGAACACAGCGTGAACAATGGACCCATACTTCAAGCGCCTATTCCCAAAAGAAGAAGAACCATGCCTTATCGTTGTTCTTATAAAGAATTCTGGTCTTGTAAACCAATTGAATTCTCGGGCAATGAAGGGGTCGTTGCGGTTTTACGCTGGATAGAAAAGACTGAGGCAGTCTTAAAGATAAGCAAGTGCGCGGAAGAAGATAAGATAATGTTTGCTTCCAATCTGTTTAAGAACTCAGCCTTAGAATGATGGAACACTATCCTCCAGTCTAGGGGAAGTGATAGGGTTTATAATATGGAATGGGAGGAATTCAAAAGCATGGTGGAAAGGAAATTCTGCCCTCCCAATGAAAAAGAACAGATAGCAAATAAATTCTTAAACCTTAGGATGACTAGAGTGGATAGTAAGGGATACACTACATTATTCTTTGAATATGCTAGAATAGTGCCAACCCTTGCATCACCTGAACCAGTATTAATCTCCCGTTACATCTGTGGATTAATCAGTGAAATTAGGCATGTAGTCAAGGCAGCTAGACCTCAAATCATAGAAGAAGCAGTAGAACTAGCAAATACCTTAACAGATGAGTTAGTGCGCACTCGAGAAGAAAACCAGAGGAGAAACCTAGCTCAGAAACTTTCCCAGGAATTCCGTTATGGTAATTCCAACCGTGGGAGAAATGTAGGTTCTACCTCGGCACCCTATTGCAAGGCTTGCAAGAAAAAGCATTCGGGAAAATGCTCCACTTACTGCAATTTCTGCAAGATACCAGGGCACAAGGAAGAAGATTGCAGGAGGAAACCTAATAATGGAATGTGTTTCAACTGTGGAGAAAAAGGTCACATCAAGCCAAACTGTCCGAAACTAGTTTCAGCCATGGGCAACAAGAACACTAAAAATGCTAGAGCATTTGTTCTGACGGCAGATGAAGCCAAGATGATTCCGGATGTGATAGCCGGTACGTTTTTAGTTAATGATGTTTTTGCTAAAGTATTATTTGACTCTGGTGCGAACCAAAGTTTTATTAATACTTCATTTTGCAAAATTCTTAATCAACCATTAATTAAACTCCCACAAGAATGTCTAGTAGAGATAGCAAATGGAGAAAACATTAAGATTTCTGAATTCTTGCAGGGAGCAAGAATAGAATTTTTAAATCAAAAGTTTATTGCAAACCTTTATCCAATGAATCTGGCAGGATTTGATGTTGTATTAGGAATGGATTGGTTAATAGCCAATAAAGCCAGTATTTTATGTGATCAAAAGTCAATCCAAGTAAATTCACCAAAATGTGAAAAGATCACAAATAAAGGAGATAAGCCGTCTAGATCCACGAAATTCATCTCTGTGATGAAAACAACAAGTTATATAAGAAAATGATCATTAGTATATTTGATTTCTATAATCACTAACACTAAAGGAAAAGAACTAAAAGATATACCAGTAGTATCTCAATTTTTAGACGTGTTTCCAGAAGAATTACCAGGACTACCGCCAGACAGAGAAGTGGAATTCAGAATCCATCTGCTACCAGGGACAGCACCGATTGCCAAAGCACCTTACCGTTTGGCACAAGCAGAAATGCAGGAACTGAAGAAACAATTAGACGAATTGTTGGAGAATGGATTCATACAGCCAAGCTCATCACCATGGGGAGCGCCGATTTTATTCGTCAAAAAGAAAGACGGATCAATGCGTATATGCATTGACTATCGTGAATTGAACAAAGTCACGATTAAGAATCGATATCCATTACCGAGAATCGATGATTTGTTCGATCAATTGCAAGGAGCTCGATTTTTCTCTAAAATCGATTTACGATCAGGATATCATCAATTAAAGGTACAGGAAGAAGACATTCCTAAGACCGCTTTTAGAACAAGGTACGGCCATTATGAATTTACTGTCATGCCATTTGGTTTAACCAATGCCCCAGCTGCATTTATGGACATGATGAACCGAATATGTAAGCCGTATTTGGATAAATTCATAATTGTCTTTATAGATGATATTCTCATTTACTCTAAGAGTAAAGAGGAACATGCAAAGCATTTGCACGCACTTCTAAGTTTATTAAGGAAAGAAAAGCTTTATGCAAAGTTTTTGTAGTGCGAGTTTTGGTTAGAACAGGTACAGTTTCTTGGACATTTAGTTAATCATGAAGGAATTCATGTAGATCCTACCAAGATCGAGGCAATTACCAAATGGAAAACTGTAACACCCCGAAAACGGGTTTGGTAATCAAACTCTGTTCATACTAAAAGACGGGTAAAGTACCGTTAGCAGTAAAAATAACCCGTTAACTATTTGGATTTAAATAAGAAATCCTAATAATTAAATACAAGCGAATCAAAGAATTTAAGAATTTAGTTTATAAGAGCCCGAGTAAACAGGACTTAAAATACAACGGGTTTTTAACTCCCGGAACCCACTAAGTTAACTAGGTAAAATTAACCTAGTTAGTAATGGGTAATTAAATAATAAACTATGAGTTATAGTTTCATTTATGAATATCTAAACTTGAGGGACCAAAACCGTGAAAAAGGAAACAAGTTTTATTTAATAAAAAAAAATAACACACCACACACACTAAGTGTGTGTGGATCGATCTCCAGGAGCGACCAGGAGGGTGAAAACCTAGAACTCAACAAATCTTGCAAATTGAAGGTTCAATTCAAGTCCAAATCGAATTCTAAACATAGATTCCTGATCCTCATCACAAAGGGATTACAAGGTATGTAAAATTTTGAGAAATCTTTCAACTTGAAATTCTCATGAATTGGGAATAATCTGAGATTCTAGTTGCATGTGTATGTTATGATGATTTAGGAACTACTATAGTGTTTAGGGACAAACCCTAGACAAACACAAGCTGAAATCATGTGAATTTTTAGTGAAAATTATGATCACCATTGTAGGTGATTAGTGAGTTATGTGAAATTTGATGAACACTAGGAAATAGATTGTTGATCTAGTGTAAATTGACAATTTTGAAGTGATTTCAGAAATTATAGAAGTTAACCACTTTGTAAGATGGTTGATTTATGTGAAATTTGGGCTAAGAGATAAGCTAGAGACATGATAAATAAACATGTAAAATTCTGCCCTTAAGGTGTTCGTTGAAATGCCTCAAAGAAGGCTCGAAACTAGAATTTTGTAGTTAAAACACTTAGTTGTGATGTTTCGGCTATTATGCAAAATGTGATTAAAAAGAGTTCTAAATATGATAAACGTGGTCAGAACTTTGGTTAAAACGGTAGTCTGAAGATAACGCCTACCGGGTAATCAAAAATGCTAAAACTAGTTGATAAACTCGAATATGCGATTAGTGTACTAATGGGCATTTGACTTTTAAAAAGTCAAACTGACCTATAGTACGATAGATGGTAATTTTGATATGAAATGCGTAAGGTGGAATAATCGTATTAAGTTATGATTAAACTAACCACCTTGTGAAATGATGAATAATAGTTGGCGCTTAAACAAGTTAAGTAAAGCTTGGAGTGAAAGCGGGTCAAACAAGTCAAGCATGGAAGAAAAGCGTAGCTCGGATGCAAGGTAAGTGAAACTTACATAATTATGTAGAATACTTGTTCATTCTATGCGTTATAGATGCAATAATGATAATATTGAAAATATGGATTTCGACGCGATTGATACGAGTCGGAACATATAAAGATGATAAAAACCATGGTTTATGGCAAAAAGGGCAAAACGGTAAATTAATCATGTAATGACTAAGAAATTATGAATTTCCTTTAAGATTACCTAGAAGTGTAATCTAATAATGGTGAAAAAGGATTTGGTAATAAAATCCGGGATGGGATGGATGTATGAATTGGAAATCAAAAACCATGTTTTTGATTTAATAGGCAACGTTGGGCATATAGGCCGAACGGGTCGAATGGTGGTGATAACACCATTTGACAATATCGATTAATGTGGTTGTCAAGTCTTATGTTAACAGGAGCGATTAGCAAATCGGATAATCGCGCCGCCATAGATTGTGTGATAATAAAAGCGAGATATAAATCGGGTCTATTTGATGACCCGAGCCAGGTACGCTTGTATGAACTTATAGTTAAAAGTGCAAATAAGGTCCAATGGATAGTGAAATCCTTCATCGCAAAAATGAAGGATTAAAGATTACTAAAAACCCCTTGATGGGTAACCCGAGTAAACAATCCTTAGAGGTTGTTTAGGAACTTATATTATGATTTTAGTAACCCTTGAATGCGTGCAAAAGTTGTAGACATAAAACTTTCAAGGGTTAAATGCTTAAAATGTGTATTGCCGCAAAATAACATTTCCGAGGGATAAAACTCGGAATAAAAGGTCCATTTCGTTAAATCCACCACACTCATAGTTGTGGTGGAAGACTAATCAATAAGAAACGGGTGGAATTATGAGGTATATGGGAAATGAGCATAGTTTATGCTAAAATGGTCGTAAATACCCTTAAAGGGTCAAAATATGATTTTAAACAAAAACGGGTAAATAATTGAGTAGAAACCCGTGTTCAGTACTTAATATGATTGACAATATTAGAATTAAAGGGTTCATGATGAATGGTGGTCAAACAAACATGTTTGTTTGATAAATACATAGCCGGGTCAAAATTTGGTGAAAAGGTAATAAGCCGAAGGCATAAAAGTCTCAAATTTATTTAATCCGGATGTCGGATCTCAACTCCACTAGATGGAGAATTAAATTACGGTCGCGTAGGAAAAAGAATCGCGTAAAACGGACAACCGAGTAAAAAGTTACGAACCTTTAAAGTTGGAATTTCGGTTAAAATCGGTGCTGGGAATCTGCAGCATCAAAGAAACGAGTCTGCTGGAAAATATAGACCCTCGCGCTGCGCGAGGGATATGCTTAATTCAGTCGCGCTACGCGACGACGGGACGCGGCCCGCGTAATATGTAATGAACTCTCTCGCGGGCCGCGAGAGAGTCAGAAGCTGGCACATTGTTTGATTTTATTCGTTTGGTCCATATTTCTTGTTTAAATTTGCTAATTAACTATCAAAACTAACTTAAAGGTTGGTTTTGATGATAGGTGAAGGTCAAGTGTACCCGGATGAAGATCAAGCTCGAAGAGGAACCGAACACGCTCAAAACACAAGCTTCCGCACATGATTATATCGCCACTTTTAAATGGCGAAGTTGTTCACATTAAACTATTCGGATAACTTTTGTAAAAAATTTAAATTACTCGTATTTTCTAAGAATACTTAATAGTAATTACATGGTTGTTATCGATATTTATACGATAACCTTCAAATTAATAACTAGGGTGTTACAAAAACCCCTGAGTCACCAACTGAGATTAGAAGTTTCTTAGGATTGGCCGGTTACTATAGAAGGTTTATTCGAGATTTTTATAGAATTGCCATTCCCTTGACTAAGCAAACCTGTAAATCTATTAGGTTTGAATGGGGACTAAAACAGGAAGAAGCCTTTAGAATTCTTAAGCAAAGATTAACCAACGCACCCATACTAGCGTTACCAGAAGGAACTGAAGACTTTGTAGTCTATTGTGACGCTTCTAAGTTAGGTTATGGATGTGTGTTGATACAACGTTAAAAGATTATAGCCTATGCATCTAGACAACTTAAGAATCATGAAGAGAATTATTCAACCCACGATCTAGAATTAGAAGCAATAATCTTTGCCCTGAAAATTTGGAGACACTACCTTTACGGTAGTAAGTTTACCATTTTCACCGATCATAAGAGTTTAAGGTATGTTTTCGGACAAAAGGAATTGAATATGAGGCAAAGACATTGGATGGAGATACTTAGTGATTATGATTGCAACATTCAATATCATGTAGGCAAAGCAAATGTGGTAGCTGATGCTTTAAGTCGGAAGTATCATGAAAAGCCAAAAAGAGTGCGTTCTCTTAAGTTAAACCTACAAGTAGATTTAAATGATCAGATTAGAGAAGCACAAGAATCAGTAATCAAGAATGATACTGAAAGGTTAAAAGGGATGATTAAGGAATTAGAACAAGGAACATATGGAATTCGGAGATTCCATAAGAAAAGGATGTGGATACCTAAATTAGGAAACCTACGTCACCGTATATTAGAAGAAGCCCATAAATCTAAGTATATGATGCATCCTGGAAGTGATAAGATGTATCAGGACTTAAGAAAGAACTTCTGGTGGATAGGGATGAAAAAGGATACAGCAGCTTATGTTTCTAAGTGTTTAACTTGTTCACAAGTTAAAGCTGAACATCAAAAACCTTCAGGTTTATTGCAACAGTTAGAAAGGCCAGTTTGGAAATGGGAATTGATAACAATGGATTTTGTTACCAAATTACCCAAAACAAGGAAAGGTAATAATACAATCTGGGTGATTGTAGACAGGCTAACTAAGTCAGCTCATTTCCTACCAATGAAGGAAACTTTCAGTATGGAACAATTAGCTAAATTGTATGTAAATGAAATAGTTTCATTACATGGAATACCTTTATCAATTGTTTCTGACAGAGATAGCCGTTTTACCTCTCATTTTTGGATATGTTTCCAAAAAGCCATGGGAACCAAGTTGAATCTAAGCAACGCTTATCATCCTCAAACGGACGAACAAAGTGAAAGAATGATCCAGACGATGGAGGACATGCTTAGAGCTTGTGTAATTGATTTCGGAGGTAATTGGGACGATCACTTGCCATTAATAGAATTTTCTTACAATAACAGTTATCATACGAGTATAAATGCTGCACCATTCGAAGCACTTTATGGACGAAAGTGCCGAACTCCAGTCTGTTGGGCATAAATTGGAGAAAAACAACTATCTGGACCTGAGATAGTACAAGAAACAACAAACAAGATCATTCAAGTTAAGGAACGACTAAAAGCAGCACGTGATCGACAAAAGAGTTATGTTGATAATAGACGTAAGCCATTGGAATTTCAAGTAGGAGATAAAGTATTATTGAAAGTCTCTCTTGGAAAGGAGTGGTAAGATTCATCAAGAGGGGAAAGTTATGCCCCAGGTATGTTGGACCTTTTGATATTATTAGAAAAATAGGACCTGTAGCCTATCAGCTACAACTGCCAGAGGAAATGGCAAGGATACATGATGTATTTCATGTATCTAATCTCAAGAAATGCTTAGCTGATGAATCACTTGTAGTACCTCTAAAGGATATAGAGGTTAATGAACAGTTAAAGTTTGTAGAGAGGCCTCTACAGATTGAAGACAGGAAAGACAATAACCTTAAGCACAAGAGATTAGTTGGTCAAAGTGAAATGGGACTCTAAAAGAGGACCAGAGTACACATGGGAGCTTGAATCAGAAATACAAAGGAAATATCCACACTTATTCCAGTAGACCTCGAGGACGAGTTCTAAAACAAGGTGGGGAGGATATAACAACCCTCCTAAATAATTTCGACACCCTAATATAATTAGAATACCCCAACATGTCCTAAAATACACCCCGTATACGAAAACAGGACCCAAATACTTTTAGTTTCATTAAAATTAATTAACAACAATAATTAATGGTCTCTCGCTGGGCGCGTAGCCCTTGGCTACCACCTACGCGGGCCACGACAGCAAGGAGTCAGGGCGAGCCCCTGAGCCGCCACGTGTCACCACTCATGTCAAGCCTAGTGGCGAGTCAGCCAAGCTAGGACCTACCCTAGCTGGCCTCGCGGGCCGCGTAAGCCCTGGAGGATTGCTACGCGGGGCGCGACAAAGACCAGTATCAGTCCTATAAATAGCAGACTTCGGCAGAACAATCGAACTCGCTCACATTTCTTTCTCTCTCTAATTTACATATAGTATAAGCTATTCTCGGGCATAATACCCCCCTAAATAACGAAGTTCTGCCTTGTTGTAAATATCATAACCCCGGCTACGTATTAGTTACGCTGTCCAATTGATCCAGGGTTCCGTAACGGCTGTCGTGGTTCTGCCCGACGTAGTCGTTGGAATGCCGTCTCGGGGAGGGTATCATTAATATAAATATTGGGTTATTATACTAACGCGTGTGCATTTTTATAAATTATAGATAATCATAATCACCAGGAAACCCTTAAAGAAAACCTAAGACAGCAATGTGAGTAATCTCCTTTTTGTTAACTGTTTTTACAAAACCTCACTTAATTAATAATATATTAAACAGTAATTGAGTATTTGTATTCTACAATTATCGTCGGTATGTTGGGGTGTTGTATACAAAATTTGTTACTACCTTGCGAGGAGTAACATGACCACAAGTCGGGTTGACAGTACCGTGGGTGGTAATTGAATAGATGGAAACAAATGTAATTGCGCGACCGTCCTCAATACTGTACAATGGTCTTTATTAAACTTGATTAAACTGGGATTCACTCACCAGTATTTCCCACTGACAAAATGTTTTTGAAACGCGTTTCAGGTAACAAAATGTGAAAGCCAAATAGAAGCCAGCTGGACAGCACTGAAGGCTTGAAAAAGTGGCAATAGAGTTACCTAAAATATAGAGTTGTTTTATTAAATAAAATAGGGTTTATCCCTATGAAAATGTGTGTACTTGAAACTTGGGGTTTTCCCATGTATTTGATATATTAAAAGCGTGGTATTTTACTCTGATAAAATATTTCCTAACTACGGTCCTGATGTAAATTCCGCTGCCAAAATGGCAAACCCAGATACCACCAAAACTGGCCGCGGCCGCCCGTTCCCGGGTTTTCAGGGGACAAGGGCTGCGACATTACAATAACTCGATAATATCAAAATTGGACCATTTGTCCCAAAAAACTGAATCTGTTTATGGCTTTTTATCAACAGGTAGTCAGTCCAGAAGTCGGACGATAGCCAAAGGCGTAAAGTTGAATATGTTTTTGGGTTTTTGATTGGTGGGTTGGTTTTTAATACCATTTTTCAGGACATAAAGAAAGTACTAGGTTAATGGATCTTGCTAACTAGGTGGTCATGACTTTCAAAAATTAATTACATGGACTAAAGAGTGACGTTTCAGCCCAACTTTGATAAATATGGTAATAGGTTAGAGTACAATGTAAAAGTGGATAACGTTTTGCTTGTGTTGTTACATATGTGTATAATATTTTTGGAAACTATGGTGGGTGTTATGTATTTTTTTAGAAAAACGGTTTAATGGTGGGAGTAAACCGGATAGTTTGCTTCGCATATCGTTGATGTTGGTAGTGCTCATAATAAACCACTTAAATATTTGAAGATATACTACATCCACTTATGAAGAAACACGACTATAATATGCAAGGGATAAGACCTAATGTTCAACCGAGGGGGTTAATCTTCTGGTCACTATGAGCTCAAATCCAAGAAGTATGATCTGTAAAACTAGCAAAACACCATGAGACTCGTTACGAGAATGAGAGGTGGGAGGTTCTTCTCGTAACCACCCTTCGGCGCGAGAATAAGTATTGTTCTTCTAGAGAGAGAGAGAGAGAGCGTGTGCAATGTATAGAGTGAAAGTGTAGAGAGCAGTGTCGGCTTTGATGGTGCGCGGGGAGGACCTCCGCACAAGGCCCGTGATTTCGAGGAGCACGCTTTCTAAAAAAAATCCGATATGTTTATGTTATTTTTTTAATAGTAAACACATACCAATTCCAATATAGGCCCACTTACAAATAATTTTTTATGGTTTAGAATTTAGCCCACTTGGCATTAGGTTTATTGAGCGCAATACTAATTTGATTATTATTTTTAAATAATAATAAAACATTACGGAAGGGCATATTTTTTCAAGCTCGAACAGGGTACGTGAATTCTCGGAGACGCCTCTGATAGAGAGTAGGATCAGAATCCTTAATTTTTTTTAGAGAAGTGTGGTATTTATAGCCGAGAGGTTGGAGAAAAATGGAGGCTGATTGGGCAAGGTGTCACCGTCAAGGAATGTCCATTTGTCGTGACATTTAATGCATGCATATGTGGGAGTACGTCTGTGTGCTGTGATTGGCCACATATCGTTGTCATATGTACCCTTTGTCCTCTGCACGATGGCACATCATGGGGATCTTCTGGTACAATGTCTGGCAGACACTGATTGATTATAGGTCCCTTTCACCTTTTATTATTGGTGTCCTCTGTGTTGCCATAGTATCGCACCCGTGGGAGTTGCCATCGGGGGATTTGTTATGACCGGTTGATTGTTTTTTGGCATGAGTATAAGTATAGTCCTAAGAAGGGCTGTGTAACACCCCGTGTTTCGAAAGTCAAAGTCAAAGTCAAGATTGAAGTCAAAGGAAGAAAAGATTGCTAATTGTGATCTGTCTCTCCTTGCTCAATTCCTGTTTTGACTTCTTTGACTCTTAGTTGGTCTATTTTGTTATCGCTTTAGTTGTATTATGTGGAGTATCTAATAATAATCGCATAGTAATCGCTATCTATCGCATGTTTAATCGCTTTATCGCTATCGCAATCGCACTCGCAACTCGAATTACGCATTTTGATTATTGTTATACGTGTGTGTGTGCCTTATGTGTTACCTGTGCATGTTTATTTATGTTATGTGTGGTAATCAATCGAAACGCAATCGAAACTCAATCGCAATCAAATCGCAAACGCTAAACGAATATGAAATAAGGATTCTTGTATGTTGATATAGTAGTTGGGATTAAAAGTAATTTGACTAGGAAACTCTAACGCATCTAAACGCTCGCAATCGCAATCGAAACGACAAAACTCGTCGCGCCGAACACTCGAACCAACCGACTGATCGATCAGGAGACCAGCCGATCGACCAGCTCCTTTCCACTTTGGGTAACCCTATAAATACCCCATGTCATCATCATACTTTCCACTTTTGGCAACTCTCGTCCGACCAGCGCTCTAACCTTGCTTTTTCTCCGATTTCTCGCAATTCCGGTAAGATCTCGTCCTAAATCTTGTACTTCCCTAATCCACACGCATCCTACACCTTTCTATCTTTTGAATCTTAACTTTTAACCATGAAATCATCAAGATTCAAGGTGTTCTAGGATGACGTCATCATGTGTGCTTGAGAACTTCATGTTTTGGCCTCAATCCACCACGAACAACTTAGATCTAACCGATTTCCACATAAACAAACAAAGATCTTTCATAGATCTAAACATATTCACAATAAAAAGGATTGAAATATGGTTTTCCAACTTTCTTTCAACTCTTTTACACTTAATACACTCAAAACCGATAGAATCGGAGCTTGCACCGACTTCCTACTCATTCTGGTGGTAGTGTGGTCCAAGATATGGATTCTATCCATGAGGTTTACCGATTTCGGGTTAAGCATGGAACACCGTCTCGAACAGTTAACTAATCGAATTTGGGTGGTTCCTGTCTGTTAGGATCTGAGTTTGGTTTTGATTGTGTTTTACGTTTGAATTAAAATGATCTATGAATGAGTAGTGCAGCGGAATGTAATGAAAGCAAACTTTTCACAATCAAACAAGAGAAATGCTTTTAACATACAAGTTTAACATTGAATCGAATGCTTGAATTTATTACAAGATTCAATTACAATTGCAAGTATATTTGTAACAAACTCCCCCTCAGCCTGAGCTCACTTGGTTTGTTCGCGCAGGAAGAAGATGGTGAAAGAGCTGATAGAACAGTACAGAGCACTGTTCTATTTATAGGCACGAGCAAACCACTGAGCATCTAAGCTGACGTCACCATGAAATAACAAACTCTAACATCTGATCTACACAACCTCTGCTATGCTAACTACTGTTATTACAATTCATTACATAAAGACATCTAAACTACTGCTGCATCCTTCCACTGATGTGAACCCAGCAGTACTTGTCATGATCAGCAGAGCTTGACCCATAGCAGTAGATTGAACAACAGAGCTTTAGTCTTCCATCAGTCTTTGACTTGGACAGCAGTTGTAGGTCAGCAGTTAGTAAAGATAAGTAGTTTGGAGGTCAGCAGATGTTGAAACCACTTTCAAGGGGAGAGACATGTATACATAACATCTGCTTATTTTGGATCCACTGCCCTGATCTAGTTTTGGCTTTAATTATCTGTTCCTTTGGTAGGGTTCAATCCCAACAATCTCCCCCTGGAACAGATAATGCCAAAACTCTTCATTATTTGTAGATCTTTATTGCCTCATCAGCAGTTCCCTTATTTTCCCTTTGAGTTGTAATTCAAAGGCTAAGGCATCTGTGTCATCATCATCCCTGCACAGTGGAAGATCAAGGAGATCCTGCAAATCTTCAAGACTTAGGCCAAGTGCTTGTTCCCTTGTTGTTTTCTTCACTTCTCCACTAGACTTGAACACTGTCAGTACATGGGTCTGTAAGGTTAGTTATCCACTTTAGTACTTTTGAGCCTGGTTTGTTTCTTGGGAGATTTTTATTAGATGAGGTGTTTGGTGAAGCTGGCCTATTGATGACTGACTGAGCAGTACTTGCAGTTTGATCCAATCCAAGAGTTTCCACAATCATTTTCTTTATGCCTTCTTTTACAAAGTCATCACCTTCCATTAGCTCTTGGATAGTTTCAGCACCCAACTGTTTTTATTGCCTTCTTTTAAAGATGGTTGCACCAGCTGGAGCAGTGGATCTCCTGATTTGCAGCTTTGATGGTCTTTTTGAAACCTCTGCTTCAGGATAGTCAGGCTTTTGTGGAGCATTAGGATCTGTCTTCCTTAATTTCTCCAAAATTTTGTAGGTAGCCCTGAATTTATCTTCTTTCCATCTCAACACTTGATTCAAGGACCCATAATCAGCAGCAGCTAATTCCTCTTTCATTCTCCCCAGCTCTACCTTTTTATCAGGTACATTCTTTTTGTATTTTGCCCAATCTGGAAGAGTATGTTTCACTTTGTTCTTGATCATGTCTTGAATCCTGGCTGCTTCATTTTCCAGCTCAGGAATGGACCAGTCTTTATACATGTATCTTTCTCCTTTGTATTTCTTGTGGGCCATGATATTTTCAACATAATCTTTTCTCAGGGATTCATCTGCCTTTTCTGATACTTGCTGACACACATTCTTTGCAAACTGTTCCCAAGATCTGACTTGTGTGAGCAAGTATTGATAGTTCTGCTGAATTTCTCTATCAGATTTCCCTTGTGTATTTCTTTTTGAGATATCCTCTGCTTGCTGAGCCTTGATTTTCAAATATTCTTCAATATTGTTAGGCCTGGGATATCCTTCAACTGATGGCAAACTCCTTTTAGCAGGGTCATCCTCATAATAAAAGGACTTGATTTCTTCTCTGACTGCTATGAGCTCAAGAGGAAATTGAACACCTGCAGGAGCTAATGGCTTTTGAATCTGAGCTGATGAGAGAGGAACAGGCTTTGGTATTGTAACAAGTGATAGAGATTTTGAAGATGTTGGTGGTGGTGATGGAGACTCATCATCTGGTATGAAAATCCTTCTCCTTTTTATTGTAGGAGAGGCAGATGATGTTTTGGGTGGATCAGTGGTGGTGGTTTGAGTGGCAGTGATTAGTGATTGACTAACAGCTGTTGAAACAACTGGTGTTTCAACCACTGTTGTCATTACAACAGATGTTGTAACATCTGGTGTCTTCTGCTTTTTGGCAGGAGGTGATGATGGTGAGATTGTTTTTAGTGGTGATGGTAAGGCAGTGGTTGTGGTGTGTGTTGAAGTGGTGTGTGTTGAAGTGATAGCAGATGTTGAAACTACTGAAGTATCAGCAGTTGTTGATACAACAGGAGTTACAACAGCTGTTTGAGTGGAAGTTTGATGTTGGGGGCTTTTGGACGGTGGTTTTGGAGTATGCTTTGTGAGTCTGGATGGTATGGATTCGGCTTCCCTCACTTTTCTAGTGGGATTTCTTTTTAGCTCAGGATTTTTAACATCCTTTGGCTCAGAACAACCCTGCGCATTCAGCTCCATATAAGCTCTTTTCTCCTCATTCCACCTTGACATATCCTTTGCCGCTCTGTCCCTTTTTACACTTGCTATAACTTCATCAAGTGCATTTTGGGTAACATCAATCTTTTTGCTACCATCTGGCAAGGGTATCTTCTTGGTCATATTCTCCTTTTCTGGTTCTATGTAGAGACCATCATCTACTCCCTTCTTCTTCTTCCATTCTTTAATTTTCTCCCCCTTTTTGGCATTATCTGGAGGGGGTTGATCAATGAAGAGAATAGTTGGAGGAGCAGTGCCAGTGGTTGTCATTATGTGGGCCTTGATAGCCTTAATGTCTGCTTGTGTGTTCTTGAACCTAGACTCCATTGTGTTTCTCAGCTCTTGTACATGAATTGCATGTTGCTGATCAGCCATTTGTTTTTGTTGGTGGAGAAAAGGTTGAAAGAGGTTCCATATCTCATCTGCAGCAGGTGCTTGTGGTGGAGCAGGTGCTTGAGGTGGAACAACAGTGGATTGCACCTTTTGTACTTTCAACAACTGCTACAACATTTCTTTGATTTCTGCAACAGAGTTATCCAGTTTTTCAACTCGTTCCGTCAATTCCAGGTACTTTAAACCATCACCCAACTAAATGGGATCATCTGATTTCCCACTATCAGTGGTTGTAGTAGGGGTTGATGTAGGGAGTGTACTCTAAACATTAACCACTGATGCCCCTTTTTCTTGGTACTGGGGTCTTCTTCCTTCAACACTTGATAGCCTTTTGATTGTACCAGAGGGTAAAACAAACTCACTGGTGGATATCAGAGGTGCTATGGAAGGAATTGCCTCCAAGGAAGTCTTATTGATGTAACCACTGTCCAAATGTAAACCAGTGGGTTCAACACTTGTAGTGGCTGCTTCACTTGGACTACCACCAAGAGTTACTTGTAACTCAAGGGGTGTAACCTCCTCAGGTCTTGTTGGTGGGTTAGCTATGATTGATACATCAGGCCCAGTCATTTGTTGAAGTATATTCTCATTGATAAGTGATTGAGAAGGACTGGTTTGTGCCTGGTTCAGTTCAATAGCATCCAACAATAATTTAGTTGGTGGGGGAATTGTGGATGTGAGGTTGGGTGTGGAAAGAGAATTGGCCCCGGGCATTGGGCTGTGGATGATGGAAGCAAGTGATTCCAGAGCATCATATTGTGGTGTCCCTAATTGTACAACCTGTTCTTTTTTAGAAGAAGCAGGAGGAGTTTCGGTTATGGGTTGAGATATTTGTACCAACTGCTATGAGGAAGTAGCAGCAGTGGTTTCTTGTGACTTTTGTGCTGTCACTGGCAGTTGCTCTGGTATCTCATCCTCCAGAGTTGCCTTTTTGATGGGTTTGGGGGGTTTTTGAGTTTTATTTTGCTTTGGCTTTTTGGTGATTTTAGGTGTGGGTTTCAAAGCAGTTGTTTTGCTACTTTGATCACCTTGAGCAGTGGGCTCAGCAGCAGATACCTGAAGAGCAGTGGTAGATGCTAAATTCTGCTCAGGCACCTCTGCTTGTGTTTTGCAAGGTGTTGACATTCTTGTAAAGGTTTCAGCAGTTAAGCTGTTGATTTGAAAAGAGTCACCTTGTTTTATTGCAAAAGCATCATCCTTACTAAATTTCTTTTTCAAAATAATAGCTTAAAAATCTTGGAAAAAGTAAGAATGGCTTTTTATCAACATTTTTAACCAGATCATTAAAGATTTCCTGGGAATAATTGAAATTTTTATCTTGAAGAATAGCATACCCCAGGTTTTGAATCTTTAATGGTATTTCATTAAAAGAGGTGGTTTTATTTGAAACACACAATAACAGGGTATGAAATAAAAATCTTGTTGCAGGAGGGAAGTACCCTTTTTGTAAGGTATCCCTCTTCATCATTGGATCAGCATACCCTCTTTCAAGGAAATCAATTTTTAACTCATTTTTGGGAAAAGAATTTATACCTTCCTGATCGTTGAGTTCAAAGACTTCCAAAATGGATTGTGGTGTGATTTTGACTGCTTTACCCTGTAGAGTAGAGTTAATGGCAATGACATCTTCGCCTTGTTTGTCAAGGGTACAATTTTTCCAAAACTCTCTCTGGGTATGCAGGTAAATGGGAGCATCTGCTGTAAGCAAAGTTTTGTACTTTGATGCAGACATGAGATCAATGATGGAATCGAAAGCATCGGTGGTGCCGGGTTTTGTAAGAAGACCCAAAATGTTGTGAGAAGGTTTGTGCGGAATTTCAGTGGGTGTTGACGGTGATTTGGCGGATGACTTCGATTTTGTCATTTTTGAAAAGATGATCGAAGAAAGTTGTGAAGAAATTTGAGGAAATGAGATGAAACCTGCTTTGAGAAAGGAATTTTTAGGAATTCAATTCGACAGTAAAACCCTGTTTGGGGTTTTGAATGGGGGTTTTATAGAGAAAAAGTGAATGCTGACGTGGCAGCGGTTACAAAAGGTCTGACCACAATGTATTGTCCACGTGCCAACCCCTGATGAAGAAAACGACAACTCTGTTAGGAAGACCACTGATGGAACAAGATCAGTGGTATGACTGTGGTAATGAGAGCAGTGGGTGATTTTCACTATCAGTGGATAGCATATCAGTGGATCATACACTGATTTTGAACAACAGTGCTTATCAAGGAAATGAGAGAGCAGGGGTTGACCTTCAGCAGTGGACAATCTTTTAAGGAGAACAGACTTTTGAACAAAGCAGTGGCTATGGCAGACTTTTAAGGATTTAATGAAAAATTCATTTTTAGCTATTTTTAAGGATGGATTTTTGATTTTCTGAAAACATTTTAATGCTTTTATTCATAGAAAAACAGGATTTTTCCTGTTATTCCATGTTCAGCATGCCAATCCTAGAGATCAAGCTTTCAAAGGTGGATGTGTCTAATGCTTTGGTTAGCACATCTGCCAGCTGATCCTTAGTTGGTACATGGTGCAAAGAAATCAAACATTTTTCATAGTAATCCCTCACAAAGTGGTGTCTGATGTCAATGTGTTTGGTGGTTGAATGAGAAACTGGATTTTTGATGATATTTTCTGCTACCTGACTGTCCAACATGAGTGGTGTCTTTAAGGCAGTGATACCAAAATCCAGCAACTGATTTTGAAGCCAGAGCAGTTGGGCTGTACAGCTTGTAGCAGCTATGTATTCTGCCTCAGCAGTGGATGTGGAAACAGCTGCTTGCTTTTTGCTTTGCCAAGACACTAAGCAATTGCCTAGGAATTGGCACCCTCCTGAAGTGGACTTTCTTGTCTTGTCACATCCAGCAAAGTCACTATCTGAGAAACCTGAAAGCTCAATTTTACCATCAGCTGGATACCAGATACCAAGTGTGGGAGCACCTTTTAAGTATCTGAATATCCTTTTTACAACAATAAGGTTTGAGTTTCTAGGGGCTGATTGGGATCTGGCACAAACACATGTTGCAAACATGATATCTGGCCTGGATGCAGTTAGGTACAATAAAGACCCAATCATGATTCTATACAAAGTTTGATCAACCAATTCATCCTTCTCATTAGATATGACTATTTTATTAGTTGCAATGGGTGTATTGCATGGCTTACAATCATCCATATCAAATTTCTTTAAAAGTTCTTTGGCATATTTGCCTTGATGGATGAAAGTGCCATTTTGCAGTTGCCTTACTTGGAGACCAAGAAAGCACTGGAGTTCACCCATTGCACTCATTTCAAACTCAGCTGTGATGAGTTGCCTAAACTCTTCACACATTTTATTACATGTGCTTCCAAAAATGATGTCATCCACATAAATTTGGACAATCATCAAATCATTTCCTCTCCATTTTAAAAATAGTGTTTTATCTATTCTACCTCTTGTGAAACCAATGGATAGTAGGAAAGTGGAAAGAGTTTCATACTAGGCCCTTGGTGCTTGTTTCAGGCCATACAAAGCTTTATTCAGATTGTAGACATGATCTGGATTAAATGGATCCTCAAAACCTAGAGGTTGACAAACATATACCTCTTCTTGAATCTTACCATAGAGGAATGCACATTTGATATCCATTTGGTACACCTTGATGTTGTGGTTGACAGCAAAGGCCAGAAATAGTCTGATTGCTTCAAGTCTTACAACAGGGGCAAATGTTTCATCATAATCGATCCCCTCTTCTTGTCTGTACCCTTGAACCACAAGCCTGGCTTTATTTTTGACAACAATACCCCTTTCATCAGTTTTATTTTTGAAGACCCATTTTGTGCCAATAGGACTTACACCCTCTGGCAATGGAACAAGCTCCCATACTTGTTGTCTTCTAAACTGTTGGAGCTCCTCTTGCATGGCTTCTACCCAACTGTTGTCTTTCAGTGCCTCTTGGTACTTGACTGGCTGATGGAGTGATAGAAAACCAGCAAAAAGACAAATGTTTTGGGATTGACTTCTTGTGAGCACCCCTTCATTGATGTTGCCAATAATTTGGTCTGGTGGATGAGATTTCAAGAAGATGAGCTCTCCTTGGTATGGAACAATGGCATTGAGTGGGGATGGCTGCAGATGTGAATCATCTGAGCTAACCACTGCTGGTGACTTTGATGATCCAGCAGTGGCTTCAAAAGGTGGTGGAATAGGAGGCAAAGGTGTGGACACATGCTGACTTTGATCCACTGTTTGAGGACTTTTATCAACAGTGCTTGATGATGTGGAAGCAGTGGTTAAGGGGCTACTTTGGTCAATAATTGTTGAGGTAGCAGTGGTTGAGCTTTGACAGCTGTTTTGAACATCTGCTGCTCTTCCCATTTTGACAGACTTTTGAGGAATGATGATTTCATATCCATAGTCTGGTGTTGAATCCTCTGATGGACCTGCACTGTTAGTCTTGACAGCAGTATTTTCAAAAGTGAATTTATCAAGATCAAACAAATCTGCAGGATTTACTAGGATTTTCAATGATGAAAGTTCATTGAACTTTACATTCAAAGTCTCCTCCACTGTTTTGGTCCTTGTGTTAAACACTTTGTAGGCCTTAGCAGTGGTTGAGTATCCCAGATGATATCCACAATCAATTTTGGCTGCAAACTTAAAAATGGAATCTTTTAAGTTTAAAATGAAGCATGGGCAACCAAAAACTTTGAAGTATGAAATCAATGGCTTTATTTTATACAGCAGTTCATAGGCAGTCTTTTGATGCCTGGGGTTTATTAAAACTCTGTTTTGGACATAGCAAGCAGTGTTTACTGCCTCTGCCCAAAAAGTTAATGGCAAACCTGAATCAGCAAGCATGGTTCTGGCAGCCTCAATCAAAGTTCTGTTCTTTCTTTCAACAACCCCATTTTGTTCTGGTGTTCTTGGAATGCTGTATTGCCTCACAATTCCTTTTGACACACAGAAATCATCCAACTCCTTGTTCCTGAACTCTGTGCCATTGTCACTTCTGAAGATTTTTACTGGAAGGTCAAACTTCTTTTCAACCTGTTTCACAAAGTCTTGCAGAATGCCTGCAGTCTCATCTTTTGAGTGTAAAAAGTAAGTCCATGTAAACCTAGAAAAGTCATCAACTATAACCAAACAATACCTCTTTTTCTTAAGACTCATGACTTTTACTGGGCCAAACAAATCCATATGAAGCATTTGCAAACATTTGGTTGTTTGGACTCATCAATGGATTTGTATGAGCTTTTATGTTGTTTTCCTTTTAGGCAGGAAACACAATGCTCAAGACAGGTGAACAGTTTTTGAGGTAAACCTCTTACTAACCCCTGTTTTGAAATGGCAGTGATTGTCTTGAGATTTGTGTGCCCCAATCTTCTGTGCCATAGTTCTGTCTCTTTGTTTGATGCAGCTAAGAACAGACAGGCATCAGTTCTGGGGCTCTCTTTTGACATATCCACCACATAAACATTGCCACTTCTTTGAGCAACAAGTTTGGTTTTTCCAGTTTTCATTATTGCTTCAATCTTTTCAACCATTTCTGGTCCAACAATCCTACAACACTCCTTTGTGAAGAATGACCCATACCCCTTATCACTCATTTGTGAAACACTCAGGAGGTTGAATTTTAGATTGTCTATCAAATTGACATTTTCAAATTTTACATTTCCAGACTGTACTGTATCAGACCCCAAAACTTTCCCTTTACTATTATTACCAAAGGATATATCACCCCCTCCATGGATTTTGAAATCTTTGAGAAGGGCTTTACATCATGTCATGTGCCTGGAGCCTCCACTATCTACATACCAAAGGCTATCTAAGCATGCAGAAGCTCCCAGCATATGAAGTAAAATGATTAGTTCATTAGGGTTTCCAAAGCCAATAAGGCTTTGGATGGGGTCTCAACAGTGTCTGGGATAAGTGAGAAGGATGGACAGTGGTTAGGTCAGGGGTTTGGACAGTTTTAGGACTGTTTCTCTCCAACCACTGTTGTGAGTTTTGACCAATCACCTGCTGATAACCAAAAGGATGCCTGTTCACTCTTGGTTTAGAGGGCCTTTTGTAGGTCTCATAAACGTGTGGAATCCTTTGGTAAGATGATTGTCCCTTGCCTTTTCTGAATTGGTTGGCAGGGGGTGCATCAGTCACTTGAACATCTCTTTGGGCAGATGTTTGATTCAGCTGTTTTGTAACAGCTGTTTGGACTGGCACAAACAGTGGTTGATTCTTGGTGAATTTGACAGATGATGTTGATGGACTCAATGATGTTTTAGCAGAGTACTCATTCTTTTTAACATCAAAGTTTTTGAGATACACACATGCTTGAGTTTTGTGGTTTGTTTTACCACAGATGGTGCAGCTTTCAGCAGGGACAATGACACTTGTTTTGTTTAGATCATATGCTTTTAGATGAAAACAGTCTTTTGTTAGATGATTTCTCTTTCACAAAAATCACAAAACAGGTTTTTTATCTTTTCTTTTTTCTTCCTTTTCTCAGACTCCTTAGCAACAGAGTTTTGAACCACTGTTGGGATGTCTTTGATAGGAATGACCTTTGATTTTGGAGCAGTGACACCATCAGTGGTTGTAAAGTCCATAGGCTTGAAATTTTCAAGAATGTCACACTCATCAGACCATGTGGGTTTAAATTGGTATTTCTCAATTTCCTCAAAAGTTGAGGACCCCACAGATCTTTCCAAAGTGATTTTGTTACCAAGTTTGTCGGTTATTTTAACCTCTTGGTCATTCTTGTTGGTTGGTTTAATTTCAGATGAACCAGCTTGTTTTCCAGCATTGTTTACAAGATCATCATATTTTCTATATCCTACACCAAACTTGACATTGCTTTCAAGCTATTTCTCAAGCATAACCTCATACCCTTTACAAGATTCCGCCCATCTTTCACAGGTGATCTGGGTGGACTCCAACTCCTTTTTGCAAACTTGGTAATTTTCTACCATAGTTTGGAGTTGAGTTTTGGTTATGCTCTGCTATTCTTTGAGACTGCTGATCTCTTTATCTTTTTCAGCCAATTTGTTTCTAAGTTCTTTTAATGACTTTTCAAATTTGACTTCATCAGTTAAGATTTTATCCCTAAGGTTTTCATTTACCTCTTTGATGTTAGCAAATGCAATAATGCATTTGTCTGAACACAGTTTTTCAAGAACTTGATGTGATACCTTGGCAGCAGCCATCATGGCACAATCACATTGATGATCACCTTCTTCATCAACTCTATTTTCTTTCTCACCTGCTTTCTTCTCTTCCTTTTCTTCTTTGTCTTCTTCGGACCAGGGGTCAGACAGTGGTTCAATCAGAGTTTCTGAATTTTCTCCCAGTAGTAGTTCACCAGCAACTGCAGTAACCACTGCTTCAGTCACTTCATCCACTGTTTCAGCACTTAGCTGTTCACCTTCAGTTTCTACCCCTTCTGGTATAGACTCTAATGCCATCAAACAAAATTCATCATTAGTGGGATCATTAAAAGCATTGAGTGCAAAATTTTCATCACTAAGCTCATCAGGCATGCTGCTCCAGTCAACAAAACCTTGGGTGAAAAAGCTTTGTTGATCTGGTTGTACCACTATTGGAGCAGCTTGTTGAGGTGCAACAGGTTGCACTTGTGCCTGAGGGACAGGGGTTTGAACATACTGAATTTGTGGAACAGTGATTTGAACATAATGCACAGGCACAGGGGTTGCAGCATAGTGAGCAGTGTTAACATGCGATGCAGGGGTATATTGGGTATAGTGCATAGTGCTTTGATTTTGTGGTCTAGGGTTTGAGCTAGGATGAGTTATTATTGGACCAGTGGTTTGACTCCTGCATTCCCTAGCAAAATGACCTAGCCTATTGCACTTATAGCACTTGATTTTTTACTTATCCAACCCCACTTTTAAATTCCCATGTAACCCTGGGAATTTTCTCCGTGTTCTTTTGTAGAATTTGCTTGTTCTTACACTAAGCAAAGCCAATTGATGCAAAATGTCCATCTCTTCTAAGTCAGTGGGATCAAAGTGTTGCAAATCATTGAGTTCAAAGCACAAGTTATTTGACATCTGGTTTTCACAATTTGCAGTAAAAGCATAATTTGCAGAGTGAGGATCAGGGTTGTTGAAATTTCCACCAGCAGTTATATCAATAAAGTGATCATAACCCTGATCCTTACTGCTGCTACCAGATTCTTCCTGACCAAAAAGAGTTGTGCTGCCAAATGAATAATCATCAGCAACTTTGCCAGAGTCTTGCAACTTCTTTTTCTGGTTTAACTCCCTTTCATAGGTCAGGAGTCTACCATAAAGTTGGGTCAGGGTCAGATCTTTGAACTCAGCAAAGTTTCTAGTAACAAATGCAATGGTATCCCATTTTTCTGCTATTTTGAGTTGAATTTGGAAATGTTACTTTAACA
Organism: Helianthus tuberosus; assembly: GCA_030545235.1. Taxonomy (NCBI): domain Eukaryota; kingdom Viridiplantae; phylum Streptophyta; class Magnoliopsida; order Asterales; family Asteraceae; genus Helianthus; species Helianthus tuberosus. Next base: position 26,627,234 of record CM060405.1, read on the forward strand.
AGCCTTAGTTCACTAATGAGACAACTGAATCTCTCAAACTGCTGAGTCAATGATTCACCCTTAATGTGACAAAATGTTTCATACTGCTGATTCAGAATTTCCCTATTGTTTTCAATAACTTCTTCTGTCCCCCCCCAAACTGTTCCTTCAGTGCATCCCATAGCTCTTTGGCACGGTTACAATGTAACAGTCCAGCATAGATCTCATTGGGTAATGCAGATGCTATGATGCTAAATGCTTTGGCATCGAGTTCGAACTTTTGAAAATCAGTTTCAGTATAGTTTTCAGATGGTTTAGGTACGAACTTCTTTGCATCCTCAGGACTTGGCACCATAGGAACATGGGGACCAAAAACAACATACCTCCAACATCCCGTGTTCTGTTGAGCAAGGATGTGACCCATCCTTCTATGCCAGATGTTGTATTCATTACGTTTAAGCATAGGTGGTTTGAAAAGAGAGCCAATGTTATTCTTATCATCTTGTGATTGTGACGTCATCCTGGTTGTTTTACAGGCACTGATTAATCAACTTTGATGGTGATTAAACCTTGCACTGTTTTTCAACAAAACGAACAAACTATCAGTATCAACGATTATGAGCTGAACTATTTATGTCAAAATGATTGTTAAATCAAATTTGACTGTCCAAGCTCTGATACCAATTGTTAGGATATGAGTTTGGTTTTGATTGTGTTTTACGTTTGAATTAAAATGATCTATGAATGAGTAGTGCAGCGGAATGTAATGGAAGCAAACTTTTCACAATCAAACAGGATAAATGCTTTTAACATACAAGTTTAACATTGAATCGAATGCTTGAATTTATTACAAGATTCAATTACAATTGCAAGTATGTAACAAACTCCCCCTCAGCCTGAGCTCACTTGGTTTGTTCGTGCAGGAAGAAGATGGTGAAAGAGCTGATAGAACAGTACAGAGCACTATTCTATTTATAGGCACGAGTAAACCACTGAGCATCTAAGCTGACGTCACCATGAAAGTGGCATCTAACCTCCTAACAAACTCTAACATCTGATCTATACAACCTCTGTTATGCTAACTACTGTTATTACAATTCATTACATAAGGACATCTAAACTACTGCTGCATCCTTCAACTGATGTGAACCCAGCAGTACTTGTCATGATCAGCAGAGCTTGACCCATAGCAGTAGATTGAACAGCAGAGCTTTAGTCTTCCATCAGTCTTTGACTTGGACAACAGTTGTAGGTCAGCAGTTAGTAAAGATCAGTAGTTTGGAGGTCAGCAGATGTTGAAACCACTTTCAAGGGGAGAGACATATATACATAACATCTGCTTATTTTGGATCCACTGCCCTGATCCAGTTTTGGCTTTAATTATCTGTTCCTTTGGTAGGGTTCAATCCCAACACTGTCCGATCAGGAGTACCAAGTATTGACGAGGTTTCTGTTTTTAACACGCTATCAAAACATCTTGATAAAACGACAAACTATCAAAACAACCAAGTGTAAGATGAACGGAACGAGCAGGACGGAATGCCGTCCGATCAGACTACCGTCCGATCGGACTGGCGTCCGAACGGGTTGTCACCCGTTCGATCCACACCTTGGTCCCACACTTCACTTCTGTTTTCAAAACCTTGAAGGATAAATATTGAACGAAGGGCTGACCGATCGGGTTACCATTCGATCGGACTACCACTCGACCATGTAGTGTTCTGACTCCAACACTTAAACAATTTTCAACATGTTCAATACCAGCAGGTTGCCACCCGATCGGACTACAATTCGATCGAACAACAAACTACTGTGAACTTGTTCTCACTAAAAGTGTCCAACCTATCGGACTATCGCCCGATCGAACGGTCGTTCGATCGATCGACCTAAAAGGTAGAGATACTTCAATGTTTTTAGAATACTAAAATGAAAACTTCAAAGGTCAAACCATCATACACAAACACATCCTTCCCAAAGGAAGAAATAATCCACTCGAAAGGTCACCCGACCGGATGACCATCCGAGCGGACTGGTAACCGAACGACTGGCTGTCTGATCGGACTACCGTCCGATCGAACTCCTGTCCTACCCACTTGCACTCCGTATCGTTTTACGCATCGCTTATCGTTACGCTATCAATCTGTTCAGGCTAACCCTACTCCCTAGCGCTCCCTTCAATCCATCAATCGCTGTGAGTATACTTGATCCCTTTTTGCTTTACGCACTTTTGGGTGTTACATACGTTACTTATACAAAATCACATCGAACACACTACGCAATACTTTAAACGCTAACCGTTATCGCATGTATACGTGACTTAATGAATGCTTGTTTGTTATGTTTACACATGGAATGCTGTCTACCTGCCTTAGCAACGATAGTACTATTAGTTTGGACTCAGCACCTGTTCACTCAGGGGTTGTTAAGGACAATTACCTACATGGCTCACAGTGGTGAGTGTGTATCGCGAACTGCCTTGGGCAGTCAACCCACAGTCATTGGTATCGATAGGTTCATGTCGATAACTAACATGCCTCATTTTACACTGTGTACGTGCTGGTTATGCGTAACGCTTTCGAACTCTATATGTTATTATCAAACTTGTATGCTCACCCTTACACTATGTGTATTGACTTTTACTTTAACATATGTGACAGGTGCTTAGGATGCTAAATTGCTTTCTTTGGTGTGAAATCGAGGCTAGGAAAGACCTAGGTCAACAATAAACAATTGTCTGTAATGAAAATATGAGTTGTCGGAACAGAACAATTTGACTAAATCTTTTCTGTAATAATTGTATTATCGTTTATGACATGGTATGGGACGTGTTGCTTTAAATATTTGGTAAATATAGTTGTTATGGAAACTTCTGGACAATTTGTTTCGCTCAGTGCCACGCCCCGATGTTTCCGCCATCGGTTAGGGTGTGACAGATTGGTATCAGAGCCATAACTATAGGGAATTAGGCAAGACTCGACCTAGTCCGGGTCGATGTCTTAGAGACCTAGTCTATAGTTAGGAACCAACAGACCGACTCGTGCATGTCCAGTAGGGATTATGTGTGAGCGTACTTACTATTTCTCGCTATTCTTGCCTACGCTACACTATCACAGCACTCGAATTTTCAAACATGAATGAGCGATTAAGTCGAGATTAGGTGTGAAAACCGCAAACTCTCGACTAAATTGCTTATTCAACCCACATTTTTATCTATAAACACGAGAAATTGCGTTGAAATAGGAGTGAAATCCATGCTTTGACGCATAGTTCTCTTTTATTTTATCAAGACAGGAACGAAGTTGTTAAGCTAGGGGTGAAACCCTAACCTTGACGATTTGTTCCAACCTTTAATTGGTTTTACAAAACTCTCACCAAGGTCTCGACAGACTCCAACGACTTGAAGTCACGGTATGACTAAAGGGATGCGTGTCGAACGCCCAAGAATCGAGGCAAAGGCACAGTCCTGAAGGTCAAAGTACGCACAACAAGTCCTGGAGAATAGTCGAATTGCTTTGGATAACCAATGTCTAATAGCCGCAGACGATCTATTTCACGATTTTTGTGTGTTTCGATTCTGAGCCCTGTAGGTCCCCTTGATGTATGGATCTTTAACAGAATTGTCAATCCAATCAAGAGTGCGGAATCCTCTTGATTAGAATATAGCAGAATGAGTAGAAACAGAAATCAGCAATTCACTTTCAAACCAGGTTTTCTATTGATTATCAAACCAAAGTATTACAATCAATCAAAACCCTAATTTTCGTCCAAGCTTTAGCTCTCACGAAAATACTCTCTCTCAAACTCTATTCTAGCTGATCAACCTAAACCCTAAAGCCTAACCTTGTTTATATAACACAAGGTTGCTACTTGGGCTTGGGTTCCTACATGGGCTATGACCCAATTCGTCCCCCTAGACCCAATGTGGGTTTTTTTTAGCCCAAACTCAATTATCCAACTATTACAAAGCTAAACACGCTAACTGTTTATCGTTTAACTAATTACAAGATATCCAAAGACCAAATCTAAGCTGTTGTCACAAACATGCACCAACAAACTCCCCCTTGACAATAGCTTCATAAAATAACTTTGTCTTCAGTCTTCTTGCAATCTTCATGTAATCTTGCACTGTCTTTGGTCTTTGGATAGCTTCAGCTTCAATAGCTTCTGTCAGCAACAGACTCCCCCTAAGCTGATGCATCCAATCACCAAATCTTCAAAAACTTTAGCGTTTGAGTAAACTCCAGTTCAGCATTTGTAAAGCAATCTTCAAACTCTTCATCTTTGTCTGCAATGTAGAAAGGAGGTTCTACCATGCATCCAATCAAACTCTCATCTTCACAGCAACTTCTCAGCAACATACTACTTCAATCTATATACTATAAAACAAACATCTCGAGAAACCATAAGAATTTTTCAACACAGTTAAATAAATTATTATTATTCAAGAGATAGTTAAACTGTATCACAGATTAAGCATTTTCAACTTATCACCAACACGCAAAACTTTTTGTCCAACACACAAGAAACTCGTGATTTTAAAATTTTAAACTCACTTTCTAACACCGTCTCCCCCTATCAGTAACAATTCCTCCAAGAATAACAGTTTTCCGTACATTAAGAATTTTTAAACAGAAAAAGACACTATTTTTGGATTTTTTTATATTTTCTGAAAGCAAGTAAATAACAAAAGCAATAAACACTCTATTTTTGTGAGAATCACTGGTAAGAAGATCATATCAACAAAATCAAACTGTTTTCACACTATTAGATAATTCTTTATTTAATTTTTCGTGCAAAGCAGTCCAAGACGATTACCAGTATGTTTGTCCTCTTAAACAAAATGCATGAACATTTCAAGTACCATTACCGTATGATACGTTAAGGTAATTTTATTTCTGATATACTAGCGTGTCCCACTTCAGGATATACCCCCGCGATCAAGGTATGCACAAAGATTCATCGTAGTAGGTGAGTATACTGAATTCATCCGTTTTGTATTTCAACGTTTAGATAATTGGTGAACAGGTCAGTACTTCCGTACAGCAAAGAGACCAAAATATCTAACGAGGGCTATGACAAATACCATTTTTGGTACGATTTATGCTTTTTGCATATTTGAATAACTCTCTTTGAGAGCTTCTTCATTTAAGGGTTTTGGCATTTTTAGCTCTTTTAAGATATCATGTGTGTGTCTAGGTCAGCATGTATCTGGATGCAGCAGAAGGACACCCCTGATATCCCCGAATGAAATAACAGTATAAAGACCCAAAACTTCAGATTTTGGCAATCTATCAACGCAAGATTAAAGGTCATTAAACCATACACCACTGATGTGTTCCCCACTCATATTCACTTCATTTAAGTTTATATCACATTGGTAAGTTGATTATTTCATGCTTTTTGCCTACTGGTACATCATATGATGAAGCTGCTATCACACTTAAGCAATTTAAGTTTAATTTCAGTGTGACAGTCTAACTTGCTGATGTACTATCATTTCTTCTTTTTCACACAGTGATAACTCATTTTTTATTTTCTATTTTTTTATGTTTTTGATTTTTCAATGTTTTTGTATTTTTTATTTTTAAGAAAAGCAGTAAACTATTTACAAAATTCTTATGAAAAACCAGTTATTCGGGATTCCTCATCCCGTCGAGTTCGACTAAATGTTCAAAGCGAGCCCTGTCAAATGCTTTTGTATAAAGATCTGCCAGGTTATCTTCTGTGTCGACTCAATGTAATTCAATTAGCCTCTTTTCAGCACAATCCCGTATAAAATGATGACGTATGTCAATATGTTTTGTGCGACTATGTTTTACGGGATTATTAGTTATTGAAATTGTGGCATTATTGTCTATCATAATAGGAGTACGAGTGAAATCCAAACCGTAATCGCGCATTTGCTGTTGTATCCAGAGAACCTGAGAGCAGCAGCTACCCGCAGCAATATATTCAGCTTCACACGTAGATGTAGACACACAAGATTGCTTCTTGCATTGCCAAGACACAATCCTGCCTCCTAAGAACTGACAACCACCTGTTGTAGACTTTCTGTTCGACTTGCATCCTCCAAAGTCTGAGTCAGTGTAAGCAATAAAATTCAGATCACTATCAGCTGGATACCATAACCCAAGTTTAGGTTTCCCCTTCAAGTAATGAAGAATACGCTTCACTGCTTTCATATGTGACTCTTTTGGATTCGCCTGATATCTGGCACACAAGCATACGGCAAACATGATGTCAGGTCTTGAAGCAGTCAAGTACATTAGAGAACTAATCATTGCCCTGTATTGAGTAGGATCAACATCTTCAGTACTTTCATGATCTGGGCCAAGATTGTGATTTTCACATATGGGTGTGTTGAAAGTAGAGCAATCATTCATTTTGAACCGATCCAAAATGTCATACACATACTTCGTTTGATGAATAAACATCCCATCCTCCTTCTGTTCAACTTGTAATCCCAGAAAGTAAGACAACTCACCCATAGCGCTCATTTCGAACTTGCTCTTCATTACCTGCTCGAACTCTTTACACATGCTCTCATCTGATGACCCAAAGATGATGTCATCCACGTACACCTGTACTAGCAGAAAATCTTCCTTCTTCCTCTTGATGAACAGTGTACTGTCAATCTGACCTCTTTCAAAACCATTCTTGATCAGATGTGTAGATAGTGTCTCGTACCAAGCCCTGGGAGCTTGATGTAATCCATATAAAGCCTTATCAAGCTTGTACACCCGATCTGGATAACCTGGATCAACGAACCCATCTGGTTGTGAGACATACACCACTTCTTGGACTTTCCCGTAAAGAAACGCACTCTTCACGTCTAGTTGGTAAACTTTGAAGCCCTTGAATGTTGCGAAAGCTAGAAACAAACTAATTGCCTCCAACCTTGCCACTGGTGCAAACACTTCATTGTAATCAATCCCTTCCTGCTGATTGAAACCTTTGACAACCAATCGAGCCTTGTTTCGTGTCACTATCCCTCTGTCATCCTTCTTGCACTTAAACACCCATTTAGTGCCTATCTCTCTTTCACCCTTCCTGCTGATTGAAACCTTTGACAACCAATCGAGCCTTGTTTCGTGTCACTATCCCTCTGTCATCCTTCTTGCACTTAAACACCCATTTAGTGCCTATCTCTCTTTCACCTTTAGGAAGGTCAACTAACTCCCAAACCTTTAACTTCGCAAACTGGGCCAATTCCTCTTGCATAGCTTCAACCCATGAATTGTCTTTAAGAGCCATATGAATGTTCTTCGGCTCCTCTTGGGAAATAAAGCAACTATACAAGCACTCGTTCACAATTCCAGACTTTTCAATCGACACAAATAAACCAGTATTCGCTGCTATGCTTCTCCTTGTCTGAACACCTGCAGTAGGATCCCCAAGTATCATGTCAACTGGATGATCTATATTTGCTCGTGTAGTAGCAACAGCATCGACTTCTAGATTGTCACCCAGGTTTGATCCAACCTCCCCCTGAATGTTCTGATTTGCAAACGGATTAATGAAATCCTCCCCCTCAATGGGTTCAGAGTCACTATCGCTTGAATCAGGATCAGCAGCACCTTGGGAAGTTTCTGGAGCATCTGTCATATCAACATTCGATCTAGGCATGAACTCGCCTTCATCGTCTCCACCAATCACTGCTTGAATCAACTGAGAATCATCTGCATTTGGAAACTCAGGAATATTAAATGATTTAAAAGTGCTTTCATAATCATATAATATAGCAGGACCACTCGTTGATTGTTGAGGTTTGTATGTAGTAATTTCAACATTGTAAATAACCTCAATTTTACCAGTTTTTAGATTAAAAACCCTTTTATTCGGTGTGCCAGGCACATAACCTAGAAAGTAGCCATCGTCAGCCACCTCACTGAATTTTTGTTTATCTTTATTTCGCACAATGGTGCAGGGTAATCCAAATGGTTCAAAGCCTTCTAAGTTTGGTTTCTTGTTAAACATCAATTCATGACAAGTTTTATTAAAACGTTTAACAGTCAAAACTTTGTTTAGGACGTAGCAAGCTGTATTCACAGCTTCTCCCCAGAAAAGAACTGGTAGCTTTGAATCTGAAAGCATCGTCCTAGCGGCTTCAATCAACGTCCTGTTTTTCCTCTCAGCAACTCCATTTTGTTGAGGTGTATAAGGAGCAGAATATTGATGTTCAATTCCCTTTCGAAGACAGTAGAGATCCAGAATTCGATTCTTGAACTCCGTGCCATTATCACTCCTTATCCTCTTGATCCTTGCATCATGAACGTTTTCCAATTTCGTAAAAAGATCTATCAGCATCTCCGCCGTCTCATCTTTTGTACCTAAAAAGAAAACCCATGAATAACGTGAGTAATCATCAGTGACAACTAAACAATAGTACTTTCCACCTATGCTCCTTACGTTCAGTGGACTGAATAAATCCATGTGAAGTAATTCATAAGGGGCATCTATGGAATTTACTGTTTTAGACTTATGAGGTTTCTTGTGTTGTTTTCCCTTTTGACATGGAAGACATTTATCTTCCACTTGAAACCTCTGCATTGGAACCCCTTTCATTAGGTCATGTTTAACAAGGTAATTCATTTTTCGATAGTGAATATGGGCCATGCGTCTGTGCCACAACATCGATTCAGCTTCAGATGCTTTTGATAGTAAACACGCCACCACAGCAGTTGGATCCTTAGCACCCATGTCCATGACATAAGTGTCATTTCTCCTTGGCGCTCGCATCACTATCCAATCGTCCGGAATCTCCAAACCTGGTTTCAACACTAATGCTTCATTCTTGGTAAAATGAACCGAGTGACCCTTGTCGCAGACTTGTGACACGCTCATCAGATTGGGTTTAAGCTGCTCCACATAGTTCACTTTGTCCAGTGTGATCTTCCCATTGGTCACTTTTCCTCGGCCTGTAATTCTACCACCTTTAGCACCCACAAAATTTATATTTCCACCTTCATAATCTTCAAATTCTGTCAACAATCTCGCATCCCCCGTCATGTGCCTGGAGCAGCCACTATCAACATACCATAAGTTGATAATCCTCCTTAGCAGCTCCTGCACACACCAACCAAGAAATTAGTTAGATTGGGGGACCCAAGCCTTAATGGTCTTGGGTCGTCCAAATTCACCAACTACTGGAACATCCATCCAATATCCATTACTCCTAACTGGAGTCTTGGATCTCAGACCTGTTGATGGAATTTGATTTTGATTTCCACTAGGTCTTTGGTCCTGAGGGTTCCTATATGTCCTGAGGGTTCCTATATGTGTTTGGACTATTTAACCTTTGAAAATTTTGATTTTGATATCTTGAATTTTGATTCCAAGAAGCTTGATTATCATAATTTCTAAAGCCATTGTTATAAAAAGTTCGACCACCATTATTTTGGTATCGATTTTGATATTGACCTTGACTGCTGAAATTATTTGAATTTCCATTAAAATTGTTCATTCTAGGTGAACTGCTTCTAGGTCTCTCATATCTGCCTGGTGGAGATCTAGGCTGAAATCTTGGTTGATTTCTTTGAAAACGAGGAACTTGTGGAGTTCCTTTTTCAGCCTTATCTTCACCAACAGCAACATTCTCTGGTTGCTTATGAGCAGATTTCTTTGGAGAATTTGCAACTTTCTCCTCAGTATTATCACCACTCTTCTCTGGTGACTTCTCTCTCTTCTTTTCACTCACTTGTGCTTCACTCTTTTTATTAGGACAACAGCTAGCTACATGTCCCTTGGTGTGACATTTGAAGCACGATCTCTTTTTCGAAGACTTCTTTTCTGAAGCCTTTGAACTAGATTCGGGTTTAGCTGATGATGCCTTAGAAGGATTTGGTTCAGTTTGCTTAGTTTCAGAATTTTCTTTGTTCTTGTTTTTAGCAAACTCTACATTAGATTCGTTTTCAATAACAGCTGTTTCGTTTTTCATGTCACTTCCTTGAACAAAATTAACCTTTTTAACAAAAATTGGATTGTTATTCTTAGGATGTGAAGTTTTCTTTTTCAAAACAGGTGTGCTGTTATTATCCTTCTGAGCATCAGCACACTCAAACACATTAGGATGTGACTTTACCTCTCCTGTTTGTTTGTCAAGGTTGGCCATGAGAGCCGCAAGCTGAGCTTTCACTCTTGTGAATTTAGCTTCCTTTTCTTCAGCTTCCTTTTCATGGTCAGACTTTTGCTTTTCCTCTTCAGCATCTGTTGTCTGATCAACCTTTTCTACCTCAGCTTCACTTTTCTTATCAACTTTAGCATCATCTATAGAAGCTTCACCATCATCAACTGGCGTTATCTCTGCCATGAATGCCTGAGTGACATTGTCATCATTTTCCAAGTGAACACTCCAGTCATATGAACCTTCTCTAGTTGTAGAGATCAACGCTCTCGAGTTAGAGTTGTTTGATGCATTCCTATTGTTTGAACTCTGACTCGAAGTCTCATGCTTTGTTTTTGACATTCCCTAGCGAAATGCCCATAACTTTGACAGTTGAAGCATCTCACTTTGGTCTTATCGAAACCAACAGTCTTTCCTATAAACTTCCTTCCCGTTCGGTTCATAAACCTCTTCACTCGTCTAGTAATCATGGCCATTTGCCACTGCAAATCCATATCTTCAAGATCATCAGGGTCAATCTGATCGTAATCTTCATCTAAAGTGGCAGGATCAGATATCTTTCCCTGAATGTAGTTCTCATAAGAAGCAACAAATCATGCAAGTAGAGCAAGATGCTCTTCAGCAGACTTCACACTCATTGGCATCGACTTAACACCACTGCTCTGCTTAGAACCTGATGTTCTCTTGGCTCCTGATGATCCTCCTAAAGCAGCTACAAAACACACATCACCATCCTCCTTCACTGTGACCTGCTCATTCTCACACGATAGAAACGCAGTAGCAGAGTCGCTAGAAGCGTTGTGAGATGAAGAAGATGTAAGCCCATTGTAAATCGCTGGATCTTGAACCTGATCATATCCAGTGTCTTTCTTCTTCATACTGAGCTCATAAGCTCTCAGCTTGCCAACCACTTCTTCAAGCTCTTTTGTCTCATAATCTGCTTCTCCCTTGATCATGAGAGTGTAAATATCCCACTTTGTAGGTAAGGCATCGAGCAGCTTGTCATTCTTCTCTACGTCAGAATAGCAATCGATCTCATAATTCTCCATTTCTGACATCAGATGGTAGTAACGAGTGATGATGTCCTCAAGTGACTCATGTTTCATGTATTTGAAAACAGCAAACTACTTCTTCAGAAGATCAACTTTGTTTTTCTTGACATCTGCATTTCCCGCATATCTTTTCTCTAATGCATCCCACATATCCTTTGAGTTTGTGTACTTCTTGAAAGTATGCTTGATGCTATCAGGTAAGGACATTTTGATTGCAGCCAAGGCTCTCTTTTCAGCCTCATACATCTTTTTATCAGCATCTTCCATGTTCACATAGGCAGTTCTACGTGGTCTGCCCTCAAAGTCGTGTGTTGGGTTTGTGTACCCATCTTCAATGCATATCCACATGCGAGTGTCCTGATATTCAATAAAGGATTGAAAACGATCCTTCCATGTCAAGTAATTTTCCACCTTCATCATCTTAGGTGGTTTGTTGGTAGTGCCAACCTCATGCTCCATCTTCAACAACTCATTCAAAGTAGACATGTTTGACATTTTAACGTTACAGACTGATAAAACCGTACAAAATGTTTCCGAAAACAGTGGTTACCAAATCACACCGTTAGAATCGTCTCGAAAAGACGAATCCAATGATATCTAATGTCGAAAACCGAATTCAGGATTTTCCAGAGGTTTTTTTTTTCTTAAAATGCGAGGAATGCAACGGTGCAGACGGTTCTGTCAAACGAGCTACGGATCAATTACTATTTGCGAAACAGTCAAATTTTATCGACGCTTGCCAACTGAAATTCCACCCTTTTAAATTTGCTGTTAATTTCGCTAGCAAGTCAAGATGCTCAATTTCGCTGGTCAGTTTAAGGTATTTCGCTGCTCTAGTTCGCTGATAGGTTGAGTTCGCAGGTCAAATTCGCTGAGTCAATTTCGCTGGTTATTATCGCTGGTCAAATTCGCTATTACGACGACCTGTAAAGTCGCCGAAAACCGTAATAATTTTGTTGTGAAAATTATACGGTTACCAAAGTCGCCTTTGGATTTAACTTCGCAGGTAAATTCGCTGGTCAGTTAATTTCGCAGGTCCTGACTGCGAAATTAATCAAATTCGCCAGTAAATATGGAAATCCAATCTTTTCGAAATTCTGGATGATTTTCCGGATTCTTTAACCAGTTCCTGCAAAAATCGAACAAGCAAATCAGTAAACTTTTGACAAAGTTTTGATGAACTTAATGAAGAACACGAAAATCGTCTTCGAATCTTCAAGTTGTTCAGCCAAAAATTCTTCAAAACAGTCAACCACAACTTTCCTACGAACCTTAAAACAACCTGCAAAATAGCAAACAACCAAAGCAGAAGATCAAAATAGCAAAAATTTCGAAAATTTTATTAAATCAGCCAGAAAATTCGAAACCCTAATTGTCAAGTTTAACAGAAAATTCGAAAAAACTCCCTGTTTCTGCAGAATACAATTCTGAACCGAGCCTTCAGGAGCCTAATGCTCTGATACCAATTGTAGGTCCCCTTGATGTATGGATCTTTAACAGAATTGTCAATCCAATCAAGAGTGCAGAATCCTCTTGATCAGAATATAGCAGAATGAGTAGAAACAGAAATCAGCAATTCACTTTCAAACCAGGTTTTCTATTGATTATCAAACCAAAGTATTACAATCAATCAAAACCCTAATTTTCGTCCAAGCTTTAGCTCTCACGAAAATACTATCTCTCAAACTCTGTTCTAGCTGATCAACCTAAACCCTAAAGCCTAACCTTGTTTATATAACACAAGGTTGCTACTTGGGCTTGGGTTCCTACATGGGCTATGACCCAATTCGTCCCCTAGACCCAATGTGGGTTTTGTTTAGCCCAAACTCAATTATCCAACTATTACAAAGCTAAACACGCTAAGTGTTTATCGTTTAACTAATTACAAGATATCCAAAGACCAAATCTAAGCTGTTGTCACAAACATGCACCAACAAGCCCGCAACTGCTGACTCTGATAATTCGTCGATTTTATGTGTTTGTATGTGTATTTACCTGCTTATGTGTTTTAATTTTTGGAGACTTATTCGATTTTCGCTTTCACTTTGATCGACACGCACGACCTGCATTGCTTATCTACCTCAAAACGTTAACAAATTGCTACTACCATAAGGAACCACCGTACGCTATATTATTCATACTATACTACTCGCTATGCTATGCGCGAACGCTCTTCTCGAACGCTCGCGGACTTTAAATGTTAGGATTCTGTATTCTGAGGCGGTCAGAAGGCTCTACGTGTCTCTATATGCTCTGTGTACATCTAGACAAGTTACATGCTTATGTGTTTCCGTGTTTTGTGCCTTACGTGCTTATGTGCTTCTGTGTTTATGTTAATCTGTGATTATGTGCCTATATGCTTACGTGATTGTACGTGTTCCTGAGCTTGAGTAGTATTAGGATTGTGAGGTGAGATTCGATTATATTGTGTTGAGTCTTGTGGCGATGTCTGTTGCAGACAATGTCGTCATCTGGATCTCGCGCTACCCGAGATGCTCGCCGAAAGCAAGCAGATAAATGCCTCGCTGCCATGATTACTAAGCAAATGGCAAAGGTTGTACCCCAAGTTGTCAGTGAACTGTACGAAAACATGAGCAAATCGTCTGAAGAATCCGGGACCGAGACTCCCAAAGCTGCTTTCAGTTTCAAACAGTTCAAGGCATGTGGACCGAAAGAGTTCACCGGCGAAGAAGGCCCTACGGCTTTGTTTCAATGGTTTGACTCAATCGAAGTCACACTGCGACAGAGCGGATGTCCTGATAATCTCCGCACGCTGAATACAACCGGCGTCTTCCAGTCCCGCGCCCTAGACTGGTGGACGGCCGAAAGGAACAAGCGCGGAAATGATGCAGCCTATGGTCTGTCATGGGACGAGTTGAAGAACGTTATGCTCGAAGAGTTCTGCCCTCCCCATGAGCGCCAGAAGCTGGAGGATGAGTTCTGGCACATTAAGCAGAAAGAAGGTGACAACGCTGCCCTGACTGCTCGCTTTAAGCAGCTCAGCATCATCTGTCCCGATCAAGTGAAGACGCCCGACATGACGATCAAGAAGTACATTCGAGCTCTACCCGACTGTGTTGCAGATTTTTTGCATACCGCAAAGCCAGCAACGATCGAAGAAACATACTTGCTTGCCGCCGAAATCAACGACAAGCGGGTAAAAGCTGGTTTTTGGGATAAAACTTCAAAGAAGCTGCACCAAGTCACCGCCGCACCAACCGCTGAAACCGTCGCCGCTCAACCATCAAAGTCCTCACGCCGCAAGAAGAAGAACAACAACAGTAGCTCCAGCAACAAGAACTGTGCTGTCACTACCACTGCTGCACCACTTCAAGCCGTCCCGGCTCAGCAGCAGTCTCACCACCGTCCAGCACCACTTACTTATGCACCGCCTGCAAAGCATGCATACACAGGCCCCCACCCGGCTTGCCCAACATGTTTTTATCATCACCCGGTGGGTCTCGCCTACCGTTTCTGCGCTCACTGCAATATGTACGGCCACTTCATTGCTAACTGTCGTACTGGTCCCCGTCAAGCACCAGCTCAAGCCACTGCTCATCAAGCTCTGCTCCCAGCCCCACAAGGCCAACAAGCGGCTCAGGCACCCGCGGTCAACGCCCGGTTCTGCTTCGCATGTGGTGATCCCAACCACTTTGCGAACATGTGCCCGAACAGGGTTGTGAAACAAGAGCCCCAGCAGCAGCAGCCTCAACAGCAGCAACAGCCTCAGTAGCAACAGCAAGCCGCACGCGCCAGAACTTTCAACATCAATGTGCGCAAAGCCCAGGCTGACAACAACGTAGTCAATGGTACGTTCCTTGTGAATGGTATTTATGCATCGTGTTTGTTTGATACTGGAGCCGATAACTGCTTTGTGTCGTTTGAATTCGAGAAGCTTCTTAGTCGTAAACGCTCCCATCTCCCCTCGACGTTCGATGTTGAAGTCGCCACCGGAAGAACTGTCGCCGATAATTCTGTTCTTCGTGATTGTACTCTTGAGCTCAACAATCACATCTTCCCAATCAACCTTATTCCGATGCAACTCAGAAGTTTTGACGTCATAGTAGGCATGGACTTTCTTCGCGAAAACCATGCTGAAGTTGTGTGCTTTGATAAGATGATTCGATTCTCGCTCGCGAATGGTGATTTATTGTGTGTTTATGGCGAAACTGCCTCGAAAGGTCTCAAGCTCCTGTCGTGTGTCCAAGCTAGCAAGTATCTCCGCAAGGAATACAGAGCTTTCTTGGCTAACATTGTAGTAGCGGAGAAGGAAAAGAAAGGAGGACCCGGTGTAAACGATGTCCCAGTTGTTCGAGAATTTCCTAACGTTTTTCCGGAGGATCTTCCCGGCCTACCGCCAAGTCGTGATATCGACTTTCGTATCAACCTCATTCCTGGAGCCAACCCTGTTGCCAAAGCTCCTTACCGACTCGCACCATCCGAAATGCGTGAACTCTCGAGTCAGCTTCAGGAATTACTTGAGAAAGGCTTCATTCGCCCGAGCACCTCTCCTTGGGGCGCACCAGTCCTTTTCGTAAAAAAGAAGGATGGGTCGTTCCGGATGTGCATCGACTACCGGGAACTGAATAAGTTGACTATCAAGAATCGCTATCCCCTGCCTCGCATTGATGATTTATTTGATCAGCTACAAGGTGCTACGTGCTTCTCCAAGATCGATCTACGCTCAGGCTATCACCAGCTACGCATTCAAGAGGAGGATATACCCAAGACCGCTTTTCGCACTCGTTACGGCCACTATGAGTTCGTTGTTATGCCTTTTGGTTTAACCAACGCACCCGCGGTTTTCATGGATCTGATGAATCGCGTGTGTAAACCTTATCTCGACCGTTTCGTCATCGTGTTCATCGACGATGTCTTGATCTATTCCAAATCGAAAGCCGAACACGCGCAACATCTACGTTTGGTTCTCGAGCTACTCCAAAGGAATCGACTCTATGCCAAGTTCTCCAAGTGCGAATTCTGGCTGGAGGAGGTTCAATTCCTCGGTCACATTGTAAATAGTCAAGGTATTCACGTCGATCCCGCGAAGATCGAAGCCGTTAAGAGATGGATTACACCTAAGAACCCGTCTGAAGTCCGTTCTTTTCTCGGACTAGCGGGCTATTATCGACGATTTATCGAAGGATTCTCAAAGATCTCTGTGCCGCTTACCGCTCTCACGCATAAAGACAAGCCTTTTGTTTGGGGAACTGAACAAGAGTCTGCTTTCCAAACCCTCAAGTGCATGCTTTGCAATGCTCTTGTTCTCACATTGCCCGACGGAAACGATGACTTCATTGTCTATTGTGATGCTTCCAACCTTGGTCTTGGCTGTGTCCTCATGCAATGGGACAAGGTTATAGCTTACGCATCTCGTCAACTCAAAATCCACGAAAAGAACTATACAACCCATGATCTCGAGCTAGGCGCAGTTTTTTTTTGCGTTAAAGATTTGGCAACACTACCTATATGGTACAAAGTGTACGATCTTCACCGATCATAGGAGCCTACAACATATCTTTGACCAGAAGGAACTTAATATGCGTCAACGCCGATGGGTAGAACTTCTCAACGATTATGACTGTGAGATTCGTTATCACCCAGGCAAAGCAAATGTCGTTGCTGACGCTCTCAGCAGACGGAATTACTTGCTCGGCATTCGTAAAACCCAAGCCCAATACGATCTCGAAACCCTCATCCGCGAAGCCCAGCATGCTTGTTTTAACGAGCGCACTTTGGATAAGGAAAGAATCTACCACGATGGAGCCCATCTTGTGAATAAGTTGAATGGGATATTCCATTATCTGGACTGGATTTGGATCCCCAAACGGACCAATTTGCGACAGATATTGAAGGACGAAGCCCACAAATCCTGGTATTCTATTCATCCCGGTGCCGACAAAATGTACCAGGACCTTCGCTACAAGTACTGGTGGCCGGGCATGAAAAGAGATATCGCCCTCTACGTTGGAAAGTGCCTGACTTGCTCGAAAGTTAAGACTGAACATCAAAGACCCTTTGGCTTACTCGAACAACCCCCGATCCCTATATGGAAGTGGGAAAGTATAGCTATGGATTTCATAACCAAGCTCCTGCGCGCGCCATCAGGTCACGACAGCATCTGGGTTGTTGTTGACCGTTTGATCAAATCAGCCCACTTTTTGCCAATACGGGAAAACTACAAGGTAGAACGATTAGCCCGAATCTACACCGATGAGATCATTTGTCGACATGGGACGCCTCGCGACATCATCTCTGACCGTGAGGCTCGGTTTTCCTCGCGAATGTGGGAAACGTTTCAAGCTGCTCTCGGTACAACGCTTAATCTAAGTACCGCATTCCACCCTCAAACCGACGGTCAGAGTGAAAGAACAATCCGTACTCTTGAAGACATGCTCCGTTCATGTGTCATAGATTTCGGTGGTAATTGGGATGCATACCTGCCGTTAGTCGAATTCTCGTACAACAACAGTTATCATTCCATCATTCAAATGGCACCATTCGAGGCTTTATACGGAAGAAGATGTCGATCGCCTATTGTGTGGCACGAGATCGGTCACTCGCAACTAACCGGTCCCGAGCTATTACAAGAAACGACTGACAAAGTCCTCCAAATTCGAGACAACCTGTTGAAAGCTCGAAGTCGACAGAAAAGTTACGCCGATAGAGGACGCAAGCCCCTTGAATTTGACGTTGGCGACTACGTACTCCTAAAGGTATCAACTTGGAAGGGTGTGGTCAGATTCGGCAAGAAAGGGAAACTAGCGCCTCGATATGTTGGACCTTTTAAGATTCTGGAAAGGATCGGAAAAGTCGCCTACAGACTCGAACTACCAGAGGAACTTAGTAATGTCCACCCGACTTTCCATGTGTCAAACCTCCGAAAGTGCCTGGCTGAGCATGATTTAATTATACCTCTCGATGACCTCCAAGTAAACGAAACACTACACTTCGTGGAGAAGCCTGTCGAAATCATGGATCGCCAAACCAAGCAGCTCAGACGCTCACGCATTCCTATTGTGAAAGTCCGATGGGAAGGCAAACGAGGCGCAGAGTTCACTTGGGAACTCGAAAGCGACATGAAGGCGAAGTACCCGCAGTTGTTTGTTACGGCTTCGGCCTAATTTCGGGACGAAATTCCCTCAACTAGGGGAGGCTGTAACACCCCGTGTTTCGAAAGTCAAAGTCAAGATTGAAGTCAAAGGAAGAAAAGATTGCTAATTGTGATCTGTCTCTCCTTGCTCAATTCCTGTTTTGACTTCTTTGACTCTTAGTTAGTCTATTTTGTTATCGCTTTAGTTGTATTATGTGGAGTATCTAATAATAATCGCATACTAATCGCTATCTATCGCATGTTTAATCGCTTTATCGCTATCGCAATCGCACTCGCAACTCGGATTACGCATTTTGATTATTGTTATACGTGTGTGTGTGCCTTATGTGTTACCTGTGCATGTTTATTTACGTTATGTGTGGTAATCAATCGAAACGCAATCGAAACTCAATCGCAATCAAATCGCAAACGCTAAACGAATATGAAATAAGGATGCTTGTATGTTGATATAGTAGTTGGGATTAAAAGTAATTTGACTAGGAAACTCTAACGCATCTAAACGCTCGCAATCGCAATCGAAACGGCAAAACTCGTCGCGCCGAACACTCGAACCAGCCGATCGACCAGCCATTCGATCGAGTTGCCGCTCGATCGGACAGCTGTTCGACCGGGCTGCCATCCGATCGACCAGCTCCTTTCCACTTTGGGTAACCCTATAAATACCCCATGTCACCATCATACTTTCCACTTTTGGCAACTCTCGTCCGACCAGCGCTCTAACCTTGCTTTTTCTCCGATTTCTCGCAATTCCGGTAAGATCTCGTCCTAAATCTTGTACTTCCCTAATCCACACGCACTCCTACACCTTTCTATCTTTTGAATCTTAACTTTTAACCGTGAAATCATCAAGATTCAAGGTGTTCTAGGATGACGTCATCATGTGTGCTTGAGAACTTCATGTTTTGGCCTCAATCCACCACGAACAACTTAGATCTAACCGATTTTCACATAAACAAACAAAGATCTTTCATAGATCTAAACATATTCGCAATAAAAAGGATTGAAAGATGGTTTTCCAACTTTCTTTCAACTCTTTTACACTTAATACACTCAAAACCGATAGAATCGGAGCTTGCACCGACTTCCTACTCATTCCGGTGGTAGTGTGGTCCAAGATCTGGATTCTATCCATGAGGTTTACCGATTTCGGGTTAAGCGTCAGTTAACTAATCGGATTTGGGTGGTTCCTGTCCGATCAGGAGTACCAAGTATTGACGAGGTTTCAGTTGCTTAACACGCTATCAAAACATCTCGATAAAACGACAAACTATCAAAACAACCAAGTGTAAGACGAACGGAACGACCCAGACGGAATGCCGTCCGATCGGACCACCGTCCGATCGGACTGACGTCCGAATGGGTTGTCACACTTCACTTCTGTTTTCAAAACCTTGAAGGATGAATATTGAACGAAGGGCTGACCGATCGGGTTACCATTCGATCGGACTACCACTCGACCATGTAGTGTTCTGACTCCAACACTTCACTTATTAGAGAATCGTTATTTATTTATTTATGAACTTTTTCACTTTCGTGTTTATAATAAAGTGTCTTGATTACTTATTTATTTATTAATATTGATATTAATACTAATAATAGTATAACAAAAGTATTATAAAATAAAGAGTTAATTACACAAATGAGTCCTGTGGTTTATACCTAATTTCGCCTTTGGGTACTAACTTTTTTTAACAGGTTTAGGTTTTATGGTTTCAATTTTGTAACACCTTTGGGTACTAACACCAAAATTTGTTAATTAATGACTAAAATACCCTTGCATTTTTTTAAGTTTATCAATGTAACACATTTGGGTACTAACACCTAATTTTATTTAAGTTTAAATCAATTCTACAAAATCTATTTATTTTTTAATTTTCATCTTTTTATTATATCTCTTAATTAACATATAATCTATTTATTTTTTTATTTTCATATTTTTATTAAATTTCTTATTTAACATAAAATCTACTTGTTACACTAGTTTTTTTTAATAGATTTTTTAAATAAAATCTACTAGCTATATACTTTTATGTAAATTTAATTTCTTACTCGTTTTAAATAATGTAAACCTTACTCGTTTTCAATTTTGGATAGATATGATTGATAATAATAAATATCTTTCATGTAAAAAAATTTCAGCCTTTTTTAAACTCGTTTTTTTATTTATTTACATTTTACTATTTTAGAAAGATATTTAATTTATATAAAATCTGTTAGTTACACCAGTAAAGTCTACTAGCTATATAGTTTTATGTAAATTAAATATCTTTTTTTACAAAAAAAAACGAGTCTAAAAAAGGCTTAAATTTTTTTAGTTTTATCTAAAATACCTAGCTATATAGTTTTATGTAAATTAAATATCTTTCTAAAATAGTAAAGTGTAAATGAACAAAAAACGAGTTAAAAAGGGCTTAGTTTTTTTTTATATGAAAGATATTTATTATTATCAATCATATCTATCCAAAATTGAAAACGAGTAAGGTTTACATTATTTAAAACAAGTAAGAAATTTAATTTACATAAAAGTATATAGCTAGTATATTTTATTTAAAAAATCTATTAAAAAAAAATATTGGTGTAACAAGTAGATTTTATGTTAAATAAGAAATTTAATAAAAATATGAAAATAAAAAAATAAATAGATTTTATATTAATTAAGAGATATAATAAAAAGATGAAAATAAAAAATTAAATAGATTTTGTAAAATTGATTTAAACTTAAATAAAATTAGGTGTTAGTACCCAAATGTGTTACATTGATAAACTTAAAAAAATGCAAAGGTATTTTAGTCAGTAATTAATAAATTTTGGTGTTAGTACCCAAATGTGTTACAAAATTGAAACCATAAAAGCTAAACCTGTTAAAAAAAAGTTAGTACCCAAAGGCGAAATTAGGTATAAACCACAGGACCCATTTGTGTAATTAACTCTAAAATAAAATAACATAAAAAACATAATTATTACTTTTGACTTTATAATAAAACATAATTATTACTTTTGATTTTATAATCTTACTATACTAATAAATGAAAATCTTTTTGGGACACATGTCACTTTCTCATACCTTTTGATATTATTTTTTTAATTTCTATTAAATAATAATTTTTAAACTTATCTCCTCTGTTAAAAAATAATATTATAATAAAGAACATATTAAAGATATCAATAGTGAGAAGATAATTATCATCAACAATATTATCTAAACATATATTATCATCAACAATATTACGTTATATTATTTTGGATTTAAAAATATATATCTAAAAACAATTTGTAGCATTAATTTAAATTTAAAGTAATTAGAAAAACACAGTCACACATATTTAATTTATATCCATCTAGGTTAATAAATATAATAGTTTTTAGCATATAATTCTAACATATTATATTGTATCTAGGTTGATTAATAACACAATTTTTAGCATATAATTCTAATATTTTTTTTGAATGGCTAAATTTTTGCCAACAATGGGATTTGAACCCTCACTTTGAGGCAAATCCTTATCCAACACCTTAATACTACTAGGCCAAAGGTCCTTTGGTGATTATAATATATTCTATTGTATTTTTTTCTCTTATAATCAGTGTAAGGGGTATAACTCTAAAGTAGTCTAAAACTAGCTAATACTGCACTGCCACATCAAATTTACCTATAAACGTTTGTTTTTATTAAGATCATATTAAATAATAATAATAATAATTATAAACAAAAAATTAGATAAGAATAAATCTTTGTTTTTCTATAAATAATTTGTAATAAAAATTAAGATAAGGATAAACGTTTGTTTTTATTATAAGTAGATATATATACTTTGGAGTTCATTGATTGAAATTATGGTAGATTAGGAATCAAAGGTTCCCGTTTGATATATAAAATTACATTTATACAAAATAAAAAAAACAAAGTAAAATGTTATAATTGAGAAAAACCAAAGAGAAATAGAGATAAACTGAATTCCATTCTTCATTATATTCAACATTACAATATCTATATATCTATAATAAATGAAACCATTGGGGGACACATGTCACCCCTTGTTAAGCCACATAAGCTGACACATCATCAGACACTTGGCATAGCTATGGTTTGAGGATTGGAATAGCTTCTCTTGTACATTTCAATTTGGATGGCTAAGGGAACAATTAATTCATTTGGTGTATTAGGGAAGTTTTCTTGACTCTCTCTCTCTCAATTCAATAGCCTTATTTTGAAAACCCTAAAGGAAAAATCACCGATTCATCTTTGATACAGAGTAAGCTTTTTATGAACTCATTTTTTTCCCTAACCATCTTTTCCTCTTCTTTCACCACCAGCGCATCTCCCTCACCACCACCGATGGACAGTCCGATGGCCGTAGGCCAAGGCTAGCAACCTCAACAGCAACAAGAACAACAACAACAACAACAACCGGCGAAGGTTGTGGATCGGCTAAACACTGCCGTACAGCAGCAACTTAACCTAGAATCGGTTAAAACCAGAGCCATCAGTCACTTCAAAGCCATCTCTCGCATCCTCGAAGATTTCGATCTCCTTGCCCGCACCAATTCCGTCCCTAAATGGTTAACATTTCCCAATTTACAGTTTCACACACACACATTGTTGTTGTTGTTATAGGTCTAATTATTAGGTAGAATATGTTAGTTAGGGTTTTGTAGGATAATTATTTTTATGGTACACTAATTGAGATATGATATTGTGGAAGATATTAAGAAGGTTTCTAAGGCTTTTGTTGTTCATCTGAAGAATGTTAATGCGGGAAATGCTGCAAGTAAGTGTTGAGACCTTAATAGTGTTAAATTTTGAATATGAGAGTATTGGTTTATGTTCTTGAACCTGCTGCAAGTAAGTGTTGAAACCTCAGTATTGAACATAATAGTAATGATTATTACTCTTGAAAATGGTGCAAATAATTGTTGAAACCTCAGTATTGAACGTAATAGTAATGATTATTACCCTAAATCATTTTTCATTGCTCCATGTGAGAAACGTTTCAAATCCCCAATGATTAGGTAAGGTTTATTTTGTTATTTCTAATATTTTTACAAGAATTTTTCTTCGATTTCATCAGGTAATTTAATTTCATCATGTTTGTTCTTCGATTTGCCCTAATTGACTTTATCATGGATTAACAGGTGCAAGATCGATGGACGACGTACTGTAGTAACCGATGCTAGGTTTTGTTCATCATTCTGGATTTTGTTTATACAATCCGTTTTGGTACAGATAATCTTACTTAATTTTGTTTGATTCATATGTTCAATGGTTTCTTATATGGTTTGGATCCGTATCAATATTTGCTCCCCATCACCTTCTTCGTTCTGATTTCAACCCAAATAGCAGGTACCCATCTTTAATTTCGGTAAATTGGTTACAGTTTATTTTCAATAATGTTTTCTTTCTATTTGATGTTTGAATGAATGTTCAATTGTTTGTTTTTTTATGTTGCAGTCATTGTGGAGAAAAAACAGGGACCAGTGTGTCGCATCGGTCTTGGTCCCGGTCGGGTTCTGTGGCGCTCATTAAAGTGAAATCGGATGGGTTTGTCTTTGGTACTAGAGAAGCCATTTGTTCTGGCTTTGTTGTTGAATTATTCAGCATAGGTAACCGGGAAACTGTGTGTATCGATTTCATTTTATTTTGGTGATTTGTGTTTCTATGGTAGTTATAAAATTAATGAACAGATTATTGTGAATTTGATGGTATGTGGCTGATGTGATCGAGATATTGGTTGGTATGTTGCATAGAGGTCTACCTGGTTGTGATTTGTATTTCCAGTTTGTTTTCACCAAGACACATTATGTTAGTATTCTTAGTTTTTCTAATTTATGACAAGTGATGGCTATGTGGTTATTAAAGGAACTGTTGCGAAACACTATGCTTTCATATAAATTGCCGATGGTATGTGTGCAGTCTCATGTGCTGGTATTCTACTTGAATTCAAGTAACATTGAACCTTCAGGATTGCTCATTTCTTTGTGTTACAATTTTTTTCTCATGCACACTAATTATAGAGTATGTATACAAAGTAAATAGAGTGCTAAGATTCTCATTCCTATTCTTTCAGTTTCATTTCGTTGTATGTGTGCAGTCTCATGTGCTGGTATTCTACCTTAATGAATGATAATGTCTTATATTGCATTATTATAAAAGTCAAAATAGTCAAAATAAAACCTGGTACATGTTAAACACTTTTACTTGATTTTCTTTCAACATATTCTTTGGTAGCATGCTATGTCATTGTGATTTCATATATTGTTATTTGGCATGTAAATTTGAAGTCTATCCCCACATGTGATTATTACTTGGCAGGTTCGTGTTCATTGCTAGGATTCTGATTCTTGCGAATAGGTTGATTTGACAAAATAGACCAAAAATAGATACTTTTCTCTGATTTTGTTTATAGTGAAGAGAGGCATTTTTCCCATATTATTGCAGTGAAGTACCAGACTACCGGACAGGAATAAAATTAAGTTATTCATTTCAAAATTTCTTTTCTAAAATTTTTGATTTCTCGTGATATTAACATTGCAAAGTATTCATCTTTTATGTATAGACACTTGAAGAAGCATGATGAACTCCTCATGGATGCTTATAGATCAACGTCACATGAATTTCATAAACTTTAGGTATCGTTTTTGCTGCATATATGGTTGTTGATTATTTCCTTCCTTGGGAGCGATCTAGAAGAGTGAACTTATGACTCGAAGTTTATGCAAACACGATATGGACCTAATGTGAAATTCGCGGCTTTCGGTTAGTGTAAACGGGTCAGGTCAGTTTTGGGTTAGTCCTGTTAAAATGTGTAGCTAAATGGGTCTCTTTTGAGTCCACCTAGCAGATTCATGGGTCGACCCATTTCACAAGTTTAATTTGACACTTATATTTTTAAAATATAATATGTCATGTGTTGGTTAAGTTGGACATTAAATTCCCAATTGTTTGATGATTTGTTTTATATATCTGACATTTTATTGTCGTAGCTATTATTGCATCGAAAGAAGAGGTGATGGTGTTCAAGATATCAATAAAAGTGGATATGACGATGCATACGATATCATTAAATTCCAATAGTTATCACTTATGTGTTGTTTCACAGCCACAACTCTAATCATGCTTTTTCTTTGTTAACTCTGCATTTATGATGAAAGATATACACACTGATTTTCTAATTGTTTTTCTCATGTTCTAATGTATTATGTTTTGTAACAAGATCAACTGATCAAGATGACTATGTTGAAGCCGAGATACACCATGTCAAGAAAGAGAAGGTTAAAGTGTTTACCGTACTTCATTTATTATTGTTTTTGCTTTATTCTCATGTATTTGATTTTGCAAATAATGTTTTAAAATATCGACCGTAATTCTCCAATTATAGTTGGAGATAAGTGAGTAATGTTATTATGCAGTGTTAGTGATGTTACAACCGTGGCTAGGCTTTATGAAGT
This sequence comes from Helianthus tuberosus, assembly GCA_030545235.1. Taxonomy (NCBI): domain Eukaryota; kingdom Viridiplantae; phylum Streptophyta; class Magnoliopsida; order Asterales; family Asteraceae; genus Helianthus; species Helianthus tuberosus. The sequence continues at coordinate 26,652,948 of CM060405.1, forward strand.
ATGTCCGTTTATGGTATAAAATACCATAGTGTACTTGGGCACAATATGCTTTCAAGTTTACGGGTTACAAATGCTTTTTATCCGGAAATAACTAAGTTGTATGAGCATGAACAAAATCTAGAGAAAGCTATGGTTTACTATGATAAGACAGGCTGAAAATTGTCAGTATGTTGCTGAACTTGAGCAGTGGCAGCTTGAACCATCTAAATAAATACTTAAATCCCCTTTTCAGTTTAGATAAATATTGAAGCCTTGTGCAAATTCACATGTTTTTTTTAGAGCCATGACTTGCTTTTGCTTCTTGCATTAACTAATCATAATGATGATCCGCACGCTTTGCGTGTCATCTTATGTAACTTTGAATGCTTACTCAATGAACTTTATTTTGGGTCTATGTTGGTAGGAAGCGACAAGTTTGAAAAACCATCAATAAAAAGCAAGATGAAGTTTTTTTTTTGTTTTTTACTAGAAATGGTTATCTAATGTTGTTGTTTGTAATTGTTTAAGTTATTATTAATATTATTATTATTATTATTATTATGCAGAAGAATCAAGCGAGTCATCAATTCGGCAACCACTCAAGTGGGCATATGATTCTATAGTTTTCCACAGTTAGGTTTAGTGTTGTGAATATTGAATTGTTTATGGTGTGGGTTTTTACTACTTTCAGTTGATTATCACAGTTGATGAAAAAGGAAGACAAGGAGATGTTGATGTCTTCGTTGTCGATGTTCAAAGAGAGCAGGAAATTGTGAAGAGATTGGAGGTTAGGGAAATGGTTCAAGCTCAGTTAGGCTGTATTAAAGACGAAAGAAGGCGTTTGCTTACAAATCGTGAGGTTTGCTGTTGGTTTTGGTTTTTGATGTTTTAGTGGTGTTAATCGTTTGTATGTGTCGAACATGTATTTTAAGTTAACAAGTGAATGCAAGGATGGAACGTTCATAATGTTATATATTAGTTTTAGTTTAGTGCACAAAATGATAATTTTTACTACCACTACAATGTGAATAACGCTGGGCACACCCAGTTGAAAGAAAACCTTAGAATATTTAAGTGGTGTTAAAGTTGAAAAAAAGAACCCTTAGAATATTCAAGTGGTGTTAACTTAGAATATCTCGATTTAAAATATATTGATCATATTGGAATTGGATGGTAGTGTTAGATATTGTAGTGATATCTACGTCAAGGTCAATCGTTATCAAGGGTTGGATTGTATTTGAAATATCCAGTTTTCTCATATGGTCAGCTTTATGTTGCGTTATCAAGAGTTAAAAGCAGAGCGGTGTGAAGTTGCTTATACTAGACAAAGATGAGAATGTAACGAGTAAAACAACAAATGTAGTCCACAAGGAAGTTTTTTCCGGCATTTGAATAGTTTTATGTTTTTTTTCTTCCAATGTATGCGTTTGTACAGAATATTTCATTTCAAAGTAAATAATATGGTTTTGGTTGAAGCCCGCGTATTACGCGGGCATTAACCTAGTATAGAGATAAACATAACCATAAACCCTAAAGCCCATAAGTAATGGGTTGGGCCTAAAATGTATGGTTTATAACACTCCCTCTCAGACATTTAGAATTATACACAGTTTAACAACATACTTCAGGATGATGTTAAATAGGTACTTCAGGACCTGAATAAATAAACTGATACTACTGGATCAGCTATGTTGCCTTATTAAAAACCTTACTAAGAAAACCCAGTGGGACAAAACTTAGTTAAGGGAAAAAGAGTACAGCGTGTATAATTCTCCCTCTGAATTCAATAAACATCTTTCAATCTACGAAGACCGATCTTGTGTGATAACTGCTTGAAACTGCTTCTAGGTAAAGATTTTGTGAACAGGTTTGCTAGATTTTTACTTGACTTGATCTGATGAACATCGATTTCCCCTTTTTTCTGCAAGTCATATGTTGAGAAGAACTTTGGTGAGATGTGCTTTGTTCGATCGCCTTTAATGTAGCCTTCTCTTATTTGAGCTATGCAAGCAGCGTTGTCTTCATAGATTATTGTCGGCTCCTTCTTGATCTGTTCTAATCCGCATGCTTCTTGTATGTGATTAATCATTGATCTCAACCACACGCATTCTCGACCAGCATCATATAGTGCTATCAATTCGGCATGATTTGATGATGTTGCTGCAAGTGTTTACTTAGTTGACTTCCAAGAAATTGTTGTGCCGTCGTATGTGAATACACAACCTGTCTGAGATTTTGCTTTGTGAGGATCTGATAGATATCCGGCATCAGCATACCTAACAAGCTGGGAATTTTGATCTTTCTGATAGAAAAGATCTAAGTCTTGTGTCCCGCAAATATACCGGAATATATGTTTTACGCCATTCCAGTGTCTACGTGTTGGATTCGAACTGTATCTTGCTAGTACATGTACTGCAAATGCAATGTCAGGTCTTGTGTTATTTGCGAGATACATAAGGGCGCCGGTCGCGCTTAAGTACGGTACTTCTGGACCAAGTACTTCTTCGCCTTCTTCTTAAGGGTGATAAGGATCCTTGTGTGGATCTAGCGGTCGGACAACCATAGGTATGCTAAACGGATGTGCTTTATCCATATTGAAACGTACTAACATCTTCTGGATGTAGTTTGATTGATGGACACATGTGCCATTGCACAGATACTCAAATTGTAGTCCGATACATAATTTCGTCATACCAAGATCTTTCATTTCAAATTCATTCTTTAACAACTGAGCAGTTTTCTCTATCTCTTCAAGAGATCCGATGATATTGATATCATCAACATAGACTGCTATTATAGTGAAATTTGAGAGTGATCTTTTTATAAAAACACATGGACTGATTACATCAGACTTGTATCCTTCTTTTTCGAGGTATTCACTTAGTCGATTGTACCACATACGACCAGACTGTTTGAGACCATATAAAGATCTCTGGAGCTTTATAGAACACATTTCTCGAGGTGTTGATTTTAATGCTTCAGGCAATTTTAATCCTTTAGGGATTTTCATGTAGATGTCATTTTCAAGTGTCCCGTATAAGTATGCGGCGACGACATCCATTAATCTCATATGAAGTCCTTCAGAGATTGTGAGGCCGATTAGGAACCTAAGGGTTATCGCATCCACTACAGGGGAATACGTTTCCTCATAATCAACTCCTGGGATTTGGGAAAACCCTTGTGCTACAAGTCGAGCCTTATATCGTACAATCTCATTCTTTTCATTTCTCTTTATTGCAAACACCCATTTATAACCTACTGGTTTGACGTCTATGGGCGTTCGGACTACAGGTCCGAAAACATGTCGCTTTTTGAGCGAATTCAATTCGGCGTTTATGGCTTCTTGCCATCTTGGCCAATCATTTCTGTGCATGCATTCTTCTAAAGTTTTTGGTACGTAATCATTTTCATTGATTACATCCGTTGCTATAGCATATGTGAATATATATCATCAACACGTGTTTTTATTCCGGTTCCACATTGTACTATCTTGTACATAATTAATAGAGATCTCATTTTCGTTCGGTACCGGTGTTTCTTCTGAAACTTCATTTTCCTCTAGATTCATAGTTGTCTCTTCTGGGACATTTACCTCTACCGGGGTTTCACTTATAATCTTTTGTGAGTTTTCACCAACTGCGTTACTTTGCTCTTTTCATTTCCGTGGGTTTTTGTCTTTGGAACTGATTGGTCTCCCACGCTTTCGTTGTATAGTAATCGCTTCTGGGATTACTTCAATTCGAGCAGGTGCATTTGATACTGGTACATGTGACTTTGTTACTCTATTCGTGTCTGTGAATGGATCTGGTAATTCATTCGTTATTGTTTGCAAATGTATGACCTTTTGGACTTCATATTCACATTGACCACTTCGGGGGTCGAGATTTGATAGCGATGATGCATTCCATGTAATTTCTTGTGTTACCAGTCTTTCTTTGTCCTTGTCTCCCCCTAAGACTGGGAATATATGACAGTCAGCATACCGTGCTGTAAACATGTCTCCCGTCATTGGTTCTAAGTATCTAATAATGGACGGGGAGTTAAAACCAATATAGATACCCAGTCTTCTTTGGGGTCCCATTGTAGTACGTTGTGGTGGCGGTATTGGTACGTATACCGCACAACAAAAAATTCTAAGGTGGGACAAACTTGGTTCTCGTCCGGAGACCAGTTGCAATGGGGAGTATTCATGATCAGCAGTTGGTCTCAATCTAATCAGTGCAGCGGCATGCAAAATAGCATGACCCCATGCAGAAGATGGTAATTTACATCTCATTAAGAGTGGTCTAACGATTATTTGTAATCGTTTAATCAGAGATTCAGCTAAACCTTTTTGTGTGTGAACATGAGGTACTGAATGTTCAACATTGATCCCAATTGACATACAATAGTCATTAAAAACTTGAGATGTGAACTCTCTCGCATTATCCATCCGAATGTTTTTAATTTGATTATCGGGGAAATTGGCTCTCAATTGTATGATTTGAGCTAAAAGTCGGGCAAATGTTGCATTTCGAGTAGATAAAAGACTCACATGTGACCACCTTGAGGATGCGTCTATTAAGACCAAGAAATAGCGAAATTGTCCACACGGAGGATGAATAGGCCTACAAATATCCCCTTGGATTCTTTCTAAACATGATGGGGTTTCATGTATCAATTTAGTTTGTGGGGGCCGAGTTATAAGTTTGCCGAGAGAGCACGCTGCACATGATAAATCTTATGGTAGCAAAACTTTTAAGTTTTTTTTTTTTTTTTTAGAGGGTGCCCGGTTGCACTTTTGATTATTCGTCTCATCATTATGCTGCCAGGGTGACCTAGATGGTCATGCCATATATTAAATGTGTCTTTATCTAACAGCTTTTGGTTTCTCACCATGTATGATTCCATAGGATTGATATTAGTACAATATAATCCAGAGGATAAGGCTTCTAATTGTTCAACAATTGTTTCTTGGCCATTTTTGTTTGAAGTAATTTGAAGATATTCAATTTTATTTTCAGATATTGTTTTTAGGTGGTAACCGTTTTTTCGAATATCTTTAAAGCTAAGTAAATTTCTTCTGGAATTACTAGAATATAATGTGTTATCAATAGTTAATTTGGTACCCGAAGATAATGTTATGTGTGCTCTGCCGGAGCCTTCGATAAGGATACTGACACCAGATATAATACTAATCGGTGTCTCTGCCGTAGACAACTCAGAGAAAAATTTCATATATTTGAGAATAGTGTTAGTACTATCACTATCTACCAGACATTCATCACCAATAATAGCCTGGAGCTAGTATACATATTTCTTCAGGAAATAAAAATAAATAAAAGTTAATTTAAAGAAGTAAAATGAAACATTGCAAGAGTTTATAACAAATGCGTTGATATGCCTCAATGAGGTGTTTAGGGTTGCGACATGTGCGGGACCAATGATTTAACATCCCACATTTATAACAAATGTTGCTTTGGTTCCTGCTACTTTCCCCTTTTGAAGGTCGCCCCGTATTATGTCGACTCGATTCACCACCGCTATTTTTTTAGTGTTCTGGGACTCTCGATGCCATGTATATCCCCGTCCTCGACCACACCACGACCTCTGCTGGGGCCGCGGCCTCTACCTCTACGTCGTCCGCTTTGATAATTGGCCACATTCGCTTCAGGGAATGGGCTTGCACCGACGGGTCGTGATTGATGGTTTTGTAGTAGGAGCTTGTTGTTTTGCTCCGCGACCAGAAGACATGATATCAATTCAGAATATTTGGTAAATTGACGTTCCCTGTATTGCTGCGACAGGAGCATATTTGAGGCATGGAACATTGAGAAAGTTTTTTCAAGCATGTCTTCATCAGTAATTTTCTCACCACATAGTTTAAGTTCAGAGGTAATGCTAAACATGACAGAATTATACTCACTGACAGTCTTAAAATCCTGTAGTCGTAAATGAAGTCATTCATAACGGGCTTTGGGGAGTAAGACCAACTTCTGGTGGTCAAAATGTTCTTTGATGTTTGTCCATAATTCAAGGGGGTCCTCAACATTTAGATATTCCCGCTTTAGATCTTCGTGAAGATGACGGCGGGGGAATATCATACCTTTCGCTTTATCTTGAGGTGAAGTTTGATTACCATCAATAATTGTCTCCCCCAAATTATTTGCTGTCAAATGAATTTTAGCATCAAGAGTCCATGGGAGGTAGTTGTTACCCGAGATGTCAAGTGCGGTGAATTCAAGCTTTGATAAGTTCGACATTTTTATCCGGATTTGATGAACGACAATTATCGGAATCCAAGCCGGTAAATTCCCTGATGAATAGAGCGATCGTGCTGATAACGTGATAAAAACCAAAGAGAAATATAGATAAACTGAATTCCATTATTCATTCTATTCAACATTACAATATAAAGAGATAAACATAACCATGAACCCTAAAGCCCATAAGTAATGGGTTGGGACTAAAATGTCTGGTTTATAACAATAATAAGTAAATAGTACTTCAATGTTCATTTTTAAAAGAAAAATCTTGACGACTGTTTGTATTATCATATGACATTATATTTTATTCAACACGTGCAATATACGAGTTTTTTTAAAGATGTATCTTTTTTATATTTATTATATAGAATTACATTCACGCAACCCGTGTAATACACGGGGTTCTAACCTAGTAAAATAATATAATAAAATAGTTAATCATTACTAAGTCATTACTAAATTTAACTTTTGGGTATATTTTGTTAGGTTTATTTATCACACCCGACAGATAAATGGTAGTGTAGTGTAAGTAAAATCTTCTAAGATGTAATAAATAAATGTGAAAACAAGTGAGTCCAAAAGATCCCAATCACTTTAACCTGACGTCCGTCAATGGCTGAATGGTGAAAGTAACGGTGGAAAAGCAATGAGAAGTGGATCAATTGCATTCTTCTCAACAACTCTCCCTTCTACTCTCCGATCATCAACCGTTACTCGTTCCGTTACAACCGCCGCTTCACACCGTCTATCTACTCCACGTAACTTCTCGGTTCCGTTAACTGGTTGTAAAGTTAACCTCACTGCTGCTCGTGCAATTACTCGTGCTTCATCATCCATGGCGTCTTCGTTTAATCCCGAGAAAACTAGGGTTCCTCCTGCTGTTGAATTGCCTGTTCCTCCTGTTTCCAAGGTTTTGTATATTTAAACGTCTGATTTTGTGTTTGTAGGTGTATGTATGTATGCGGTTAGGGTTTTTTGACTTGTGCATGCATTTTTGTATTATTATTGGAAACGGGGAGTGTTTGGGTATCCTTGTAGTGTTATACTTTAGGATTAGTGTGTTTATCTGTGTAGAGAACTGGAGAATGCTGTTAGGGATTGTTGTGTCTGTTCATCATCTTGAATAATAATTTTGTTTTTAAAACATAAGAAAATGTGACAATTTGGGGTCTAAAAGTAGTTAATTTGGATGCTTATCAGCATTTACGATTTTATATTTATCACATTTTCGGTTTACTCTCTTTTGCAGTTCAAGATTGGTTTATGTCAGCTGTCTGTGACTACAGACAAGGAGAGGAATATTGCTCATGCTCGTGCAGCAATTGAAGAGGCTGCTGAGAAGGGTGCCAAGCTTGTTGTTCTGCCTGTAATATTTTATAATGAGCTTCTACTTTTCTTTCTTTATTGTATGTCATTAACGGTTGAGGCGTGCGCCTCAAGACGAAACGCCCAAAAAACGATTCCGAGGCGTGCCTCAGGGGGTTTATATTGTATGTGTGCCTCAGAGAAGCTGAGGCGCTAAAAAGGCTGCGCCTCAGGGGTTTTTGATATTTGTTTTTGATGTTTTTGACTTTTTGTATCAATTTCAAGCAATTTATGTCTTTTTTTTATGTGTGTTTTTGATGATTTTGTTGATGAAATTAGTTAGTATTATTATTTTTATAAGATATATAATTTTTATATATATTTTTTAATTCCGCCTCGAGGCTCGATTCCGTTCTTTTAAACCTTGATTATATCACTGTATAGTAAAATTCACAGTCTTAACCTTTTTCTGTTTGTTTATTTTTGGTTTTCGTTGTAGTTAATATGCTGATCTTGTGATTTTGTATGTAAGGAAATATGGAACAGTCCTTATTCAAATGATAGCTTCCCGGTGTATGCTGAGGACATTGATGGTGGCACGGACTCATCTCCTTCAACAGCAATGTTGTCTGAAGTTGCTCGTTCTTTGAAGATCACGATAGTTGGTGGTTCCATACCAGAAAGATGTGGGGACAAGCTGTACAATACTTGTTGCGTTTTTGATACTGATGGAAAGCTGAAAGCTAAACACAGAAAGGTACTGTTTTTATGTAGCCTATGTGCAATGCAAATTTGAATTATCCTATTGTTATCACCCTTCACTAATTTGAGCTATTTTTATTTCTAATGGGTCAAAACTGTAAAGTTTAAAAGGGTTGTCAAATTTTTTTTTTTTGCAGAAACTATTTGCCATTTTTATTGTACAGACAAACTTCTGATAAGTTGTGTGATATGACTGCATGTCAGATACACCTTTTTGATATCAATATTCCTGGAGAGATTGTATTTGAGGAATCAAAAACTCTTACTGCTGGAGAAACTCCTACCGTTGTGGATACAGGTTTGTTTACAATTTGATGATGAATGTTACACTGTTTGTATCGTAGCGTTCTTAAGTTGGAATACCTTACAACATTAATAATATATAAGTTGGAATACTATTTCTTTATTACTGAGATTCTTCATTGCAATTTTTTTTTCAGATGTTGGACGCATAGGTATAGGTATCTGCTATGACATTAATTTTCAGGAACTGTCCATGCTTTATGCTGCCAGAGGTTTGTTAAAGCAAGCTATCAATTTATTACGTTTTTCATTTAGACATTTGTTTAGTTTGGATTTATCATATAATACTATATTAGGCGTCATGTAATAACACAGTATACCAAAATGATCATAATAGGTTTTTTTCCCAACATAAAAATTGTACTTCTCTGATCTCTCAGATAGATTGTTAGCAGATTGATTAAATGCAATTGTTAACTGTAATCATTGTGTTTTTATAAGAGCAGTTTCACTTCTTTAACTGTAAATGACAACAATAATACTATGAAAGAATTTTTTTTTAGCATGTAGTTGTATTTCAGTTTTGATTGTATAGTATTGCAAGTACATTTAATTAGTAGTTTCAATAACATTTTGGTGCCTTATTGTTAATCAATTATCAACTGTTCATCAGGTGCTCACCTACTTTGTTATCCTGGGGCATTCAACATGACTACTGGTCCACTGCATTGGGAGTTACTACAAAGGGCAAGGTATGTAGAATTGTTTTTACTCACATTATCTATATTTTGACATGTAGCTATTATTTTGGGACTTCTTATTTGCATTATTTTGTCCTATGGTTTATTCATCACTTCAATGTTATCCCACTTTAACTTATGCGCTTTATCCCATTTTGATATGCAGGGCTGTAGATAATCAGGTATGCTCTTTATTCTCTGTCTGAAATTTTGAGAATTTTTTCGATGATAAGTTTTTTGGATGAATAGTCTGAATAGCTATTAATTACCTTTTGAAGTATCCGAAACTTCCTTAGGCCTTAGCAATAGAAGTATTTGACAAACAGTTAAAAGGCGTAACTTTAATCATAGTTATTAAAGGCACTAGGCACACTCAAGGCGCATAGGCCTCGCCTTGGGCCTAGGCGCAAAGCGCAAGAAAAGCGAGGGCCTGAGAAAAATAAAGCGCATAATGAAATTTTTTTAAAAATATATTATGTATTAGAAAAAGAATACTATTCTTCAAATAAAATAAACAAAGTCTATTATGTAACACTTTATATAATCTAATTAGTACCAAAATATTAGTGTATTAGTGTAGAAAAGTAGTTTTCCTTTATTAAAAGTAGAAATTTGGCTAGAATCTTGTCGGAATTTAGCCGGAAACTCTCCGGAATCTAGGAATCTTGCCGGAATGTACGCCTGAACCATCACCTGGAGAGTTGAAGCGCAATTTCGTCGACTTAAAGTGCAACTGCCTCGCCTCGCCTGAAAAATGGGCCTAGGCGCAAGAGATGATGGCTTTTAACAACTATGACTTTAATGATGGGTTTCTCCTTTTTCCAGTCTTTTAGCTACGATTAATCAATTGTCACATTGTAATTTTTTGTAAAAATATTGACTTTATTTATCTATAGTTTTTTACAAATATAGATAACGTTGTATATATATAACATTTATCGAACTTTATAGCTTAAACACATGATTTAATAAACCACATAAAATAAAAATAACAGTTTACTTCATCAAGATGGACTGTGTGGAGGAATAAAGATGTTACATGCTACTATTTTAGAAGAAAAAGAACATTCTCCCTTTTACATTGCATATGTAAAGTGTAAACTCTTGCATTCTTCCAACGGCATTCACACAGGCGCCATCTTTTCAACTTATAGTTATTGTCCGTTTTGGGAAGTCTCTTAAAACATATCCCTGTCTCCTTTTTGGGGTTATTTTAACTACTTGTTTGCCCATTGTTATGATGACGTTAACAAAAGGATCCTAAAAAGTCATAATAAGTCTAGTTTCTGATGGCTGTAAGGCTGACCTGATTATCCGTTTAAATGCTTAATTATCATGAATTTTGTTACAGTTATACGTAGCAACTTGCTCTCCTGCTCGAGATGCTGGATCTGGGTATGTGGCATGGGGCCATTCAACCTTAGTTGGACCAGTAAGTCGGTCAACCTCACTAGTCTCTTCTAAGGTTCTACAAAAGACCTAATATATGTTGTATTTTCGGGTGACTGATGTGTGGATGAGAGGAATTTTTTATTTAATTTATAATTATTTTTAACTTTTTATTGAAGGAACTTATGTTTATATTTGACAGTTCGGAGAGGTACTAGCTACAACAGAACATGACGAGGCAACCATCGTTACAGAGATTGATTATTCAGTACTTGAGTTAAGGAGGTGAGACTTTGCTATGATGTCTAGTACACGTTTTTATAACCATTATTATTCTATATTTATAATGAGCTTTTAAATATGATGAATATATCTACAGGACAAATTTGCCACTGCAGAAGCAACGTCGTGGTGACCTTTACAGCTTGGTTGATGTTCAAAGGTTACATTCTCGGTGAATGGCTCAGGTATGCCTGTTTGGTCATTTCAGTCTATCTAGTTTTCCATTTAGAGTAGCTTATGTTTGTGTACCATTTTCCTGCTTTTCTTTGTAACGCACTACATCCGTATTGGCAATAAAGTCTTCCCTGTTAACTGATATATTTGAGATTTACTTGGTTTGGTTTTGGCAGTCTTGAGCTTGGAACCGCTTGTATAACCTTTATTATTTGAAATAATACTTTTTACGAGTAATAATACAAACCTTGATTTTTAAAGAAGAATCTGGACTGAGTTATCGTTTTTCATTCTATTCCTAAGGAATGAGAAAAAGTGAGGCGTGCTGCTGTGTGCATAAGTTCTAAATCAGTCTGATGGGGTCCAGACCGGAAGCAAGGTAAACTGCATATTAAAAAACCGGACCACTAGTAGCTTGTTGATGTTGGTCCTGTCTTGGGTTTGACAGGCCAGTCCAAGACTAAAGTTGATTGTTTGTTTGGTTACTTTGGTATTACTAAACAAGATAAAAAACAATACTAAGCCAACAAATCATGATGTATGACCATCTTTTCTGATTATCTAATTTGAAATATTCAAAAGAAACCCTGTTCCTCTCAAAGTTGTAAGAGATTAAGTTAAGATAAAAAGAGGTGTATTTCAAAATCGAGGTTGGGTGCTGGGGTCAAAACGAGTTTAAGTGAAAATGCATGTGGTCTAGAAGGGCCGATTTTAAAAACATGTGGTCTAGAAGGGCCTATTTTATAAAGTAGCACTTTGAATCAGGTCAAAATTTGTCGCCCTAAAATTAGCTTGGGTTGAAATGTGTCGTTTTAGAAGAGAAGTGATAGGTACACCCGCAATATGTGTTTTTATGGTGGCTAGTGACAATGAGTATAGGCCATGGATCCATTATATTGGGCAGGCCATGGATCCATGATATGAAAGCTATGCCATCTGCCTGCAGTGGCAAGGATGCTAGCGAAAAGGTGATGTTGGCGGTGACCGAAGCACTTTGGCCGACCGTCACCACCAACACCTTTGACAACCATCAACGTCACCAGTGCCACCTCCTTTGACAACCATCAATGTCATCAGTGCCACCTCTTTTGACAACGATCAATGTCACCAATACCACCGCCTTTGACAACCATCAACACCATCACCTTTGACAACAATCATCATCATCAATCCAGCACCTTTGAGTCTTTGACATCCATACATCACCATCGACACCTACACAACTGCGCCCCCTTCCTCCTCTTGGCAATGCTTCCCTTCCTCTATTCCCTTTCCCGACATCAGCAGCTAGAACCTGAACACCCCTTCCTTCCCGTGCAGAAATCGCTATCCTTGAATAATTTCAATCTTCAAGGCCCTATCTAAATATTGCAATGACCCCAATACGTTTCTCCCACTACCAAGCAAATCCACATCTAGTCCTCTCATCATGCCTTTTGAACCTTCTTGGCTTCTTCACCAGTTTCCAATATCAAATTATAGATATACATCAATCAATTGTTCAATTAAAAAGAGTTAATAGATTATGATAACACGAAGATAACAACCATTTAAAAGAAAACTGCAGGAATTAACATCAAATTGATCCTTAGCCTCTTGAGGTCAGTCATCGACCACATTGGTTAGCTGCTTCTGTGGGTCGATTAGCCCTTTGGGTTTTTTTGGGCCTTCGAGCTATTGTCTCCTTGGCCCTCGGGTCTTAGATCCTCTGTCTGTGTTGTTTGCATGAACAAAATATGTAGTCAAGCTAACATGTTCAAAATAAAAGCATCTAGGAATTCATCAATGTGAAAATTGAACTTAAACTTTGAACAGGTCAAATCTAGAAAAGATTACAAGTCAAATGAGCCAAACATATCAACCCGCACTTAAAATTACCTGGTTGAGATACCGCGTCATGAATATCGAATCTAGATGGAACCATTTGACCATAGCATCCGGCTGCGTTTAAAAAAATATTTTGCTTTTATCGGTCCCCGAGATTTCATACAAATTATGAGATGTCAACCGATTAGTAGTAGTCCTGGCAAGAGCAAGTCCCATTTTTAAAATGATGAAACCGGTTTGGATCTTTTAATATAATCTCCCGGCTAACTACTTTCGATATATACTTTGCAGCCTCGTGACAACTGTGACAAACACGAAGATTCTTAGTCACACGAATAGTCGTCCCACTTTTTGTGCTAATCAATCCAAAGGATATCGCCAATAACTCACTATGACCAATTGGAATACACTCGCGTTCTTCATCTACATCATGAAAACTAAAATCTTTAACCAACTTAAATTCGTCTTTACCAAAATTCTTCATCAAACACTCTAATTCCCGATACATACCCTCTGATCTTGGATGCGATACATCCCCTGTTTTAAAAACATGAACTTTATTTCTAAACTCGGTCCAACTATACGCGATCTTTGGCGTTAAATCCATGTCTCTTATAGTCTGTCTCCATATGTTAACCATATCATATTTCCCCCATTGTGCATAATAATTTGACATCATTACGTAATTATCTGCGTTAAGAGGCTCTAAATCACATAAATGCTCAATTAACCTTTTTCCTGTGGTTACATTTCTATGAATCCTGCATCCATCTATCAATGCTTTTAATATCTCTGTCTGCCTTGATAACTTATGTTCGTTAATAAAGATCCTGGCTTCATTAAATTTCCCAGCGCGCGATAAAAGCGCGACCATTAACGCACAATGTACCAATTTAGGTGACTTTAAGCAATTGAAATAATGCATACCTTCTTCAACCATGCGCGATGTGCAACAAGCATAAAGGGCTGTAACGTAACTGATTTCATCTATGTTGGATTTTGGGATTTTTTGAAATAAGTCAACTCCAATATTACCTTGACCGTGTAAACTATAGCCGAATATCATCACGGTCCATGACACAATATCTTTTGATCTCATTTTCGAAAATATCATCGAAGCATACTCTAAGCGTCCTGACTTTGCATACATGTCGATTAGAGCATTTTCGACTTTAGGGTTTATCGGAATTCTGTTCCGAATCAAGTAACCGTGAATTTCTCTTCCGTTTTTATGGGCTGCCATTCTCGCACAAGCTGGGAGAATGCTAGAAATAGCTACAACATCCGGTTTAATATCATCTTCGATAATCATTCTTCTGAATAACTTCAAACCTTCATTTATCTCTCCGTTTTTCACATACCCTTGAATAATGGAAGTCCAAGAAATGGCATCGCGTAAGGGCATCTGATCAAAAAGCCCACGCGCATCTTTAACGCTACCGCATTCGATATACATTTTCAAAAGGGAATTGCTTACTAAAAGATCAAACATCAACCCATGTTTCCTAGCTGTTTGATGAACATACCTCCCATCCTTCAACGATTTCGCAAGAATGCAAGCAGTAACACACGTGATGAGCGAAACAGGATCGATCTCCGCACCTGAATTCACCATCTCATTAAACAATTCAATGGTCAACAAAGGCTTATTTTGCTTAATATACAACTTTCCCAACAATGTCCAAGACACAGAACTCATCTTCTTTTCAGAGTTGTAAAGCACCCATTTTGCAGCATCAATGCCATCAAGATTCCCATACAATTCAATCAAACCACCAGTCACATAAACATCATTACACACACCCAGCTTCATTGCCTGCCCATGTAATTGCTTGCCAAGTGTCAAGCTACCCGATAGCCTCGAAACTGACAAGATGCGAGGGAGAGTGTGCCTATCGGGTCGAACGCCACGCGTTAACATTTCATGATAAGTTGTCACAGCCTTGTAGTAATCAGCATTTCCTAAATGGGTTTGGATGATACTGTTCCAAACTAAAGAATCAGTTGATTGAGGCATTTCGTCGAACAGTTGGTGGGTGGGTACGGGTTCACTGAGTTTCAATGCACAAGTTCGTGTGTTGTGGTGGTTTAATGTGGGTCGAATGGAGTTTTCAAGGACATTCAGAGCTTGCAGTTGCATTGATGAAGAAATCATATCTATTTCTTTGCAGATTGTGTCTGAAAAAGTGAATCAGATCCAATTGTGATGATAGAATTGGCTAAGATGTCCCTTTTAGCATTTTGACACCTGTAACTTAAAAAATATTAAATCGGTTTCTTTTTATTTTTATCTATTATTTTTATGATTTTGATAACCCTATACTTAAAAAATCGAGTAAATTTCAAAGTTCGTCCTTTATGTATGTCTAAAATATCAAAGTATGTCCTTTATCTTTAATAACCTCAGAAAACATCTTTAATGTTTGCAAATCCTTACATGTTACGTCCTTTAGTCCTAATCCAGTTACTTTTCATGGTTAAATTTGACTAAGTCAGCCTCACATAAGGGTATTTTGGTCATTTTATCACAAATATTAAAAGAAATATTAAAAAATTATATATATATATATATATATACATACAGCTCTCTCTCTCACACACATAAACACACCTCTCTCTCTCTCAACACACACCAGCTCTCTCTCTCTCTAATCGCCAGACCACCACCGCCGGACCGACAACCACCGCCATACACCAGCTCTCACTCTCTCAACACACCAGCTCTCTCTCTCTCTAACATCAGCAAACGAATCTCCAAACCTACTACTCCGCCCTCAAGTTAGGGTTTCAGGAACGGTCGATTTCGATGAATTTCCGGACTGTCTACCGATTTCTGACGTCACCTGGTGCGAATCGAAAGCGGAAAACACGAGATCCGGTGAGTCGGTTACGGCGGTTACTCGAGCTTTATAGATCCGCGGATCTGTACGATCGATCCACTCGACGGAGCCGACGCGACGGCCGTTAGCAAAGTTATAGAAGTAATAGAGTCAAGGTGAGTCCGTACTGTACCTGCGTGCGATAAATTCCAATCGTAAACAGAGATCTGGCCGCCGTGAGCTATCCAAACCGATCCGTCATCAAGCACCGTGAAAACGGTTACGAAACCGTCAGATGCAGGTCGAATTGTGGAGACGATAGCAGCGTCGATGCCGGAGAGTGGATTCGGAAGCATGGCGGACTTGAGGTGAGATTCGATGCCGTAGTATGAGGCTTCATCGAAGAGTTCTTGATCGGTGAAGCGGCGGTGGTGGCAGATCTGTGGTGGTGGTGGCGGTGGCAGCTGGGTTGTGGTGGTGGGGTTAGGATAGTTAGAGAGAGAAGGAGAAACATTTAGTCTGTATATATTTATTGTTTTTGATGATTATTTATTTTAATATTTATGATAAAATGACCAAAATACCCCTATGTGGGGCTGACTTAGTCAAATTTAACCATGAAAAGTAACTGGATTAGGACTAAAGGACGTAACATGTAAGGATTTGCAAACATTAAGGATGTTTTCTGAGGTTATTAAAGATAAAGGACATACTTTGATATTTTAGACATACATAAAGGACAACTTTGAAATTTACTCTAAAAAATCAAATCAATTTAACTGGAACGTCATTAAAGTCTAACCTTTATATTTATATATTTTACAATTACTATATTTTATGTCAATAAAAAAACATTGGTGAAACTTCTTTTATAGATAACATATCGCTTATGTCTTCATTGTTCTTTACATACAAATAAGCGTGTTTTTTATACGACTCAAAACTTGATTATAGAAGACCTCGAATCGACATAGGCCCGGATATTGATCAATGGTTAACTAAATTGAATGCCCGTATAACTGAAAAAACCGAGCCATTCGTAACTGAAACCAGTTAATTATCTAAATCCATACTCACCTGACTAACCTATTTAGCACTCTTCAAGTGACCTATTAGACCATGCGTAGTGGGCGGTTTCCGGCGTTTTTTTTTACTTGAATCACGCCCCAATCACGCTGCCGGATCGCCCCCTTGGGCGTTGTTTGCAGAAAATGGGGTGCCGGCGTTTTTTAAAGAACGCCTGGTGTGTGAGGGGCAATGTTTACTTGTCCAATAAGAAGCTTCCATATATTATTAGTTTGTTTTATTTTTTTTTTAAATAATATTGATGGGGGCATTATTGGGCATTATTCCACTACACCCATATATGAAAAACGCCCTATAATGCCCCTTTGCTGACTAGGATGACACGTGTCGCACAACGCCCATTGGTAGGGGCATTATTCATGTGTACCACTACACATGGTCTTATTTCTCCTTTTTATCACCATATAAACTAGGTGAACTTTCTAACAATCATGATAAAAGCATTGTTGTTGATAATATCGTGCATCAGGTCCAATCCTCATCTCGATAGAGTTTTGGTTTGTCCAGAGTTTTTCAGTAGATGGCCGACCGCAGTTCTCAGAGCTTTGCCATTTCTCTACTCGGATCATTGTCCTCTAATCCTGGAGGTCGGGGATAAGAATTTTGGGCCGAAGCCCTTTAGGGTGTATGATGTTTGGATGGGTAAAGAAGGGTTCAGTGAAGCCGTGGAACATGTTGTTACCTCGGGTTCCTTCTCCGGCCCTCCCGACAGTCGTCTCACTAAAAAATTTGCTAATATTAGGAAGGTTGTTAAAGTTTGGCGTGATAATTTTATTAAGAAAGAAGGCGAAGAGTACTCTCGTGCGTTGGAAGAACTGGAAACTTTGGAAAGCTATATGGAAGTTCGGGATCTTAATGAAGAAGAGGAATGGGTCCTTGCTGAAAATAGGAAGGTTATTCTGGATTCGGATTTTAAAAAATGTTCGGAGGCGAAACAGAGAGCTAGGGTCAAGTGGGCTTCGGAAGGAGATGCAAACACTAAATTTTTTCAGTCCTTGATCAATCAAAGAAAAGCTTCGAATCGGATTCCTGGGCTGAACATTAATGGGAGGTGGATTTCCAAGCCGGCGAAAGTTAAAAAGGAAATTATGTCATTCTTTAGGAACCGGTTCAAAGAGGAATGGGAGGTGAGGCCTCAGATTACGTGTGAAGGAATGAAGGTTTTGGGGGAGGCCGATAAGCAGTTACTGATTCAAAATTTTTCGGTGGAAGAAATCAAGGTTGCTGTTGCAGAGTGTGGTAGCGATAAATCGCCTGGGCCGGATGGTCTAAATTTTAGATTTATTAAAAATTTCTGACACTTGTTTGAGATGGATTTCAAATAGGTACTCGATTCGTTTTTTGTCAATGGGGAGTTTAGCGTGGGGAGTGGATCTTCGTTCATTACTTTGATTCCGAAGACTAGAGACCCAGTGGAGTTAAAAAATTATAGGCCTATTAATCTTATAGGGGTTATAAGTAATGTGGTTCCAAGGTTCTCGCGAATCGTTTAAAGAAAGTGATTGGTCCTGTTGTTTCTGAATCCCAGTCAGCGTTTTTAGAGGGAAATTTCATTTTGGACGGTCCGCTCATTGTTAACGAGCTTTACAGATGGGGTAATAAATTTAAGAAAAAAGGCTTCTTCTTCAAAATTGATTTTGAGAAAGCGTACGACAATGTGAATTGGAACTTCCTCTTGGATACTTTGGCTAAGAAGGGCTTTCCAGAGCGATGGTGTCTTTGGATCAAAGGAATTCTTAAATCGGCCCGATCCTCTGTGCTCGTCAATGGCTCGCCGACTTTTGAATTTCAATGTTTCAAAGGTTTGAGACAAGGTGATCCCATTTCCCCGTTCCTCTTTATTTTGGTGATGGATGTGCTTTCGTGTATGCTTGACAAGGCTAAACTGGAAGGTTTAATAAATGGTATGAAGCTGCCCAACAACGGTCCCGTTATCTCGCACCTCTTTTATGCTGACGATGCTATTATCATCGGGGAATGGTCGGATGAGACTATCGCCAATGTGGTACGTTTACTTAGAGTTTTTCATGTGTGTTCGGGACTAAAAATCAATTTAGATAAATCGAACTAGTTTGGTTTGGGGGTGAGTTCGGAGGACCTCGGGGAGATGGCTTCCTTCATCGGGTGCAAGTCGGGTTCGTTCCCTTTTTGCTATTTAGGGCTTAAAGTTGGGGCTAATATGAATCGGGTTGTGAATTGGAGTTCGGTTTATGAAATTTTTGATTCTCGGTTGTCGAGTTGGAAGGCTTCTTTATTGTCTATTGGGGGTAGAGTAGTTCTTATTAAATCCGTGCTCGAGAGTCTCCCCAATTATTATTTCTCGTTGTATAAAGCTCCTAGCAAAGTCATTTCGGATTTGGAGGCGAAAATAAGAAGGTTTTTGTAGGGAGGGGATGCGGCAAATAAAAAGCTCCATTGGGTGGCTTGGAATACGGTTACTCTTCCCAAAAACAAGGGAGGTCTTGGTTTGTGCAAGCTTAATAACATCAATGTAGCGTTACTTTCTAAATGGGGGTGGAGGCTCAAGACGGAGAACAACAAACTTTGGGTGAAGGTGGTGGAAGCTATTCATAACACGAGGCTCAATTGGGATTTCATTCCTTCTAGGGCTTCGATGGGTGGGGTTTGGTGTAACATAGCGAGGATGCTCTTTAAACACAAGGTGGATGGAATACGTTTAAGGAACTTTTTTAAAAGTAAGGTAGGACACGGGGAAAACACCGCGTTTTGGTTGGATCCGTGGTTGTTTAACGAACCGCTAAAGTTTAAATTGCCGGAGTTGTTCAAGTTGGAGAAAGACAAGAGGTGCAAGGTGGCGGACCGCATCAAACCGTCGACAAATAGCAGCGATTTAGGTTCTGTTTTCGTTTGGAACTGGAGTAGGAATATCTCTGCTGGGGTCGAGGTTGACGAATTGGTGGAACTGTGTAGTTGGCTGATTCACGTTAGGTTGGAGGACAGGCCTGATTTGTGGGAGTGGATAGGGGCTGAAGATAAGAATTACAGTGTGGGAGCTGTGAAAAGATTAGTCAGCTGCAATGGGCAACCTGAGGTATCGTCGTTTGATCCTTTTGATGAGTGTAAATGGATCCCGGGGAAGCTCAACATCTTTATGTGGAGATCGGCGCTTAACAAAATCGCGACAGTGGAGGCTCTCAAACACAGAAATATTCAAGTTCAAGAGGATACGTGTGTGTTATGTAACGAAGGTGAAGACTCGGTCTCTCATATCTTTTCGTCTTGTTATGTGGCTTCAGTTGTTTGGAATCAAATTAGCAGGTGTTGTAATATTCAGAATATGTTTT
Organism: Helianthus tuberosus; assembly: GCA_030545235.1. Lineage (NCBI taxonomy): Eukaryota > Viridiplantae > Streptophyta > Magnoliopsida > Asterales > Asteraceae > Helianthus > Helianthus tuberosus. The sequence goes on from CM060405.1 coordinate 26,673,104, forward strand.
TCTTCGGGTTCAAAGATATTATGGAGATTCACGAGTTCGTGGGCTTAACCGGAGAAAAAAAGGAAGCGTTCAAAGGTCTTATAAGGATTGCGGTTTGGTGCATTTGGAAAGCTAGAAACAAAAGGAGATTTGAAAACAAGGAGGCTCGTATCGGGGATATTGTAAATGAGGTGAAAGCGTTAGGTTTCTTATGGTTCAAAAATAGAAGCAAATATAAAAACATTGAGTGGATAGATTGGTGTAAATTTGCAATTACATAGGTTTGGTGTTGTGTTGTGTTGTGTTGGGGCCCCTCGTTTTGAGGGTGTCGTTGTTGCTTTAATGAAGTTTACCTTTAAAAAAAAAAAGGTACAATCCTCAGGGTTTTACTATTGGAGGCCACATGAAAGTTTTTAAAAAAGTCATTTATCTTATTAATACTTTTACTCTAGCTAACCGCCAGGCAGCGCTGTCGGGCCACTAGCTTGGGAAGTGGTTATCCACTTCCGCGGTCGGGGGTACTGTGCAACTACCCTTTTTTTAACTACAAAATACTTAGGAGATTCATCGAGTTTGTGGCTCCAAAATGTGCCATGTCTTGTAAGGTCAGTGCTTCTTTATAAATTCAACATCTCCTGGTATAACATCGCTGTGTGGTGAGAATCTCTTTATGGTACAAAATATTTCTTGCCCCACCTTTAGTAGGACTTCATATCGTAGTTGAGTAACTCTACATACCCAACAATCCATATAGGGGTTTCTCATATTCCACCCCCATTACTACCACGACCATGATATTGTTCACTGTGGCATTGTATATCGGGTCCTGACCCTCAAGCTTTTGTTCTTTGAGACCACACAAGAACTTCTCAAGCGTTCACCCATTGTGGTATAGTATCACCTAACACACTTGATTGCAAAGTTTTTATACTAGATTTGGTGATTTTGTAGCCCCACTTGTGTTACTTTCTGCTAGGCCAAGGCTTCCTTATTAACTCGTCATATCCATTGTGTCAATGATGTGATGAGGTGTTCGTTCTACATACATCCATATTTCTCAGTTGCAACACTTTTGAAAATCTCACACCAGTAGTTGGCATGAGAGATGTTAGTTTCAATCGAGCACACCACCTACCAAGAAATCAAGAATGGCATATTTTTGGGCCATAAGCATATCATATCGTATCAAGATTGGGGACCTCTAAGGAAGCTCTCGTGTTGTCGCCAAGAACTAAAATTTTACCTAGTTGGGGTATAGTGGACGATATCATGATTATTTTGGGGTGTTACAATATAAAATCATAAAAACTCCTATATCATTCGGGGTGGTTGTGTAGACCTTAACATGGATGATGATTAAGAGGAATGAGTGCTTGTAACACATTAGGAGAATCTCAAATGACTCATCGATATGCAAGATGTTGGGTTAACAGAAGTGAATCGCCTTACCATCATTGTCGTGTGTTTTGGTGTCACACGCATAAAGTTCTCACCACAACTCCATTGTTAAACGTGATTAGATTAGATTATTAACCTACTTATCAACACAACTAGTATTAAGGTTTAGTATGGGTATAGGGAGTTTTGGTGGTGGAATGAGGATGTGCAATGCAAGGTAGGGGACATGAAATAGAGTTTTAGGGAGTTCTTGAGATGCAATGATGAGGAGGATAAAGTGTGACCGAAGGAAATATATAAAGAGGCCAAGCAGGAGGAAAATAAGCTAAATCCTGAGGCAAAGAACATAGTCTATGGGGAGATGTATAAACGCCCTGAGGCTAAAAAAGGGGAATCGTGATATGTTCAAGATTGTCAAAGCTAAGGAGCCGAAGAGACAAGATCCAAGAATCATGAAGCTCACTTGAAGCCTATGAAGCTATTAAAGTAGAGCATTGCTAGGGGTTAGTTTCTAGTTTATCTCTCTATGTACACATGATTCCACTTTGTTCTTCTCGATAAAAATATAATATAAAATGTAGTGTAACGCAAAACCCTGATCTATTTTGTCTTCAAACATCCACCAAGCTCAATTGTTTGCCATATGATCATGTGCTGTGTCCTACCATTTGGCTTTCAACACCTTGCATTTCGCTAACCAACTGGCTCGGCCTCTGGTCTTCAACAAGATCTTCATTGTCACACCCAAACCGATGGCGGAAACATCGGGGTGAGGCACTGAGCGAAACATATTGTCCAAGAGAATCCATAACGCTATTAGTGAAAATATAATTAACATTCATGTCCCATACCATAAACTCATAAGCACAAATAGTTATTATAGACGTTGTTCTCAAAGACAAATAATTGTTCTGACAACTCATAAAATTTCATGGGTTTCTAGACCACCTAAACTTGATTCCACAAAAGTTCAGCAATCCTAGCATTCTAAACACCTGTCACATACGTTAAAATAAAGTCAATACACATAGTGTAAAGGTGAGCATACAAGTTTAACAGCATAATAGTAGCGCAAAACGGTTTAAGCATAACCAACATGTAACACGTAGAAATGTGAAGCAAGTAAGCTATCGACAATGAAATATGCACAGACATGACTGCGAGTTGTAGAATGCGCAACACATATCACCACTGTGACACGTGAAGAATACCCTTAACAACCCCTGTCCATGACAGGTGCTGAGTCCAAACTATAGTACTATCGTTGCTAAGGTGTCAGGCAACAATCACTGTGTAAACATAACATACAAACATTCATCGAATAACACGTATAACATGCAGAACGGTTAGCGTATAAAAAGTGTTTGCGTTGTGTGTCGGTGTGATTTGATATTGGTAACGTATGTAACACCCGAAAGTGCGTTAAGCAAAAAGGGATCGAGTATACTCACAGATCGTGTTTAGTAAATAAACATAATCTTGGATTGAAGGGAGCGCTGGGGAGTTAGCCTGATCACAGTACGATAGTGTAAGCGTTGAACAGTGCGTGAAACAGCGTGTCAGGTGCGATGAGTGAACGAACGGTGGTTCGATCGGATGGCCATCCAGACGGATGGTCATCCGGACGGATGACCATTCAGTCGGATGGTCATTCGACTGAGGGAGGTGTGTTTGTAAATTGTTGAACTTTTGAAGTTTTCGTTGTAGTATAGATAAAGTCATTCGATCGGATGGTCATCCGGACGGATGGCTGTTCGTTTGAAACTTATATTCTTTGAAGTTTTGAAAATTGTTTAAGTGCTTGAGATTACAAGTCACCGGGTCGAATAGTCGTTCGATCGGATGGCACGTCCGATCGGACGGCTATTCGATTGAGCCACCTGTTTGTTTGAAAACTTGTGAAATCAGTTAAGTTAAAAAGTTTGCGGTTTGACGGAGACGGCATGACGACGTGTTAAAAAACAGAAATCACATCAAGTCCAACTCGTTCGATCGGACGGGAATCACCCCGTTCGATCAGAACCAACTGTTCTTCACGGAGTTTCATATTCAACCCGGGAATCGGTCGTCTCTTCGGTAGAAATCCATCCTCAGATCGGTTCTCCTCTAGCGAACGAGTAGAGAGCCCGAACGAGTCCAGATTCTAACGGTTTTAAGTAAAAAGTGAAGAATGTTGAAGAAAAGTTTGAAAACAGTTGTTAAATGTTTAGATTTAACTGAAATCGGTGTAAAATCATGGAAATCCTTTAGATCCGAACGGTTCTTGGTGAGATGAGGTCACACTTCAGTGTTCATAAGAACCCATGGTGACGTCACCCTAGAATAGCCCAAATCCGATGATTTCACGGTGAAAAGTTGTGATTTGTTGGAGAAGATGATGAGAAAGTGTGTGCTGATGTTAGAAGTACAATATTTAGAGTGAAAACTTACAAGAATCGCGAGAAATCGAGAGAAAAGAGGCTGAGAGTGCACGGGTTGGACGGAGATGTCACATCAATGAACAGTGATGTGACAGGAGGGGTATTTATAGTGTGAGAGGAGAAAAGGCGGTGTGGAGTGGACTGGTCGGACGACTGTTCGATCGGATGGTCATTCGGTCGGATGTCCATTCGACCGAATGGTCGTTCGATCGGTTGGCTTTTGCGAGTTGGTTTTTCGACTTTTGTTTCGTGCGTTGAGCGTTGCGTTGCGTTTAATCGAGTTGCGAGTAAGCGATGCGATGGTTTTAAACAATAGTTACACAAATAACATAACTAACACATAACAACATAAAAGTAAGTAAACTTGCGTTTAGCGTTTGCGATTAGATAGCGTTGCGATAGAGTTGCGATTGCGTTGTGGATAACATCCCAAACAAATATAAACATGCACAAGTAAACACATAATAACACACACACATAGAACCAATACCAATAACTGTGATTCGAGTTGCGATGCGATAGCGATAGCGATGTAATAGCGTCAAGTAGATTAGCGTTTAATGACGTTTATCGCATTGTTATTTCACATATTACAAATCGTAAACAAAAATAGCGTTAACTACTATATCGATTATCGAGTCGGAGAGTACAAGCCATAATTAAGTCAGAAATGACAGATCTGAACGTTGACTTTGACTTTGACTTCCCTCGGGAAGTTGGGTTGTTACATTCATAACCTATAATTTCCCTAATCCCATCTTGCCATGATTTGGGAACACCAAATCTTAGCTTGCGAAAGCTTATTAAAAAATAGTAATCATCTTAACTGAAAAATATTAAAAATTAAACAGTAGCTATCATTATTTTGTATATCATATTTTCATAGTACCTACCGTTCTATTTTAAATCTTTCTAATTGATAATATTATAAGGAAAACATCACATTCTTATTGAATTATAAATGATACAATTAGCATTCCTATGTTCACTGACGATAGATAAATTAACACTTTGTTCATGAGTCTCATTTAATAAGGGAGGGGAAAGATAAGAGACGAAAATGTAAAAAAAGACTATGTTCCCGAGTTTTTTTAAAGATAGGAAAGGATGAAAAAGGAGGGAAAAGAGAAGAAAATTTGTCCATATATTCATCCTCCCAAATTGGAAAGATTAGGAGAGAAAATATTATTAATTACTAAATTGCCCTCATATCTAAGTAAAATGTTTTATGTTTAAAGGGTATAATGGTAAAATTGTTTCTTTCTTTTCCTTCTAACTTGGGAACACATAAAATGTTTGATTTCTTCTTTTTTTCTTTACTTTTCATTAAACCCAGGAACACGAAAAAAATCACATCTTTTTCTTTCTTTTCTCTCTTAATTTATTTTCTTTTCCCCACTGTTAAATGAGACTCGAGAACACAGTGTAAGAGAGGCTATATTGTTGTACAATAGTACAAATATGGAGGCAAAAGGTTACGGTTCCGTGATGCATATCTTTTTCCTTTTTTCCCTAAAGACTCACACACCGTTTAACAATTTTTTTTTACTCTTTTTTAAATTTAATAAACATATTTAAAGTTTACATTATTTTATTCATTTCAGAAAGCGGTTCAAACTTATAAATCTTGCCCTAAATATGTCAGTATTTTAGCTTAAATAATTTTTAACTTCTTTTATTCATTTCAGAAAGCGGTTCAAATTTATAAATATTGCCCTAAATGTGTCAGTATTATAGCTTAAATAAATTTTAGCTTCTTTTACCTTATGTTAATTTTTTTAATTCACTATTATAATACTGTATATTAATTCAGTAGTTTAATTCAGCATTATGACTCTAGTCCTTAAAGTCATTTTTGTCGGCTATAAAACTTGAAGTTTGTTAGATTCATGTTAAAACAGTGCTTTGTATAGTTTTTACGTTTTATGGACCAATTTCAATATTTCATTTTGATTTATGTCTATTTTTGTAACATTGTATAACATATAATTTTAATATTTAACTAGTAATTTTACGCCGTGCGTTGTGGCAGGAGTTTGATTATCAGTATAATACCGACACTCGATATAGCATCCGAAAGATATAATGTAAAATTATTGGAAAAGGAGCATTGAAACGTCCACGTATGTATAAAGAAGACACTAACAAACGAAATACTAAAAGAAAAAAAAATATCGGTTTGATAATACTGATAGCGGAAACAATACTGTTCAGTTGGATTGGCTTTGGTTCATCACGTTAGGGAGAAAAAAACTCTAAAAGGTGAAATACTTAATTAAATAAAAGTAAAAGTATAGTGACTAAACATGTGTTTTAAGACGCGCAAGATAACTTATTCTATTATATGGGTTTTTTAGTTATTACAATTTGGGATTAATTATTATAAAACTAATTATTTGGGCTTTGTTACTAAACATATGGCTGTAAACGAACCGAACGTTCAGCGAACAGTTCGTGAACCGTTCGGCGGGAAGTTCGTTTATGTTCGTTCGTTTAATAAACGAACGAACACGAACAAGGAATTTCGTTCGATTAGTTAAATGAACGAACACAAACAAAGGTCTCGTTCGTTCAATTGTGTTCGTGAACGTTCGGTAAGGTGTTCGCGAACGTGTTCGAGAACATTCGTTCGTTTATGTTCGCATGTTTGTGTTTTAATGAAAGATTTTTGTACTTTCATATATTTTATCTATACTTTTTATATTATTAAACTTATATTTATTTTAGAGTAAATTTCGGTTTTCGTCCCTGATGTTTGTTCATTTTAACTAGTTTCGTCCAAAAATCTAATTTTTAACAAATCCTTCCCTATGGTTTTAATTTTTTAACCCTTTCCGTCCAAATCACTAACTAGAGTTAATTTTAAATTAATTCATCAAAACACTAAAGGGTATTTCTATCATTTTCATTCTTCCCCAATTTATATCAATGAACTAACTGAGATATTTTCAGACTCAACGATTGCAAATGCAACTGGGTAGATTCCATTGTTTGCATCTACCCCAACAGCAGTCAGAATTTGTCCAGGGTATGGACCCTTCATGAAAGTGCCATCAAAACCTAATAAATCTCTACCACCTAATTTAAAACCAGCCTTGACAGCAGCATAACAAATATATATTCTTTTGAATTGCCTTGTTAATTTGCTTGGATTTGGTTCACTTTCCACTTGAATTTTAATAGTTGTCCCAGGGTTAGATCTAATTACCTCATCACAATACTCCCTCAATAGTCCATACTGAGCTATGTAATCACCATGTATTTTGTGGCTTGCCATTGTTTTTGCCCTGAAAACCTTCTGCAATGAGATCTCCACCTGATGCTTCTTTTGAAGTTGGTCTTGCAAGGCCTTCAAAGGTATGTTGGGGCTTACCTCCAGAACATCTTGTATTTCTCTAGCTATAGAACTAACTGTGTAGAGTTTAACTTTTCTTGTTGTCAAACAATTATGTTCTTCATTAAAAGTCTTCACACACCATAGATTTTCTATACTTTTCCTGGATATATGCAAAACCCAAGGACATGTGGGCTTTGGATGTTTTTTTTTAGGTTTTTTTTTACTTTCATTGAACCACCAACCACTTTTGAAGATTCTCCTACTTTTGTGGTCCCAACATGTTGTGCACTCTCCTCATGTATGGGCCCACATTCTTTTGAAGACTCCCAATTTTGCCCCTGAGAAGCAACAAATTCTGGATTTATTCCTGCACAAACCACACGATATCTAAGATTGTCACTTTTCACAACAAGCAACTGTCTTCTGGTCTGAATAGCATGCATTTTAACCCTTTCCTTGATCTCCTCTCTGTCCATGAAACTTTCACCAACATAGAATGGACTTGGTACAACAGCCTTGCAATCTTTCTTCTTCTTTTTCCTAAGTTTTTTATAGCAGTTTTCAATGGAGGGTCATTTACTTCATCAGTTGGACTATCAAAGTCATATAGGTCTACTTGTTGAGCATCACTATCAATACTATCCATGTCATCTTCAGCATTAACTTCTTCATCAACATCCATGACCATAGCAGATTTAAACTCATTCATGTCAACTACCACTTCTTCAACCATATTATCCTTATCCACCATACTATCCATGTCATCTTGCCCATGTTCAGTTTCATATGGACCCTCACCATCAACCCTATTATCCCTATCCACCATGCTATCCATGTCATCTTGCCCATGTTCAGTTTCATATGGACCCTCACCATCAACCCTATTTTGAACGAATGGATCAATAAAATGTGCAAGAAATTCATCATCATCAGACATGTTTCCTACACCCCCATGTTCATGCCACTCAATTAATGGCACTACAACAGTAGGTGGCCCATCATCAATAATCTCCTGAATTATCACATTATTACCCTGTCTAGGAACTTGAAAATTTCCATTCAACTTTGTGACCCAGTGTTCAGTGTATATTTGTATCACTTTAAACTTCCTCACATATTGTATCATGTCTAGAACATCTTTATCATTACCAAGACATCTAAGACCAACATCTAAGTCTTGATCAGGAATTTTAAAATGATAGTACATTACCTCATCTGATGAGTAACCAAATGGTTTTTTGAAGATTATGTTTAACTCATGCATGGAGAACTCATCAGAATCTGCATAGTCAAAGAATGTGACTTTACCATTCACATACTTCCTCCCTGGGAATTTCACAAACTCTCCTGAGTGGAATATTTGTAGGGTAAACAGAGTAGGTTCATTAGCTGCGATTTACAAATGTATCAAAGATCAGAATGGTTTAACATATACCAAAATTTAAAATTTAAGGTTTAAACATACCATAAGCTTCAAATGGGTTGATCTCTTCACCTTCCTCACGAGCCTTCCACTCAACAAGAACCATTATGATCGTATTTGGGGATGTCGATCGTAATTACATTTGGGGATGACGATTAGGGTTCTATAAAAATAACAGCCAATTAGATTTTTGGGGAAGTACCGTTCCATAAATACCCATTCTGATCTTTTATTGGGGAAGAATGCAAATGACAGAAATACCCTTTAGTGTTTTGATGAATTAATGTTAAATTAACTCTGGTTAGTGATTTGGACGGAAAGGGTTAAAAAATTAAAACCATAGGGAAGGATTTGTTAAAAATTAGATTTTTGGACGAAACTAGTTAAAATGGACAAACCTCAGGGACGAAAACCGAAATTTTCTCTTTATTTTATTACTCTAAGAATTAAACTTGGAAAACCCTGTTTCACCTTGTTTATGCATCATTTCCCTTTCATTTCTTATTATTTATGTGACAACCCTCACAAAACCAGATAACCGTACGACTTAATTAATAACTAATTACTGCTTAATTACTGTGCTTGCTTGAACTTGTGAATAAACTGCTACTTGAACACTGATACATGTACTTACTTGCATCATACTTTACTTGCTGTCACTACATTATTTACATGACTGAACCTTAGTGACAAACATGATGCACAAAAAGCACAGTAGCACTATAACGGATAACCTATTGAACATGCTGATAAAGCCAGCATCAGGCAAACACTGCCTCTAAGGCCTGTAAGAGCCTGAAATATTTTGCTACACTAAGTGGTGAGTGTAGGGATACAAGGGTTGTAGAACTGCGTCTCTAGGGATAAGTCACAATGACTGGATGTGCCTAAAACGTACTCTAAGTACAAAACTCAGCACTTTACATAATAATTCAGCTTATAGCTACTAATAAAGTGCCAAAACATGAGAAAAATATTACTAGACACTTTCCAAAGTGTCAGAAATGAGTAGTGTCACTAAAAAGAGTAATAACGACACTTTAAAGCTTTAGTAACGCTTTAACGGATTACTATCCAACCAAACAACCGGACTTTACCCGGAACATGAAAATATTGTTATTTTCATTACTTCTCTTTTTCTGAACCAGTTAGGGTCCCCGTATACCCTAACACCCGCTTTAAAGCACTAAACATAACTAACCAAGTTAGCACTTAACTAACTTGCTTAACCTAACTAATTACCTAACTACTAGTTGGAATCGGACCAAGACCCCCCCTCCTAACCGTCCCCAACTAGAAGGGGACACACTTGTCCTTGCAAGATTATTAAAATCTTGATTGCTTAATATCTTCTTGACACAATATCCATTGGTTAAACACATTATGATTTATCTATAAGTTCATGTAATTGCACAACATAACACACACTTAACATTTCACACAACACAACTCTCCTCTCTCTCTCTAGAGCTCTCGGCCGAACACCCCCTCCCCATACATCCATTTTCGGCTTCCATCTTCACATCACAAGATCATACAAGCTTCAAGGATCACGTATTAGGAGGCTTGGTGCACTCGGAGTTTGAAGGACCTCTTTCTCTTGCTTTTATCCACGCCATTTTCGTCAAGATTCTTCCCTAGCCTCGAGCTAGTGGTATGTTGCTTAGAACACTTTCTCAATCTATTCTAAAGTGGTTAAAAGGATTTGTATCGGTTAAAACTCGTTAACATGCAAGATGATGCTTTAAAGTTTACTAAAAACACTAAAAATAGTGGTTAAAAGCTTATATGTTGTGTAAATGATGTAGTATTCGAAATGTATGATTATTTAGGCCCGATCTATGATGTGGTAGCTCGGATCATCGTTTAACCCGGTTTGGTAAGATCATGGATCTTAACATAAGCTTGTTTTGAATGATACAAGGGTTAAAAGGTGAAACTCTACCACACGCGAATCATGAACTTGTGTAAAAGAGTTTTACTTGTGAAATTGTGTTTAAAACTAGCAGATCTACGCATCTGCAAGTGGTATTTTCAAAGAACCACGTATCAAAGAAATCATGTATTTTAAAAGATAGATTTTACACTAACAAGCATGATTTTTATAAACCACAAGTGTGTAAACACTTGTGAAATGAAAAGATCCGACAAAATAACAGTTTTTGTAAAAGATGACGGGAAGTTGTAAAGATGGATTTTCTCTAAAAACGAGGTTTTTACAAGATCAAATTACCTTATATGAAGATCTACTAAATTTAAGGGGATTTATACCACAGTTTTGGGAAAACTGCAAGTTCATGTAATTTCTGGCAATTTACACATATGTTGATTTGTTGTTGTGATGAAAGTTGTTCTGATCAAATAAAGAAAATTGTTGAGTTGATTTGTTAAAGAAAATGATACGCTTGAAAGCGTGGCCACCTCCAGTTACAGAGGAAACTCTGGCGAAATTTTTCTAAAAACCTAACACTTAGAACTATTTACACTACAAGTGTTAGAATTATTTTTGACATGTTTTCGAAATATAAATTTCGCCATGACTTTATTTACTAAATATTCGGAGGTGGGATTTTCACAAAATTTAACGTGATAAATATATGTTTTCACACACTGTTTATGATTACTTTGTGAAAGTACATAAATATTATTTTTAGAGTAAAAAATAATATTTACGAACGTTAACGAATCCAAATTAATACGAACGCTTTCACCATAAATATATAAGTTACATCGGTAATTATATTACCACTCGATTGTTAAAACGTAACTTACGCACTTACGGAAATATTTTTGAACGCGTATTCTAACAACGTATTATTGGAGAAAAATTATGTGAAATGAAAATATAATATTTTTGAGAAAAATACTTATATTTTGGAATTGGAAATATGTATATATATTAAGTGAGACTTAATGATTTAATTTGAACGCACATGTATTGAATCCCCCATCCTTGGGAAGGAGACTAACTACCAAGTATATACAGAACGTAAACACGAAATAGTTGTCTAACTATTTCCCAAATATTTAAACCTTAAAGCTAAGGCACGGCCATCCGTCTAATAGAATTAGTACGTGTAGGTCGTCACACAGCTGCGTGAGCAGGAGATACTTGGTAGAGACGCTTCACTGTGAGTTCATGTCCCCCTTTTCTCTAACTGTTTTCAGTTTTCTTAACTGCGGGGGTGAAATACATGTTACTTTGATTACAAGTACTTTATACATGGTATGGTTAGCGTAAGGAGGTTTACTACTTAGATCATGTGAGTGGGTAGGCAGAAACTGGAGACCATTAATCCTCATTGTAGGACCGAGGGACGTAAGCGGTAGATCTATCTGGGTGTAGCAAGCCCAACTCTAGGCCCAACAGAACGGACCTCAGAGAGGCCCAACAGAACGGACCTTGGAGTGACTTTGTACCCAACGCGAAATCTGCTAGGTTTGAGTCTTCCTACTTGCACTTCACACATACTAATGGCCTTGCAAACCATTGGTGATCTCTTTTTCCTTACACTGCTACATACCAGGGAAATTTTATACTTACAAGTGTTTTACATACTCACTACACATGAACTCGCTCAACATTATTGTTGATTTTTCAACTTACATGTATTTCAGGAAATTAAAGATCTGGCGCGGTATGTTATGTTTTCCCGCTGCATAAGGGTTCCAAGGTCATCCCAGTTTAGGAAATGTGACTCTTTCCTGGACAAGTCACAAATCTTAAACTGCGTTTATTTCATGTTAATGGTTATGTTGTTAAAGACAATGCTTTATGTTATGATGTTGTAAGTCTTTAAGACAATGGTATGTTACGCTGGTTTTAAAACTTAAATCAATGGATGATCTTGCATGATTTTATTTCATATAGCTTTGTTATGGTTAAGCTATGGTATTAAGAAGTCACACCAAAATTAACCACGCTTCCGCAAAGCCAGGGTGTGACAGCTTGGTATCAGAGCTCTGATCATAGCGAACTAAGATTCCTTCTCGAGTCTAGACTATGATCACTAGGGCTCTCACGAAAACATTTTTCTGCATACCACTTAAGTCCAGATCCAAAACTTTTTACAAACAAATGTTGAGCACATTTTATTATTTATAGGCTCAGTCTAGAAAGGCTGAGGCTCGGTCTGAGAGGCCGAGGCTCGGTCTGAGAGATCGAGGTAGTTGGCTAGTTGGACTAGGAAGAGTAGGCTCAGTTTGGAGGCTGAGGCTCGGTATTGGAGACCGAGGCTCGATCTGAGAGGTCGAGGTAGTTGATAGAGCAGTCTAGGAGACTGGGAGGCTAGTGGGACTAGGAGAATTATGTGATATCTTACTTGGTGACTTATGTGATTATCTGATTGTATGACTGATTATTTGAGCATATTTGTGTTTATGTTACAGACTCATGGATTCAGCCGGTACTGGCGATTCGGACACCACTGGACCCATACCTATCATATCTGATGACCTCACATCCTCCGAGCACGAGGTGCACACATTTGACTATACCAGTACTGACGAGGATGATTTCCAGCCCTTCGCACTACCCGAGGGTGCTGATGAGCCTGCAGATGGCCCTCCCGCTGAGTACCTACCCCTAGTAGAGATTCCGGCTCCTATACCCTTAGCCGTTTATCCAGCATATGATTTCCTTCTTGACGCCGAGGCTGACGGCGATGTTGACCTGTTTGAGGAGGAGCCCTTTGAGGATGAGATCCAGGGCGAGGCCCTTCTTCCTGCGGACGATCTTCTGATGATCGCTGACGTTCCCGCTGAGGATTCGCCTGCACATTCTCCTGTCCCAGACTCCTTCGAGTCTGTGGCATCCGCACCTTCTCACACATTGAGCGCACATCACCTTGCGCATGATTCTGATCCTGACCAGGCATCCTCTGTTGCACCTATTCCCAGTTTTGCGTTTGACCATGATGACATAGAGGATTCTGATCCTATCTTTCCCCCGGGATACGACCCAGATCATGATATCGAGTTTATACCTATGGATCAGCCCATGGAGGATCCAGCTTACCCAGTAGATCCTATCGACCCCGAGTTTGACTTCGAGATGGCTTTTGATGATCCCGAGCCTGTCGTCGCTCCTGAGCAGGCAGCCGCTCTAGACCCCATACTTGAGCATGACCCCGTACATGCTGGCATCCCTATTGAGCCTGTTATAGCAGACCCACCTGTTGATGATCTCCCCGTGGATGTTCCTTTGTTAGAGGGCGATCATGTCGTTGTTGATCCTGTTGTTCCTCTACCTGTTGTTGATATACCTGTTGACCATCCTGTTGAGCACATTGCACCTGTTCACCCTTTTGTCGCTCCCCCACCTGATCCCATCCCACTAGAGCCCGAGCATGCACTGTTCGCGGCACACATGGATCCACCAGATGAGCATGCACAGCACGGTTGGATACCTGCTGATGAGGATGTTCCACCTTTCCCCCTCAGATCCCTGATACACGACATGTTGATTTTTCTTTTCAGGTTCCACAGTTTGTACCTCCAGCGAGGCCTGGAGAGGGTTCTTCAGCCCATCCTTTTGGGCATGTACCGATGTCTATCCCCTTCATGCCCTAGATGTCATCTGTTCCACCCTCTGTTGCTCCATTTCATGTGGCACCTTTTGATCCCACCAGTGAGCCGTTCCTTTGGGCACCAGACTCTGCTGTGCCACCTACTGACCCCTACCATTCTTTCCACATGGGGTATACTATCGAGGATGTTTTGATGTCTTTTGTCGCCCAGCACGAGTCACACACGCAGCGCATCCAGGAGCTTGAGAGAGCTCAGCTGCCACCATGCCAGTGCCATGGTCAGACACACTCTCCTCTGCAGCCATTTCGACCCTTACCTCTAGATTATGCTGCCCGTCTCTTTACACTAGAGCAGCAGGTTGCTTCTATCATTCGTACCCAGCGAGCCATGGAGGAGGACTGGCTCCAGTTACGTCGTTTGTTTTACACCCACTTTCCCCCTCCTCCACCGCCATCTGTATAGAGCTCATCAGTGATGTTTGGGTAGATGTTGGTGAGAAGACGGCGAATGCTTTTGACTGCACAGCATTTTTGAAGACTACTTTATGATCCTGACTTTTGTTGACATGTATTTGACGTATTTGACACTGACATGATATAGTTTTTGGACAGGGGTGATGTAGCCCCTAGTTGATTGATGATTGTATGACACAGGGATGTACTGATACACTTACTATGTGGTCTCGATATATGGAAATCGCAGTATTCTCACCATATTTGATTCGCTTGATTGCTTATTTATATTTTTATGACATGGGATGTTGTGTGATTGATATTTGTGATGTATTGATAACATGAGATGTTATGTGCTATTACTATTACTATATACGTACGTTTTACTATGGCCTGACCAACGTAAACCATCTTTTAGAAGATGCCGCCGAGACGTGAGACACGCATGCCTACCAATGAGGCAGAACTCCAGCAAATTATCACTGCTACCATCGCACAATACGCCGCTTCACAAGGAGGACCCAGCGGAAGCAGCACGAACAACAATGGCAACAATAATCCACCTCATGGTAATACCAAGTCATTTAGACCCACCATGACCTAATTGGATATCTTTAGCAATGATGCTAATGCCGATCGTATGTTATAACGTATGTGCAGGGTGCACCTACAAGCAGTTTCTAGACTGCAAACCGGTCAACTTTGATGGCACAGGAGGTGCTGTCGCCTTTGTTCGTTGGGCTGAGAAAACCGAATCTGTTCTTCGCATGAGCAAGTGCGCGCTGGATCAGCAAGTCACCTATATCTCAGGGTTGTTTCTAGATGGAGCCCTATCCTGGTGGAATCTACAAGTTCAGACACTAGGCGAAGCTGCTGCCTACGCGCTGACCTGGACCGAACTGAAGGAACTTATGCGCAAAAAGTACTGCTCTCGCGCGGAAATCCAGAGATTGGAAACCGAGTTCTGGCACTTGAAAATGGACGGTCCAAAGATCGCAGAATACGTGCAAAGGTTCCATGACTTATCGCATGTGGTACCCTACATGGTCACTCCGGAGTTCAAGAGGATTGAACGTTTCATTTGGGGATTAGCTCCTCAAATCATAAGCATGGTAACCTCATCCAAGCCTGCAACTATTACTGAGGCGATTGATTTGAGCGTAGCTCTCACTGAGGAGGCAATCCGCCTAAACAAGTTTGATGAGATCAAGACGAAGAAGGCAGAGACTCACGTCGAGTCATCAGGAGGTAACAAACGGAAGTTCTCGAACTTCAAGCAGGGCGCCAGTGTGGTGGTTAAGAAAGGAGGATCAGACACGCCAGCTCAGGTTACAACTGGTAGGGGAAAGAAAGGAAAAGGGTATATGGGCACCCAGCCCAAATGCAACACCTGCCAGCGCCACCATTCTGGTCATTGCGGGCCAAAAGTATGCGAAGCATGTGGGAAACGTGGCCACTCGAAGGACACTTGTTGGGCCACTGCTGGTCAGGGAGGCCAGGGAGGATTCGGAAACAGAAATTACAACCGGGGTGGGAATGGAAATCGCCCACAAGGAAACTATGGAGGTAACGAGAATCGAGGCAACAATGCTAACCAAGCGGGCACCGTGAATCGTAATCAGAGGAATGATCAAGCTGGTGGAAACGGGCAAAGACTTGGATGCTTTAACTGCGGTGATATCGGGCATTTTAAGAAGAACTGCCCAGACTTAAACCAAGCCCGTGGAAGAGTGTTTCAAATCGAAGCAAGGGAAGCGCGCCAGGACCCCAATGTCGTTACTGGTACGTTCCCTGTGAACCAACGCTATGCATCCGTTTTGTTTGATACTGGTGCCGATTATAGCTTCGTATCGTTAGAATTTAAGTATATGCTTGGTCTAGCCGCTAATAAGTTAGATATTCCCTACTCGATCGAATTGGCCAATGGGAAGTTAGTAGAAGCCAATGAAGTTATCAGAGGTTGTGTGATTGAATTGGGAGAGCGTGAGTTCGCTCTAGATCTACTACCAGTCCAGTTGGGAAGCTTCGACGTGGTAGTAGGAATGGATTGGTTATCAGGCAACAAAGCTGAGATAGTTTGTCACGAAAAGGTTGTTCGTATCCCAACCGATGATGGTGAGACCATTGTTGTTCACGGAGAGAAGCGTGAGACGCCGTTGAGGATTATCAGCTGCTTGAAAGCAAGGAAGTGTTTGCAGAAAGGATGTGTTGCTTTTCTGGCACACATTGTGGATAAAAAGGCTGCTGAGCCAAAGATCGAAGACATCCCTGTCGTGAGGGAGTATCCAGAAGTCTTCCCAGAAGACTTGCCTGGACTGCCACCTCAGAGGCAAGTAGAGTTTCGCATCGACTTAGTTCCAGGCGCCGCGCCTGTGGCTAAGGCACCGTACAGACTTGCTCCGTCTGAGATGCAGGAACTGTCGACACAACTTCAAGAGTTGTTAGACAAGGGTTTTATCCGACCAAGCTTCTCGCCTTGGGGAGCTCCGGTCCTGTTTGTCAAGAAGAAGGACGGTAGTTTCCGTATGTGTATTGACTACCGGGAATTGAACAAGCTGACGATCAAGAATAGGTATCCTCTGCCAAGAATTGATGATCTGTTCGACCAACTTCAAGGTTCAAGCTTTTATTCAAAGATCGATCTTCGATCTGGATACCATCAGTTAAGGATACAAGAGGAAAGCATCCCGAAGACAGCCTTCAGAACTCGTTATGGGCACTACGAGTTCCTCGTTATGCCATTTGGTTTGACAAACGCACCGGCGGTATTCATGGATCTAATGAATAGAGTTTGCAAGCCGTACTTGGATAAGTTCGTGATTGTATTCATCGATGACATTTTAATTTATTCAAAGACGAAGGCTGAACACGAGCAGCATCTTAGAGCCATTCTAGAGCTGCTGAAGAAGGAACAGCTGTATGCCAAATTCTCTAAGTGCGAGTTTTGGCTACGAGAGGTGCAATTCCTTGGGCACGTGGTAAATGGAGATGGAATCCACGTGGATCCAACCAAGATCGAGGCGATCAAGGATTGGGAAACGCCAAAGACGCCAACCGAGATTCGGAAATTCTTGGGTTTGGCTGGCTATTATCGAAGATTCATTGAGAATTTTTCAAAGATCGCTCAACCATTGACGCTCCTCACGCAGAAGGATAAGAAGTTTGATTGGGAAATCAAACAGGATGAAGCGTTTCAGATATTGAAGGATAAGCTTTGTAACGCGCCAATCTTAGCTCTACCAGAGGGTACTGATGATTTTGTGGTATACTGCGACGCATCGCGTCAAGGATTGGGTTGTGTGTTGATGCAACACCAAAAGGTTATTGCTTACGCAACGCGTCAGTTGAAAGTGCATGAAAAGAACTATACCACACACAATTTGGAGCTCGGCGCAGTGGTTTTTGCTTTAAAGATCTGGAGACACTACCTTTATGGTACGAAGTGTACCATCTTTACAGATCACAAGAGCCTACAACATATATTCAACCAGAAGGAGTTGAATATGAGGCAAAGACGATGGGTTGAATTGTTGAACGACTACGACTGCGAGATAAAGTACCATCCAGGGAAGGCGAACGTGGTCGCCGATGCCTTAAGTCGTAAAGAGAGAATCAAGCCCATAAGGGTTAGAGCTTTGGAAATGATTATACGAACCGATCTTTCCTTGCGCATTCGTGCCGCGCAGAAGGAAGCTCTCAAGGAAGGAAACCTTGAAGAAGAATATCTCCGTGGGATGGAGAAGCTGTTGGTACCAAACGAAGAAGGAACATTATGTTTTGAGAAAAGGATTTAGGTTCCTCTGTTTGGTGATTTAAGGAAAGTTATTTTCGATGAAGCTCACAAATCGCGGTACTCTATCCATCCAGGAGCGGATAAGATGTACCAGGATCTCAAAGATTATTATTGGTGGCCTAGGATGAAAGGCGATGTTGCTGTTTACGTGAGCAAATGTTTAACGTGCGCTAAGGTTAAAGCCGAATACCAGAAGCCTTCAGGACTTCTGCAACAACCTGAGATTCCCAAGTGGAAATGGGAACAAATCTCAATGGATTTTATTACGAAATTGCCAAGAACGCCGAGAGGCCATGACACTATTTGGGTAATAGTGGATCGATTAACAAAGTCAGCACACTTTTTACCTATCAGAGAGAAGGATAATACGAGCAAATTGGCTTAAATTTACATGAGAGAGATCGTCGCGCGCCATGGAGTGCCTCTCTCAATCATTTCTGATAGAGACGGAAGGTTTGTGTCAAGGATATGGCAATCCTTCCAAGAAGCCTTTGGCTCACAATTGAATTTGAGCACTGCGTTTCATCCGCAAACTGACGGTCAAAGCGAGCGAACGATACAGACTTTGGAAGACATGCTGAGAGCATGTGTTATGGATTTGGGCGGTAGCTGGGATAAGCATTTGCCTTTGGTCGAATTTTCATACAACAACAGCTACCACACCAGTATTGGTGTCGCGCCATTCGAAGCCCTTTACGGACGCAAGTGCCGATCACCCCTATGCTGGGCTGACGCAGGTGATAGGCAGCTTGCTGGTCCCGAAATCGTCCAAGAGACGACAGACAAGATCGCGCAGATTCTTAAATGCATCGAAGCAGCTCGCCACAGACAGAAGGCCTATGCGGATCCAAACCGGAAACATGTGGAATTCCAAGTTGGAGAAATGGTGTTATTGAAAGTCTCACCCTGGAAGGGTGTGGCACGCTTCGGAAAGCGTGGGAAGTTAAATCCGCGCTACATTGGTCCCTTCAGAATTCTGGAAAGAATAGGACTAGTAGCATACAAGTTGGACCTACCTGCTGAACTCCATTCTGTTCACGATACATTTCATGTATCCAACCTGAAGAAAAGTCCAACTCAAGATGACATTGCCATTCCCATCGACGAGATTCATGTTGACGACACGCTCCACTTCGTTGAAGAACCGGTTGAGGTTACGGATTGGAAAGTAAACAAGACCCGCCGGAGCAGTGTCAAGCTCGTCAAAGTTCGTTGGAATGCCAGACACGGTCCTGAGTACACCTGGGAGCGTGAGGACCGGATGAAAGAGAAATACCCCCACCTTTTTCCTAAGAACCCTGCATCTTCAAGCAGAACTTAAATTTCGGGACGAAATTTATTTAACGGGGGGAGAATGTGACAACCCTCACTAAACCAGATATCCGTATGACTTAATTAATAACTAATTACTGCTTAATTACTGTGCTTGCTTGAACTTGTGAATAAACTGCTACTTGAACACTGATACATGTACTTACTTGCAGCATACTTTACTTGCTGTCACTACATTATTTACATGACTGAACCTTAGTGACAAACATGATGCACAAAAAGCACAGTAGCACTATAACGGATAACCTATTGAACATGCTGATAAAGCCAGCATCAGGCAAACACTGCCTCTAAGGCCTGTAAGAGCCTGAAATATTTTGCTACACTAAGTGGTGAGTGTAGGGATACAAGGGTTGTAGAACTGCGTCTCTAGGGATAAGTCACAATGACTGGATGTGCCTAAAACGTACTCTAAGTACAAAACTCAGCACTTTACATAATAATTCAGCTTATAGCTACTAATAAAGTGCCAAAACATGAGAAAAATATTACTAGACACTTTCCAAAGTGTCAGAAATGAGTAGTGTCACTAAAAAGAGTAATAACGACACTTTAAAGCTTTAGTAACGCTTTAACGGATTACTATCCAACCAAACAACCGGACTTTACCCGGAACATGAAAATATTGTTATTTTCATTACTTCTCTTTTTCTGAACCAGTTAGGGTCCCCGTATACCCTAACACCCGCTTTAAAGCACTAAACATAACTAACCAAGTTAGCACTTAACTAACTTGCTTAACCTAACTAATTACCTAACTACTAGTTGGAATCGGACCAAGACCCCCCCTCCTAACCGTCCCCAACTAGAAGGGGACACACTTGTCCTTGCAAGATTATTAAAATCTTGATTGCTTAATATCTTCTTGACACAATATCCATTGGTTAAACACATTATGATTTATCTATAAGTTCATGTAATTGCACAACATAACACACACTTAACATTTCACACAACACAACTCTCCTCTCTCTCTCTAGAGCTCTCGGCCGAACACCCCCCTCCCCATACATCCATTTTCGGCTTCCATCTTCACATCACAAGATCATACAAGCTTCAAGGATCACGTATTAGGAGGCTTGGTGCACTCGGAGTTTGAAGGACCTCTTTCTCTTGCTTTTATCCACGCCATTTTCGTCAAGATTCTTCCCTAGCCTCGAGCTAGTGGTATGTTGCTTAGAACACTTTCTCAATCTATTCTAAAGTGGTTAAAAGGATTTGTATCGGTTAAAACTCGTTAACATGCAAGATGATGCTTTAAAGTTTACTAAAAACACTAAAAATAGTGGTTAAAAGCTTATATGTTGTGTAAATGATGTAGTATTCGAAATGTATGATTATTTAGGCCCGATCTATGATGTGGTAGCTCGGATCATCGTTTAACCCGGTTTGGTAAGATCATGGATCTTAACATAAGCTTGTTTTGAATGATACAAGGGTTAAAAGGTGAAACTCTACCACACGCGAATCATGAACTTGTGTAAAAGAGTTTTACTTGTGAAATTGTGTTTAAAACTAGCAGATCTACGCATCTGCAAGTGGTATTTTCAAAGAACCACGTATCAAAGAAATCATGTATTTTAAAAGATAGATTTTACACTAACAAGCATGATTTTTATAAACCACAAGTGTGTAAACACTTGTGAAATGAAAAGATCCGACAAAATAACAGTTTTTGTAAAAGATGACGGGAAGTTGTAAAGATGGATTTTCTCTAAAAACGAGGGTTTTACAAGATCAAATTACCTTATATGAAGATCTTCTAAATTTAAGGGGATTTATACCACAGTTTTGGGAAAACTGCAAGTTCATGTAATTTCTGGCAATTTACACATATGTTGATTTGTTGTTGTGATGAAAGTTGTTCTGATCAAATAAAGAAAATTGTTGAGTTGATTTGTTAAAGAAAATGATACGCTTGAAAGCGTGGCCACCTCCAGTTACAGAGGAAACTCTGGCGAAATTTTTCTAAAAACCTAACACTTAGAACTATTTACACTACAAGTGTTAGAATTATTTTTGACATGTTTTCGAAATATAAATTTCGCCATGACTTTATTTACTAAATATTCGGAGGTGGGATTTTCACAAAATTTAACGTGATAAATATATGTTTTCACACACTGTTTATGATTACTTTGTGAAAGTACATAAATATTATTTTTAGAGTAAAAAATAATATTTACGAACGTTAACGAATCCAAATTAATACGAACGCTTTCACCATAAATATATAAGTTACATCGGTAATTATATTACCACTCGATTGTTAAAACGTAACTTACGCACTTACGGAAATATTTTTGAACGCGTATTCTAACAACGTATTATTGGAGAAAAATTATGTGAAATGAAAATATAATATTTTTGAGAAAAATACTTATATTTTGGAATTGGAAATATGTATATATATTAAGTGAGACTTAATGATTTAATTTGAACGCACATGTATTGAATCCCCCATCCTTGGGAAGGAGACTAACTACCAAGTATATACAGAACGTAAACACGAAATAGTTGTCTAACTATTTCCCAAATATTTAAACCTTAAAGCTAAGGCACGGCCATCCGTCTAATAGAATTAGTACGTGTAGGTCGTCACACAGCTGCGTGAGCAGGAGATACTTGGTAGAGACGCTTCACTGTGAGTTCATGTCCCCCTTTTCTCTAACTGTTTTCAGTTTTCTTAACTGCGGGGGTGAAATACATGTTACTTTGATTACAAGTACTTTATACATGGTATGGTTAGCGTAAGGAGGTTTACTACTTAGATCATGTGAGTGGGTAGGCAGAAACTGGAGACCATTAATCCTCATTGTAGGACCGAGGGACGTAAGCGGTAGATCTATCTGGGTGTAGCGAGCCCAACTCTAGGCCCAACAGAACGGACCTCAGAGAGGCCCAACAGAACGGACCTTGGAGTGACTTTGTACCCAACACGAAATCTGCTAGGTTTGAGTCTTCCTACTTGCACTTCACACATACTAATGGCCTTGCAAACCATTGGTGATCTCTTTTTCCTTACACTGCTACATACCAGGGAAATTTTATACTTACAAGTGTTTTACATACTCACTACACATGAACTCGCTCAACATTATTGTTGATTTTTCAACTTACATGTATTTCAGGAAATTAAAGATCTGGCGCGGTATGTTATGTTTTCCCGCTGCATAAGGGTTCTAAGGTCATCCCAGTTTAGGAAATGTGACTCTTTCCTGGACAAGTCACAAATCTTAAACTGCGTTTATTTCATGTTAATGGTTATGTTGTTAAAGACAATGTTTTATGTTATGATGTTGTAAGTCTTTAAGACAATGGTATGTTACGCTGGTTTTAAAACTTAAATCAATGGATGATCTTGCATGATTTTATTTCATATAGCTTTGTTATGGTTAAGCTATGGTATTAAGAAGTCACACCAAAATTAACCACGCTTCCGCAAAGCCAGGGTGTGACAATTTACATCAACGAATACGATCGACCTCCGTTCCACAATAAGGAATTCAAGTTTTAGTGCTACTATTTGGGCCATCCACATTTATCCTTCGTCGCATTCGTCAAATTTATTTGTGTTCGTGAACACGCTCATTTCCTTAATGAACGAACACGAACATAAATCTCGTTCGGTAACTGTTCATGAACCGTTCGTGAACACATTTATTTCCTTAACGAACGAACACGAACACGGGCTTGTTCGTGTTCGTGTTCGTTCGGTTCGTTTACAGCCCGTCTAAACAGGTTTTGGGCTTAATGTATATCAAGTTTCATAAGTTTCTCTTAGGGATATCCTCGTATATGTTTTTGAGTATGCTATGTATAAAACCGAAAAAAATGACACTGCGAATACGAATACGAGGTTGAGCCGTAACCCGTGCTAGGGCTCGTTCTACATTGGTTCCGCACCTGTTTTAGATTTGGATTAAATTGTTAACCATTTGTATTTGTGCGTAGACACTTAAATTTTTGGTTTGAATATATGTGTTTGAAATCATTTACATACGAGTTGTTTGAAATCATGATGAATGTTTACATATAAACTTTATTTATAAATTATTTGATAGTGAAACATGTAAAATCTAGACATTTGTTTTCAACAGTGTGAATATATGGTTTAGAGAGACAAGGGGTGGTTGGTGTTGGTGGCGGCTAGTGGTGGTCGGTGGTGGCCGTTAGGGTTTATAAATTTGAAGTCAAAAATGAATTTTGAATTAGTAATAATATGATTAAATTTTAAACATATAAACCTATAAAATTACCAAAATGCCCTTCTAGCTAACAAACATATTGGATGGTAAGGGTCACGAAGCAGAGTAGAGAAAAAATAGTAACATCAGGGAGTAAAATGACTTTTTAAAGGATTGAGTCAAAACCGTTAAAACAACTAAACCATAGTAAGCAAAACGGAAGTTTACTCTAAAAAAAATAAGTCAATCCAAAATTGTTATATATAAAAGTCTTCAAATCATTAGTTTTAATCCATGTTTTCTTTGCTCAAAAAGTCTATATATACATATTTTGGTTACTATATTGACAATATATTATGTTTTAGATACATTTTGAAGTCAAATTATAACTAAATTAAGGGTTACGAGATTAGAGACATTTAAACTTACAACTAATGAATATTATAAAAACTCTAAATCAGATAAATATTTGATTCTACAGGAAAAAGACCCATCAAATTAAACCAATCATACGTTATTTATTTTTTCGAAAGGCGTGAATTATTCGTGAATGTCTGGATGTCTAGCATACGTTGTCTTAATCGGGTCCGTGCTAGAAAGACTCCTCGCACAATAGATCCCCAATTTAATCCCCTATCACCAAGGCTCGAACTTCAGACCTTGAGGGGGAAACTCACTCGGATCCACCATATATGGAATTTAAATATCCGTAGCCACCACTAGAACACTAGTGATGGTTACATACGTTATATGACGTGTTAAATTGTTGCATATCTCGTAAACTATTTATAGATTATGTGAATCTAGCTCGTATTATTCCGTTAGATTAATATTTGATTTTATCACGTAACTAATTAGTATTTAAAAAATCAGTTGATGATGACGAGATAAGATTATAAAAGACTTATGATAACCATAGAATCCATTAATTATGATATGGAATCTTAAAAAAAATCTAGGATTTTATTATTTAAAAAAGATAACTCTACGGAATATAGAATATTACGTTTTTTTCGTCACGCGGGAGTATAAATAATAACCCCCTTAATTATTGTTTAGCCATTCACAAGTCACAACTTTTACTTATGAAATCCGGCAACAAGATCAGCCAAATAGTCCGTCTGAAACAAGTAGTCCAACGGTGGCGTCGCCGCACCCCTTCAGCCGGCTCACTAGCGGTTTACGTGGGTGCTGAACGCCACCGGTTTGTTATTCCTACACGCTTTCTCAAACTACATGTGTTCGTGTCGTTACTAAACAAAGCGGAGGAGGAGTTTGGGTTCCAAACCACTGGGGGGCTCGTGCTACCATGCGACGTCGTTACTTTTAATAAGTTGTTGAAAGAGCTCGATAGAGACGAGCGAGGTGTGGGAGATTTAGATATCGATTGTTTTACCGCGAAGTGTTCCGAGTTGGTTGGGGAATTTAGTTCGTCTTGTAAAGATTTTGAGTCTCGTAGCTTCACTTTGCTATTGCAGAAAAGCTAAGGTTTGAGATCGATCGATTGATTGATTCTCATACTATATGTTTAGACTTTAGGGGTTTTAGTTTTTTTTTTTTTTTTTTATATACATATCTCTCCTGATTTTTATGAAACAGGTTTTAATGAGATTAACTTTGTGATTTAACATAATTTTAGGTTTGTTTCCGGATTAAAAGATCTTGATATTATTTTACATTTTATTTTGAAAATAATATTACTAAAAAACATATACTCGCAAATTTGATGTCGCCGTTTTTGTTTGACATCATCGGTGAGTTTTGATTGTGAAGGAATCTGACAAATTAGTTAGATATTAATAATAACTAGTTTTTTTATATCGCGCGTTCCGTTGAAACCGAGTAAATGATAGTGTAAAACAAACGTGATTTAGAAATAAAGTATGTTGTTTAAAACGTCAAACCATTAGAACGATTTAGTTTATCATTGTACTGTTTTATAATACCAAATAAATACTTTATTTAAGTATAACCTTGTTTTTAACAAAACTTATAACGGCATATGTCAGGGAAAGAAATCAAGCACAAACACTATGTACTTAAGTTTTTAGAAAAAAAGTTATAAACGTAACTTATTAAAGAAGTATCAAATTAATCAATAAATTAATATATATTCTAAAAAAGAAAAAAATAATTATTAAAAAAAGGTAAAAGAAATATATGTTTAAAAAAAGAAAAATATGTTATTAAAAGTAAATATAATAATAAATTATTGTATTATAACATATTAAATAATAAAATAATAAAATAATAAAAAACTATATATTATTATAAAAATAAAATTACTATTCATCATCCCTCAAAAACAATATATATATATATATATATATATAATACATATATATAATATATATATATATATAATAGTAATAGGCTTAGGGACCGTTAGCCTTAGGTCATGAGTTTGATTCTCGTAAGGGAGATTTTTCTTAGATTTATTGGGTTTCCTCCTAAATTAATATACATTATAGCCTGGTAGAGACGGATATGATCAGGCGGTTTCGCTAGCGACACCCGTTAGTGATCCAAGTTTGCCTTTAAAAAAATAATAGTAATCGACGGACTTAGACCATCTACATTAGTGGGTTTATGCCATCGTTGGAGATGTGTGGGAAGTGGATGTGAGTAGAGGTGCACAAAATAATCGGTTAATTAACCGTAACCGGTTAATAACCAATCGAGAAATAACCGGTTAGTGGTTATTTTTAACCGTAACCAGTTATAGATATTTAGTATAGGAACCGGTTATTAACCTTTTAACCTAAAAAATAATCTCAAAATTCAAAAGAAAAAGCAAAAAAAAAAAAAAAAAAAAAAACGATTTATTAACCGAAATAACCGGTTAATTAATCGAGCTGGTTAAAGTAACTAATCGGACCAGTTAGTAAAATTAACCGTTTAAAATAATAATATGTTAAAGCATTAACCGGTTAAAGTCAAATTAACCAGTATAACTGATGAACCGAACAAGTTATTGAAATTAACCGGTTTATACACCTCTAGATGTGAGGTAGGACTCTCTTTTTGTAGCGAGCCACATTACCATCGAATAGTATTGTGTCATCTTATCTAACCTGATTTAGAGATGGGGCACTCTCTTATTGTTCTATCTAGGGCTGTAAACGAACCGAACGAACACGAACGAGGCCTTGTTCGTGTTCGTTCGTTAAGGAAATAAATGTGTTCACGAACGGTTCACGAACGGTTCACGAACGCTTACCGAACGAGATTTTATGTTCGTGTTCGTTCATTAAGGAAATGAGCGTGTTCACAAACGGTTCACGAACACAAGCGAACACAAATAAATTTGGCGAACACGATGACAAATAAAGGTGGATGGCCCAGAGAGTAGCACTAGAACTTGAATCCCTTATTGTGGAACGGAGGTAGATCATATTCATCGATGTAAATAATGAGAAAAGAAAGAGAAATTGTGCATAAGCAAGGTGAAAGAGGGTTTCCTAGTTTAATTGTTAGGGTAATGATATAAATAAAAGTTTAATAGTATAAAAGGTATAGATAAAATATATGAAAGTATAAAAATCTTTAATTAAAACTCGAACATACGAATATAAACGAACACAAATGAACGAATGTTCACAAACACCTTACCGAACGTTCACGAACACAATTGAACGAACGAGACCTTTGTTCATGTTCGTTCATTTAACTAATCGAACAGAATTTCTTGTTCATGTTCGTTCGTTTATTAAACGAACGAACATAAACGAACTTCCCGCCGAACGGTTCACGAACTGTTCGCTGAACGTTCGGTTCGTTTACAACCCTAGTTCTATCGAATATAATTGTGTCATCTTATCTAACCTGATTTAGAGATGGGGCACTCTCCTATTGTTCTATCGAATAGAATTGTGTCATCTTATCTAACCTGATTTAACCCACAAACGAGGAAAACCCACCTGAATCGAAAATTCCAACATCAATTTATAAGACATACGAGTTCCGAAAAATACTAACCCAAACTCTAGGTCTGTCACTAATGATGATTATTATAATAACAATCAATGATATACTAATAATAAAATTGTTAATTGGACAGCACCAGGATACTTATTTTCTTTCCGAAACATATTTCCCGATAAAGACAGAAAAGAGAGTGCGATTCCTGTGTTGGTTCTTCGTTTGGATCGATTCAATAAAATCATTTTAATCAAATAATGTATTTAAACCATCTTAAAAAAGGTTTCAGTTTAGAATTTAATTAGCTCCGTTTTACAATTGTGTTTCCGATTTTATAATGCCCATTGAGCAAAAATAAAACTTCAATACTTTTGATTTAGTGTATAATTTTTATAACTATAAACAGATATTTTAGTCATTGTAACATCAGAAAAATAGGATTAAAAGACTACATGTTGGTAGGGTTAAATCAAATCAAATTTTTTATTTTATTTTATGTTAAGTGATTTATTTTATTCACACTTTAACACTTTGTTCCCGAGTCTCATTTCAGGGAGGAGGGGAAAGCAAAGAGATGAAAATATGAAAAAACCATGTTCTCAAGATTTTTTTAAGATAGAAGCGGAGGGAAAAGGAAGGAAAAAGGAAGAAAATTTGTACGTATATTCATCCTCCCAAATCGGAGAGATTATGAGAGAAAATCTTATCAATTACTAAATTACCCTCATATCTAGTTAAAATGTTTTATGTTTAAAGGGTATAATGGTAAAATTGTTCATTTCTTTTCTTTTCCTCCTAACTCAGGAATACATAAAATGCTTGATTTCTTATCTTTTCTTTTACTTTTCATTAAACTCGAGAACACGAAAAAAATCACATATTTTCCTTACTTTTTCTCTCTTAATTCATTTTCCTTCTCTTCCCCTAGTTAAATGAGACTCGAAAACACAGTGTAAATGTTTGTATGCACATGTGAAATGTGAGTATTAACATGAGAATTACTCTAATTCACATGTAATCACAAGCAAAGTATTGCCTTTTGGATTCACATATGTTTATTTATGTGTAAAAGATTGTTATGTTCACCAACTAGTTGATGCCCCGCCCGCGTTGCGGGGCGATTGCCGAATAGTTTTCAATCAATTAAAAAAACGATGCTATAATTTTGCTAGGAAAAAACAAAAACGATGATAAGACTGTAATTTTGGGCTCAGGGCAAAACTGTAATTTTTCAGGACTAATGAGCGCGAGTTAGGCAGCTCCTTTAGACGAAAAAAAATTAAATCGAGTCAACCAATTAAAACAAAAAACTTTTATAGTTTTGCTAGAAAAATTAAAATGATGGGGAAAACGTAACTTTGAACTGAGGGGGAAATCATAATTTTGTTTCAGGGATAAAATCGTAAATTAAATGGACCAATGGGGTTGAGGGCAAAATCGTAACTTGGCTGTGTGAGAAAAAAAACTAATGGCAAAACTGTAAATTTAAACGAGGCAAAATCGTAATTTTGAATCGAGGGCAAAATTGAATTTTTTAGCTGGTAACAAAAGCATAAATTTATTTTTAAATGGGGCTAAAAACATAATTTTGAACAGATGACAAAATCGTTATTATAAGGGAAAAAACATTATGGCAAAACTGTAAATTTAAACGGGGCAAAATCATAATGTTGAACCGAGGGAAAAATTAAAATTTTTTTAGCTGGGAGCAAAAGCGTAAATTTATTTTTAAATGAGAGTAAAAGCATAATTTTGAACTGATGGTAAAATCGTAATTTTAAAACGGGATAAAATCGTAAATTTGTTGGGTCAATAGGGGAGTTTCATGCATGACTATAAATATAAACGGAAAAAAATCGTAATTTAGCAAAAAAAAAAAAAAAAAAATAGGGTGGCAGATGGCCGCCCAACTCAACCAACCAAAAGAAAGCACTATTGCCGCCTTTGGTTTTTGTTATAGTAGATAATGTATGAAACCAAACTAAGCACTGAGCCGACCCAAGCCCAAGTCAAATGAGGCTTGGGCCTTGGGTCACAAAAACTATAGGGCCTCCACGATTTGATGAAACCACAGTCCATTTATAAAAGCTTTAGGGTGTGGGTTATCAACAGATTGATGGTTGGTAGTGTAGTGGTTTTGTGTATGTATGGATGTTGGTGAGACCCGGGTTCGAATCCTTGTGGTTCACCATTTTCTTTCATTTTTTTCTTCTTTTTAAATTTTAACACAATCTTTCAAATAATTACACTTGGGCCCTTCAAGTTTAACTTTCAATTACATACGTTTTTTTTTGGAAAAAAATGCCACAAACTTTTACTTCGCATTAAGCCACCAAAATGGTTGAGCCGTCCCTGACTAAGCAGCTATAAATATAGTATAAATAACTATTTTCATAACTTTTACTCTTAAACAAAAATCTAGTCAACAACACACGTTAAATTTATATTTGTGTTATTTTTCACTTGAAATATCACTAGCTAGTTCATATGTAAACCGCCAATGAGGTGGTGGTGGAGTGGTAAGGGAGAGACTTGGTGTTCTAAGGGACCCAAGTTCGATTCCTGCTCTCCCCATTATTTTCTGCGGCACCTGGTGATGATGGGAGACTAGGCGAATACGTGGAGATCACTAGTTCGATCCTTGAACTGAGCGGGTTTTACCTCACCGCACTGTCGTGCCTTCGGGCGAGTGTTCATGGGCTTCGCCCTAGGTGAGGGTTTTCCCCGGTTCGGAGGCGAGTGTATCCCGATGTGGTGAATTTCGCCAGTAGCCCATTTGAAGGATTCGTTGGCCGTTCAAAAAAAAGTTCATATGTAAACCATAATCAGTTCACGTATAAAAGAAAAGGTTTGGTTTAATTACGTGAATAAGCTGTTTTTACATGTGAATTTCTTAATTCTAACTACAATTAAAAACACTCAAAATTCAAATATGAATATTAATTCTATATAAATAATTAATCAAATGCAATGTATTGTGGAAATTAAGGATTAAGACGTGTTTACAATGATCTAGCTATTTCATGTAGAATTTCATTATTTGAGTGATTACAAAAATTGAAATATATGAAAAGATTTAAGAGTCAAGAAAACTCATGTCAAATCACATGTGTTAGTGGAACCATGACTCATGTATTAAATTCCAAACTAACAAAATTTTAAACATGCTAATCCAATACAAGATCCAAGACCAATAACAAATTTACAAATCATCATCATCATACTCAATAAATCTTATCAACATCAAACCAAATGTAGGATCTAAGGAGGGTAAGATGTAGACAGCCTTAGCTCTACCTTGTAAAAATAGAGATGCTACTTCCAGTGAGACTCCCAGCTCAATAGTAGTTTTGTATCAAACATTGGACATAAGGCACATAACACTCAACAATCGGGACAAAGACCGATTAGTGCATGTACCCTTTTGTCTTTCAGCTATCAACGCCACCACATGATGCATGATTAACTGTCCTCAGCTTTTAATGTTATTTTCACTAAATTAGTAAAATAACGTTAAAATTAGTGCACTTTCACTTTTTCCCCCTGATGACCCCCCCCCCCCCACACATATATATATAGGAACGGGATCAGGAGAAAACACCCAAAAGTGTAAGAACGGTGAGAACGCATCCTGACCCAACACGTGGCGCAGGATATGATCAGGGGTTGAGGGGTTTTTTGGTCATTTTATCTTCCGCTTTTCACAATATAGATTTATTTTTGGCGTTTAAGATTTTTTGGCGTTAACCAAATTCAATAATTATATGTCGTTTTTAATGGTTTCATTGTATCAGCATTTTGGCGTTTATGGCGTTATTCAAATTGTATGCCATTGGAACCCTAAGGGGTCAGAATATCTCTGTGAATGGTTTCATCCATTCGAAGTATGGCCAGGACTTTTTTAGGATGACGCCCCATTGTTTGTTCTTAGATTCAAAGGCGTTTTAGACAAGATGACCCATTGTTCTATTATGTTTTATATACATTTTGGCGTTTGTGGTATCTTGGTGTTTACAATCGGAAAATTATATTACAACCACAGGGGAAAAAAATAGAAGCGAAAAAATAAAATTAAAAATCCTAATCGGATCTCTCTTCACAATCTTCACTGTCATCAGTCTCTCTCTTCTTTAATACTACAAGAACTGTCACAAAATATATTCCGTTTTATGTAAAACTTAACAAACCCATCGGTTTGATTATTTTATCTGCTCGTCTGTTGAAGTTGCTTTTGTGGATGTTTTGGGGACATAGATCGATGACATGTGAATGAGTTTTTCGCTTTGCTCTTTATCTTTATCTTTATCTTTATCTTCATCTTTATGATTATCCCACTCTTTAGTGTCATTGATCTCTTCTCCTCATCCAAGCCTTCTTTAAGAACAAAGAACACAAAATGACATTGACTTTCATCAGTATCTTTTTCTTGAAGATTTTTCCATCTCATGCAGCAAAATCTTACTGAGTTACTCCCCCTTACCTAACAACCCATTCAGTGAAACTTCACGAAGAACAATACTGAATATCCAAGAAAGCATATTAGCCATCTTTGATTTTTTAATTTTTTGGCGTTTTACAGTGAGTGGTATTTAGTAATATTGGCGTTTGTTTTTTTAGTTTGATCAAAATGGAAGTTGCTGATAGGTATCATTTTATAGGATGTTTTTTGGCACGTAGGTTTAGGCGGTGCATTATTATAATAAAGTATTCGTCGTTTCAGTTACTCTTTGTAATTACTGTTTTTGATAAGCTTTATCTATGAAGTCTGTAACACGTCCCATCTTTCAAGTTTGGCGTTTTAGTTTTACTGTTTGTAGTTACTGTTTTTAGTTACCATTTCAAGTTTGGTTTTTAATTTTTTATGGGTTTTTTTATAATACCTGTCCAAAGTAATTTTATTATACCTTGTTTTTTGGGCGTTTTATGGCATGATGGCGTTTTGACAAGCATTTGTCTATGTGGCGTTTTTATTATAAATGACGTTGTTATTTATATAACAATCAACTGATAATGAAAATTAGAAAAAAAAATATAAACAATTGATTTTCCAAATCTTCACTGTCAGCAGTATCTTTCTTCTTTTGAAGCATCTTCACTGGCTGTTTCGACTTTCGTATGATTCGTTTTAATTTTTATTCATCTTCAACCTCTTTTTCTTGAAGATTTGTCCATCTCATGCAACAAAATTTTATTGAGTTACACCCTTGAGCTAACAATCTATTCGGCGAAACTTTTTCCCATAGAAGAATATTGAATTTCCAAGGAAAGTTGTTTGATTTTTTAACTTTTAGGCGTTTTACCGAGAAAAAGATCGCCGCCACTAAACAAAAGTACCTTAAACCTCTAAATTTGATCATGTTAAAATCAATAATGTTTTGATGTATGAGATGGACAACATTGTTAATCATAAGTTAAGAAAGGTGTCTAACAATGTTGTCCACCCCATACAGCTAAACTTTATTGATAACAAACTTCAATAATGTTTTTGTATGTTTTGGCGTTATAAATTGGATGTGTTTCTAAGACGAATGGTATATATTAAATATGGCGTTTGGGTTTTGGTGTGTTTTTTATGGGGAGGTCTGAGATGTTGTATATATAGGATGTTTTTTGGCGGTTTTTTTAGGCGGGATTTTATTATTATTAAGTTTGGCGTTTTATATCTAATGGCGTTTTAGATTAGGATGGTGTGTGGTATGTAGGTTAAGGCGGTAATTTAATGGCGTTTATTCATGAGATGGTGTTTTGTGTAGAGAAGTCAAAAGACTTTTTTACCCTTAATGAAGCGCGCCACACTAATAAAAGTGATGTTATTTACGAAAACGCCACCGCGTCATCTAGTCCATAGATTGTTTTGATCTAACGATCCATAACCGTTCTCTCCGTTCTCACATTTTTACCGTTTTCTCTAAATCCTGACCCTATATATATCTATAGGGAGAGATTCATTTGAGAAGAAAATTAAATTGAGAATAAAAAGAACAAATTGTACAATTGTAAAACATTAAATAGTTTTTCTTTCGTCTCATTTATTATTATCTTTAACTAATTAATTAGTCATAAAGACTATCATCCTCCACTTTAAAATTTTTGCCGACACACATCAAAATTTATCCTACACGTTTTGAAATTTATTCTACACATATTGAAATTTATTCTACACAGCTCGTAATTCATCATACACACCATGTAATTTGTCCTACACTTTAAATTATTTTTTTTCTTCTTTGAAAAAAAAAATATATTTTTTGAAAATAAGTTACAAATTTAATGTATTTAGCTACTAAAAAAAAGAAGACTACCAATTAATGCAATTAATGATCTATGTAAGCTTACCAATATACCCTTACAGTAATATGTTTTTTTGAACGGCAAATTTGGATCACTGGCGGACCACTGGAGTATCATCGTGCCACCAGCGGAACCACCCGATCATATCTCTCTCCACTAGGCATAATGCCTATACACCAATTCAGGAGGAAACCCAATAAATATGGGAAAACCCCCTTGTGAGAATCGAACCCAGAACCTATTGGTCCCAAAGTTTTATCTCACCCCCAAAATGCAAATAGGCTATAAAGCCATGGACACCCTTACACTAATATTAAATACAAAAATTAAATGAAGTAAAATGAAGCATTTTATTGGTTGAAATTTCTTCTTTTTTATTATTACAAAAAATTTTCTTCTCATTTGAACCCTCCACTATATATATATATATATATATATATATATATATATATATATAGGGGATGGCTAGAATGAGAACCACCACGAGTTGTAAGAACCACGAGAACCGCGCCCCGCGGGTGGCCGTTGACCACGAAATTTTTTTTACACTTAGATCCGTATATTTTAACACCGGGGGTAAATTTTGGGTTCAAACGGCGCGCCCGAGGGGGTAGTTTTTTACGCCCAAAGTTTGGGTTTTTTTAATTTTTCTTTTTTTTTAACCAAACTTTGGGCGTAAAAAACTACCCCCTCGGGCGCGCCGTTTGAACCCAAAATTTACCCCCGGTGTTAAAATATACGGATCTAGGTGTAAAAAAAATTTCGTGGCCAACGGCCACCCGCGGGGCGCGGTTCTCGTGGTTCTTACAACTCGTGGTGGTTCTCATTCTAGCGGCCCCCTATATATATATATATATTATATGCGCATACCGCAAGCGGGACGTTTAACAAATTAACAAAGATTGAAATTAATGAAGAAAAGTAGAGAACGTGCACATTGCTTCCAACTTTCTTACATGTGTTCATAACATAAGCAGATAAGCTTCAAGTTTACAATGTCATGAGCTATACAAATAGTAAAATACATTATTGTCCAAACTTCAAAAGATGAGGTAAGTAGGGGATAGTGCACGGTCCTCCCAACCGCCGGAGTGATCCCACTCCGGGAGCCGCTACCCGACCAAGCTAGCTCCGCGGTGAATTCCCCTTGCTGAGTTCTTATCCTGGGCGACATATGCCACTCCCAAGACTCGAACCCGGTACCTCTGGGAAGAGGTGGGTGTCGGTGGCCAACTGGGCTACCCCAGTTGGTTAAGATGAGGTAAGTAGTTGTGACCATAAACTTGATACCGAGACACAGTTGTCCTTATAACTACATTATTCCTTAACAAGGATTCCACCATCGTAACATCTACAATATTGGGATACCTTTGTGACTTTGTCCTTTGCACCATCTAGCTACACACACAGAAATTTATAAGAAAAAGCTTTGTGAGTAACATGGATTTTAATTTGTAAACAAATTTAGTAACATAGTAGTACTAAGAGCAGCAACAACAATGAGTTCGTTGCTCAAGTTTGGCAGAGCGGACCACCCCAAACCGGACTTCTCGTGTTGGAGGAGTTTGACCGATGTGGTCCGGTTTGCTTGAGTAGATGAGGTTGGTTCGAAATGGTAGGGACCACCCACTCACAAACTTATTATTATTATTTTTTGTTTTTAGCCTAAAAGGTGGGGTGTGATGTGGAGGTTTGGAGTGGTTTATTGTTGGAGGAAGAAATGAGGGCTTGGAGTGGTGGTGGTTTGGAATAATGTGGATGCTGACTAGGCAGTCTGTTAGATGGACTTTGACCACCGTTGTGGGTGCTCTAAAAGCAAAGAAATTAGAGTAAATTGCACAAAACGTCTTTTATGTTTGCTAAAACTTGCAGTTTTCAGCCTTTATATTTAAACCTTGCTGAAAACAACCTATACGTTTATTTTTGTTGCAAGTTCAATACTTTATGACTAACCATGTCAATTTCTCAGTTTAATCCCCTCACTTGCTTAACATGTGAGGGCATATTTGTCATTTTCTTCCCCCTCTTGTAAAACCCGCAAAACCCACACTACCATTAACCCACAATTCACCATCACCTCCAAATTTACCTACAACAGTCTATCGATCTCCGTATTCGGAGACGTTGTATTTCTCCCATGTGCATTATAACTTGATGATGAAAAAACGAAACAAAAAACACATCCGCTGCTTGCGGATCCAAAACCCTAACCGCCTTACCACCATAATTCTCACACAACAACGACACCGTCATCCAATACTCCATACTATGCTGCTTCAACCTCGAATTCCATGACCGCGGCGACAGATTCCTCGTCGTTACCGAAATATTATCATCTTCTTTGGGGACGATCCGGTGAGGCAAGGTCTAAGATTATTACAAGTAGTCTGAGTGTCATTGGTGGATGAGAGGACCGAGAATTGAGATCTGGGATTGAGATTGACGGTTCCAATTAAGCCTCCAATGGTGATTAAGTATGTGATAACAATGATGATTAGGAAGATGATTAGTGATATGATTTATTTAGTGACCATTTTTGTTGGTGGAATTTGAATGTTTCGTGTGTGTGTGTATACATATATGGTCGAAATAGTTGTGAGGGTTCGTATGTGATTAAAGTAAACGAAGGTTTTGTTTACAAGGGAGTTGTGAAAGTGAATACTGAAGAGTTGAACCGTTGTGTTGACAAACTCACGGTGGTTGGTTGTTTATTTACCGGTATGCGGATCTGTTATTAACGATATGGATCTTGCTATGTTATTGTCATCATGTGGTCAGATTTGCGGTGGCCAAAGATCGGAAAAGAGATAAACAAAATAGATTGAATAATCTGATGACATTGAAGATGAGTTTGATGATGACATTTAATATGGGTAGATCGATTAATTTGATGATGGTTTGATTCGTGGGATTTTAATTAAAGGTGATGAAGAATCATGGGTAGGCTTTTAAACTGAAGGTGATGAAGAAATGTGGGTTTAATGGTAGTTTTTGGGGGGTTTACAAGAAGGGGGAAGAAAATGACAAATATACCCTCACATGTTAAGGCATGTGAGGGGATTAAACAGAGAAAATTAATCTGGTTAGTAATAAAGGATTGAACCTGCAATAAAAATAAACGTAAAGATTGTTTTCAGCAAGATTTAAACATAAAGGAGGTGTTGTCCAATTTACTCAAGAACTTATCAAAAGTAAATTCTAGCATGACTAGAAAACATTAAAATTAACTTAGCTAACAATTATGTATCCACTTTAACTTAAACACAACGCATAACACGAAAATTATTTATCTTTACATAAAGCACATTTTTTGTAAGTTCTATATTTGGGGGAAATCTTGATCGAGTGATTACCTTGAACTCCCCTTAGTACCCTTAGAAAGTGTTGTCTAACAAGTGATCGATTACCTAGACTATTGACAACATATCCATGCTATTTGATCATATATCAAAAGTCTTTTATGACATTTGACCCTTACATTATTAGACAATGAAACGCACCTTCTACTATGCTATACAACTCATTTAGAACAACTAGATTAATAACAAATAACTAACAAACTGCAAATGATCACAAATGTCCATATTTTAGTAAAAGAGCATTGCCTATCTCGCGCTTCCTTGTAAAACAAACAAATGTACTCGGTAAAAGACCATTGGCTATCTAGTGCATCCTTGTAAAATAAACACACGTACCCAGTAAAAGAGAATTGGCTAACTGGTGCGTCCTTGCATATGCTAAAATTCCCCATTTTATTTATAATTTATAAATTTCCATTTATATCAAGATCTCAAATATATACTAAACTCATCCAAGCCTCAAATTGAAGTTCCAAACATCAATTAATCGCATTTAACGTTATGTTTCTATGGATGAATAGTCTATGTGGTCAATTTCCATGGAAACCTCCATTACGTGTAAACTTATGTCCAAGCATGAACCCTTCTTTAATACTTCTATTTTACATACCACCAAGCAAGCAAGACTACCGAATCTTGATTATTACTTCCATTTCATCATCATTTAAGCGAAGCTAAATACATATTACACATGACTTAATCTATAATGAGGTGTTACATATTGACCTATTAAACTTCCAATTGAGTTTGAACCCTAACATAAAATACTTGGAACAAATGATTACCTTGAGAGTTCTTGATTGTAGATTAATTTGAACACCTCCAGTCACTACGCTCACCTCCAATTTTGCTTAGAAAAAATTGACCATTGTCTAGTTAGATGCAACATTTATGTGGTTTTATAGATTTTTTTATATTTGTATTTATGATGGAATGAAACACTACCGAACGTTAATGTAGTTAATCATAATGAATCTAATCTATTTTTTGTTGCTTTATGTGGAGATATTTTAGTAGCTATTTCTAAAGCAAGTAAGTTTTGTTGACTAGAACATAACCTACTTGTGAGAAGAAAGGAAGAAATTATGAAGACAACGAGAATGAGAAAATTGGGATTTGGGGATGGCAAGGAGTGAATCAAGGAGGTGAACATAACCTAAATTAGGGTGTTTTCATAATTCCAAGTTTTAGGACCCCAACACATTAGTTATTTAAATAAATCCAACACTTATAGTTTTTGATAGGATCTCTCATAAATATTCTAATTCAAATTAAAATTTTATTTGAAATTCCTTTAAGAAATATTCTACGAACCAAACACCCCCTGATATTGAAGACACATTAATTTCGGATATCGAAACAAGGTTGTATGGGTGATTGACGATACGCTTAGGGAAGGGGCAATTTTCATGGGAAGAATAGATGGAATCCATGCCTTCATTATTTGAACTTCTTTAATTCTTATGAATCAATAATCTCTCCTCGCCACGATTGATGCGGGATTTGCCTAGGCTATTAGAATATGTCATGTTAATCTTTTTCATGGAGTTACAATCACCCCCAATATGGACTCATTGTCCTGGACGAGGTTTTCCCCACCATCCTAATTAGGGATATGTCGGATTTTCCTAAGGTTTTCTCATGGACACCCTCAGGGACTCACCATTTATGATATGGTTTTCCTTACCATCCCAAACGGAACGGGAGTTGATCTGATACAATTTATAAAATACGCTCCATCTACCACCAACATTGTCTGCTTTGCCCGCGAGGAGCTCAAAATTTTGTTTTTGGTTCCCTTGGTAAAGAGTTATCAAGAGGTCACTGATCTGGTACTACTCCCAACTGAGCACATTTAACTAAGGAGTTCTCCTCTCATCTACTAACATCAAGCCCAAACAAGGTTGATGATAGTTGAGGTAGGATAACTCTTATGAAATAATATTTTTTTTATGTCCCGGCCGATACGAGATTTGCCTAGGGTGTGATAGTCACCCCTTTATGGACTCATCGTCTTCCTCGATGAGGTTTTCCACACCATCAAATTAATAATGTGTGATTTGCTTAAGATAACCTCCTTAACACCTCTGGGAACACACCGTCGTCAATGAGGGGGTCGTGGATAGAAAGATTCCTTGTTCAAAAGAAATGTATCACCTTAATTATCATCGACGCGTTTTGGGCTTAATGTTACTGGATGAGATATCATCGACGCGTTTTGGGCTTAATGTTACTGGATGAGATGAAAACTTCACAATTAAGCATGCTCGGGTAGTATAGTACCAAGATGGGTGACCTTATGAGAAATTTTCTACTACGGAAACCAAAAACAAATTCGTGATCTCCTCGTGAGCAAAGTGAACAATATTGGTAGCACGAGAAACCAAATTTTACAAGTAAAATAACTTCAAACGGAACACTGACCAGTTATTGATTCATGAAGGTTCTAAAAAAATATACTTTTGATATTAAACTAGCTAAATTGAACTTGGCTACGAACTGAATGGACCGAAGGTTGAAGAAGCCAATAATATGAAAAAATGATGTAAATTACAATCTGGTTTTGGTTGGTGATTGAAAGAGGATGTCAAACTAATTTTGTGGTTTGTGACATTCTTTATTTAAGCTCTTTATTAAAATACGTGTTGTTGTGGTTTAAAAAAAGCGAACATTTGTCTTGTGGATGCCGTAATGAAAGTTGAGATGTCTCACAGTAGGGGTGTTCATTCGAATCGGGTTCAGAATATTTGAATTATTCTAATTTGAATTTTAAAAGTAATTTTAAATTCAAATAAAATTTGCACAACGAATAAGCTTATTCGAATCGATTCAGGACTATTCGAATAATCTGATTCAGAAAAATAATAAAAACATTTGAAAGTATTTACGAAAACGAATTCCAGGAATGTCGATGGTGAACAACCCTAGAATCTCGAATGTTGAGCACTACCAGTGAAGACAACGAATGGGTGATGAAAAGATTAATTGACGAAGTATCATCTAGGTTAAAGTGTCGATGATGAACAACCCTTGAATGTCAATGTTGAATGTCGATGTCTCATAGTAGCAGCTAGGTTACATCGCTAAACTTATCGATAAAGAAATTTTAAATTGAGTTACGTTTTTTTGTTGAGTTATCTTTTTAATCCATAATTTACAACCCAATAAGTGTTAAATTAATGAAGTCTGATTTAGTGTCAAACGAGTGTTGAGTGAATGAGAGGTAAGGTTTATTGGGTTAGTGGACTTAATTTTGTTTCTTAGCCCATAAAAACTTGCACAAACTTTAGATTCTTGAAGTCCAAAATAAGCCAAGCTGATTTTATGTGTTGATAACATGCTATATAAAAATATAACACACACACACATACACACACATATATGTATATAATATTTATATTCAAGTTATTGCATTTGAATTGGGCTTGATATTCCTGAATTTGAATTTGGATCGAATTCAAAGTAAAAAATTAAATCTAACAATGACTCGATTCGAATGAATTGGAATTCGAATTAGGTTTGAATCAAATTTTGGGTAATTCAAGCTCAACTCGAATAATGAACACCCATATTGCCAGCAGGAGTACGAGGATTTTGCAATACTATTGTTGTTTTCCCAAGTCAGGGAAAGGAATTTAGGTGAGAAAAGAAAAGGGAGGGGAAAAATATATAATGTAATTTCGAGTTCCGAAGAAATGAAAAAAGAAATTGTATTTATTTGTTCCTGAGTTGAAAAGAAGAAAATAAATTACAAAGTTACAACTATACCTTTTAAAAGATTATTTATTAAAATAGGTAGAGGGTAATTTGGGAAATAACAAAGAGCTAGAGTTTGATAAGAGCTTTTTCTTTCCAAATCTCTCCGATTTGAAAGAAAAGCCGGTGAATAAGATATGCATTAATTTTCTTCCCTTTTCTCTTATTTTCTCTCAACTTCTTTTGAAAAAAAATTAAATTTGTGGAAAACAACTTTTCTTCTCCTTATCACAGTTTCTTTTATTTCCTTAGTTAAATTGGATTCTAGAACACAACTATAAGTTTGTAATTCAAGGGTAAAGATCAAATAGGAAGATTAATTTCGCTAGGAAGGATATGAAGCAATAAGAGGATGACATGTGACAACATTTAAAATAAAGAAAAAGGGTATTTTAGTCAATCCAACCCTTTCTTCTTCCTTTTTCAAAACCCAGTAACTTCAAAACCCACTATTTTCAAAACCCACCATCTTCAACTATTTCTTCACTTTCTATCTCAATAATCACTACATTATAGTGCGATTTTCATCACCAATCAATGATTCAAACCCCCGATCAACGTGTTCTTCAGTTTTTTTTTGAAGAAAACCTAGTTTAATTTCATACAAAATCTTGTTTTTTCCGGTGATTTTGAAGATAATCACTCGATTTGTTCGATTCAATCGCTGATAAGTGTTTCTATCATTTCAAATTCGTCAATTGATGAAGAAACCGGCTTCGATCCATGTAAGAAATTCTTTAATTTCATTTTCACGATCTGGGTTTTTATTTAGTCATTGCGTTTTACGATCTTGGCGGGGGTCCGGGGGCGGCAGCCCCTGGCGGGGTCCAAGGGGCAGAGCCCCTGGCTGGGTTTTTTTTTCGATTAAATTGCTGTACTAAAAACGCATCAGAAAAATTAATTTTCCAGAAATTGGCTCATTTCGAAGACAGTAATTCGTAGACAATTCAGACAGTTCACAGACAATTCACAAACAGTTCAGAAACAGTTTTATGTGTCCATTGCGTTTTAGAAATAAGAGAGTTTTATGTGTTTTCTGGCTATTGCGTTTTAGAAAAAAACACATTTTTAAGTATCTTTAGTCATTGCGTTTTAGGTAAAACACATTTTTGAAGTGTTTTTATTCATTGCGTTTTAGGTAAAACACATTTTTAGGTGTTTTCAGTCCATTGCGTTTTACAGAGAACACTTTCTTTTGTTTTTTTAGGTCATTGCGTTTTAGAAATGAGACATTTTTAAGTGTTTTCTGGCCATTGCGTTTTACAAATAAAACATTTCTTTGTGTTTTCTGGCCATTGCGTTTTACAAATAAGACATTTCTTTGTGTTTTTTGTGCATTGCGTTTTAGGTAAAACACTTTTTTATGTGTTTTTAGTCTATTGCGTTTTAGAAATAAGACATTTCTTTGTGTTTTCTGGCCATTGCATTTTACAAATAAGTCATTTCTTTGTGTTTTTTGTGCATTGCGTTTTAGAAAAATGTCATTTTTTAGGGTTTTTTTTTCATTGCGTTTTACGTAACTGGTGGTTTTTCTATTGCGTTTTACACAACTGGGTTTAAATTTTTTTTAAAATATAGCAATAGTATACTCGTTTTAAAGATAAAAAAACGCTCGTTTTTTTGGTGCAATTTTTATAAAAAAATAATGTCGTATGAAATAGTTATTAACGTTTAAAAAATGGGGGGGGGGGGGAATTGGAGGAGAGAGAAACTATTGGCTTGGATTGACTAGAATGCCCTTGAACAAACTCACGCGCCTCTTTTCTTCTTTTCAATTTCCCTGATTTAATCTTAGCCCTTGATTAACTAAATGGATGGTCAAGATCACTTCCTAGCCTTCCTAGCCAAATTAACTTCCTATTGTATCTCCACCCTGTAATTCAAACTCTTCATGGTATGTTTTCTTCTTATAATATATATAGATTCGTTACTTGATAGTTAATTACTTAGACCGTTGTTAAACATGTTTATGGAAAGATTAAAACCAAAATCATCTTTATAATCATCAAACCAAAATTAAAATCGTCTTCAAAATTCATACGAACCGAATCAAATCATATGAACAAAATAGAAATCACCTTAAGGGTGGATGGTGTGGGGGGTTAATGAAGATCTGATGAAGCCCGTCGCTGTCCGGGAACACCGCCCCTCGAATCCGGCTTGTTTTATATCCCGATAAATGGGGAAATGCCACCGAAACATGAGGAACTGGTGAGAAGTTTGAATTGATTAAATTAAAAGGTAATATTATTGTTGGTAAAAAAAAATTATTTTTACACCCTTTAAATACCTTCATTTCTACCATTTAACCACACAAAACTCTCATTTCTCTTAAATACTCTCCTATTTCTCTCTATAAATATATCTCAATTGCCAAGAAGACCATGGACCAAAGAAGGAGGGATTGCTTTGGCTACACCTTGCGTGGCAACCCATAACGAAACGCTTCCTAGCGCACCGACTTCGTTTTGGAACACGTTTTTTCAACAATTTTGTCTGCATATGGGTGAGACCAACCACAACGAGAATCAACTTCATTCACGCTTAAAGGATATCTGTCATAAAAGTGCAAGATTTTATTTGCTCTTCAACAATGTGGAAAATGCCAAGGGTGAGCTAACGGAAGATGACGTGATTCAAGTAGCCCTCGTCGAATACAAACATATCTATGGCCATGATTTTAAACACGTTTCGACATGGCAAATTTTAAGGATGTTTGTTTAATTATGTATTTTCCATTTATTTT
Source organism: Helianthus tuberosus (assembly GCA_030545235.1). Classification (NCBI taxonomy): domain Eukaryota; kingdom Viridiplantae; phylum Streptophyta; class Magnoliopsida; order Asterales; family Asteraceae; genus Helianthus; species Helianthus tuberosus. Next base: position 26,717,027 of record CM060405.1, read on the forward strand.
TGTTTAATTATGTGTTGTTTTACATTTTAGAAGTGAGTAATTTTTAGTTTATAATTAACGTTTAATTTGAATTATGTAATGGTTATTTTAGAAATATTTATTTGGGGAAATTTATGACGACACCACGCAATTTAAGGAAAACTGAAAAAAACTGATGTAGCGTTGGCGTGTCACACGGAAAAAATTTGGACGCCACCCTCCACCCTAACAAAACTCAAATTATACATAGTTACAATCCATATAAAAACCTTAAATCAACACTAAAAAACCTTTACATATTTCGGTGACCCGACTCAATACACTAATTATTTTTTAGACCCGACCTGTTGTAAATTCTCTTTTGATAAGCATACAAAGACATAAAATTACGATCTTCTTTTTGTCACTACCTGTCTAGTATTGATTACTTGTTATCTGTCAGGATTATAGCTATAACTGTTTATGAATTTCTATATGTCAACAAAAACCAAATCTTGAATGTCAAATGGTAAATCACACTTTTAAGAATATTAGCCTGTACGGTCATGGTTGGGAAATGATTCATGTAGGAATATGAATAAAAGGATACACCACCTTCTTGCCTGGCCCCCATGGTTCACATTTATTAAACCAAGCCAACCATAGTCCTCTTTTTCATTTTCTAAGATTTTCTTTCCTTTTTCTTTATACAAAATAAATTTAAATAACTAAAAGGATAGTGGTTTGGGTCATAACCACACCCTAAGGTTAGTGATTTTGGATAGTGAATTAGAGATGGGTGACATGACGCTAGCGTGGAGAGTCATGAGTGTCATGACCACACCCTGTAGCCTTATACATTCAAGTTTATAACGATTTTGAGATTTATTATCCTTTTTTTTATTGCAAGTTTTTTATAATTCTTTCCATTAAGATTTAAAATATAATGCACTTTACATCAATATCGCAGGTAAGCGAGCAACAAGCTGCGCCGCTACCCCTTTCTGAATAGCAAACCCTAGCCTATTAAAGACAAACTCCTGCCCCCTGTTGATGAACAAATGTTATGGACAACCTTTTGGACCATAGTCAACAAAGGAATAGCTTCTGGAGCTAGGGAGCCAAAGGTGTCGAAGGCGAAGGGGACAAATGCATGTTGGTTATCAGCACATGCTTTAGCGTGTTTATCCACCTTTTTTGATTCTGCTCTCCTTATAGCTTGTCCTGCTACAAACCCGCTTTCCCTTAAACCAGCTAAGGGGGGAGACTCCTGTGAGATCCACACAAGCATGTTTCCCTCTCGCCCAGCCAAAGACGAGCAGATCCGCTGGTCTCAGTGTAGATCTCCCTTCCATGGGGTCTGTAAGGAAATTCACAGGGGCCTCCTTCTTCGCAGAAATCCCCGCTCTCCTCAAGATGTCCCCCAAAACATCCCTCACCCAGTCATGCCGATATTTGAAACCAGGGAGCTCCTTACAATGAACAGCATGCTCCCCGTATTTATCCATGCAGGCTTTACGACAGATTGGGCAGGTTTCGTCTTCTGGATACATAGGGATCATCAGCCGGTATTTGAGGATAGCCCTATACTCAACAGCCGACATGCATTGCCCCAGCCCCTCGATCGGGATAACAGTAAAAAAGTCTTGCGCATGGGGGCCTTTCAAGCACTCAATCACCGCCTTCTGGCGGGGAGACAGATCAGTATTAATTTATTATCCCTATATTAATTTATAAATTTCTCTCTACTCACAATAATACTGTTAAATTTTGTATCATTTTCAATGCTATCTGTACTCCTGCTAGCTGCACAACCCTTTGTCTTCCACATGCTTACCTTTGTCAACACCCCAACAACATATAACCCTCTTATCTTCCACAACAACTCGACGTTGGCGATCAACAACAACAACAACAACTCGCCGTATTCGATCTCGATGCGCTTCATCAGATCATGTACTCACTCACGGACGTAAAAAACGGAGCTATGTACTTACCCACGGGCGGAGGTGCTGATGGCGGCAACTGTTATAACTGTGGTGTCGATGGACATTTTGCTACAGAGTGCCCTACTTCTAACAAACCGTTGTTCTGTTGCGGTGGATAATGGAGACTTTGCTTTCATTTTATTTACTTTTAGTTTTTCCCTTTTATGTTTATGAATCAATTGGTGAACTGAAACTATGTTTGATTTCTATATACTCTTTTCGGTTCGCTGCTAGCTTCAGGTATCGTATGGTTGCTTTACCAAACATATTTTGGTGGGTTATTGGATTCTGCAGGTTTGCTTTACAAGTCAAACATATGGCTTTTCAAAAATTTATTTAAATACAATAAACTATTATGAGAGTGAAGGCAGTTAGGAACAACTCATGTGTATGTGTAATCAAATTGTTCGTCTTGAGAAAAATCATATGCCATTGAAATGAAACTGATTATAAATAAATAGTAATTTAATTTAATTTAATTGATAAGAAGGTGTAAATATAACTATTAATACATACTAAAAATAAATATACAAACCACTTGGGGTGGGCAAGTGGCCAGCCTCACCCACCTCTTCCCAGAGGACCCGGGTTCGAATCCTGGCAGGTGCAAAAACTTCAGGCTTTCGCTCCCGGTGGGTATTAACCGCCAGGCAGCTATGGGGCTAAGCTAGCTTGTGAGTGGGATCACTCCAGCGGTTTGGAGGACCGTGCAATATCCCTCCCCCCCCCCCCCCCCCAAAATATATATATCACTACTAGAAAACTGCTCGTTTCCGACAGAAATACGTTTGTAGGAAAAAGCCTTGTAGGAAAATATTTCCGACAAGTAACCGACTAAATTTCCGACAAGTAACCGACTAAATTTCTGACAAAAAAAAGCGGTTACTACACATATAGACACAAGCATATACATTTACGTACACACATATACCCCCACATGATTATATAACAAAAGAATAAATGTTTTAGTCGGAAAATGGTCGGAAATTTCCGACCACTTTCCGACCAAATGTTATGTTTCGTCGGTAAGTCGTCGGAAATTTCCGACCAATTTTTTTCTTCTTTTATTCTTTTTTTTTGGTCGGAACTTAGTCGGAAGTTTCCTTCAAATTTCCGACCATTTTTTTTTGTCGGTAAATTGTAGGAAAATAGTCGGTAAAACCAGATTATTTTTTTAGTTGTTATTTTGTCGGAAAATGGTCGGAATTTTCCGACCAAATTAGTTTTGTCGGAAATTTTGGTAGGAAATCCCCCTGTTTTCTAGTAGTGTATATATATACCCATATAGATCGTTTTGAAATATTTTTTTTTATTAAACTTGAATATATATAGACTATTAGGGATTACAAGGGTGCAAATCGATAGGTAAGCTCAAACCTAAAAATAAGTTCATTTGATAAAATAAGTTGGAGCTTGGTCTTTCCTTATCGAGCTCGAGTTGGCTTGCGAGTTTAACCATCCGGTTACATATACATGTGTGTATATATTAGTTGCTATAACGAGTAACGAACTAAACTCATATTAACCGATACTATATTATTCTATTGATTGTTTACTTAGGTTTTACTATTGTTTCGAATTAGTTATTTTTTTACAGCATTGTTTTATGTTTTGGTCTAAATCTGGCGAGTTAATGCTTTGCAATGCACGGACGTTGTTCAACATTTTTATGTCTATTTTTTGTTTAGTTTAGCGGTTCCGCCGCAACGCGGGGGTCTTTTAAACTCGTTATTTTTAAAATTATATATATATATATATATATATATATTACATTAGTGTGAGGTTCATTGGGGAACACTAAAAAAGTGGGGAACAGTGGGGAACCGACTCAAACGAACTCCGATTGGACTCATTCCAGCGGCGTTGGAACCGGCTCGTCGAACCCTAACTAGGATCTTTTAACCCTGAACCCTAAATCATAACCCTAAACCCTAAATATATTAGGGTTTGGCTTTTAGGGTTTAGCATTAGGGTTTAGCTTTAAGGTTTAGATTTAGGGTTTAGAGTTTAGTTTTAGGGTTTAGGGTTTAGCTTTTGGGTTTAGCTTTAGGGTTTAGCTTTAGGTTTAGCCTTTAGGGTTTAGCTTTTAGGGCTTATAGTTTAGATTTTACGGTTTAGCTTAGGTTTTAGCCTTATTTTTTAGCTTTAGGGTTTAGAGTTTAGGAGTTAGGGTTTAGGGTTAAGAGATCTTAGTTAGGGTTCGACGAGCCGGTTCCAACGCCGCTGGAATGAGTCCAATCGGAGTTCGTTTGAGTCGGTTCCCCGCTGTTCCCCACTTTTTTAGTGTTCCCCAATGAACCTTCCCCTATTACATTAATATATTAAGTAAACCTTCCTTAGATAATTAGGAGAGTATCACCTATTTCAATTCCAAGTTCTAATTCGTCCGTTTTCACCGTCCCTAAGTCGTATACGCTAAGATATTGTACTCATAACTAATCTACTAATTAAAAATTTAAAAACGGAATCTCACATAATATTATAACTTAAAAACAACTTAATACAACAAAAAATTTAAAACCGGAATCTCACATAATATTATAACTTAAAAACAACTTAATACAACAAAATATTACGATAGGAGTTCCAAACTTATAAAGTACCTTCTGTGGAGCAATTCCACTTTCACATATCCATCTCTTGTTTCCGGTTACCTGTTATTGTTATGTAATTGAGATTATATGAAGACGACAAACATGATTTGCAAGATTGTCCACCTCAAGCAACTCGTTCAACGTTGGCGCCGCCGCATACCCCCGTCCGGCTCGCTTGCTGTTTACGTGGGTAACGAACGCCGTCGGTTTGCCATTCCTACGCGCTTTATCAACCTGCCTGTGTTTGTGTCGTTACTCAACAAAGGCGAGGAAGAGTTCGGGTTCCAGACCAACGGGGGACTCATCCTACCATGCGACGTCGGGTTTTTCAAGTTGTTGTTGAGCATTCTGGAGAGAGACGAGCGTAGATTCGGTTCGTTGGATTTGGATGATTTTACGGAGATGTTTTCTGATTTGGCCGTTGATTCAACGTAAAATTTTGATGCATGAGTTCTTACAGTTAGGGTTTTAAAACAGTTTTGTATAGATATGAAAGAATGATTAGGTTTGATCCATCATGATTTTTCTTCTTTCGTTCGTAAGAGATTATGATTTTTGTAATTAAACAAGTGTAAGAACTGATGCATGATACTATACGATACCATACAACACCTGTATAGGCCTATATGCATATACAAGACCTATAGGGGGCATATACAATACTTATATTACATTCTTCGATACAATAAGATATCATACTAGGGGAAGGATCCACTAAAAAGTGGATTTTGCCTAAGTAGCCTAAGAAGGATTGTGATGATGACATGTGGCACTCCTAATAAGTAGGAATGAAGGGCATTTTGGTCCTTATAAATAGGAATGAAAATGACATGTGGCACCCCTTTTGTTTTTAAAAAATATAACCAAAAAAAATCTAGTACAAAAAAAAATCTAGCACAAAAAATCTAGTACAAAAAAATCTAGCACAAAAAATGTAGTACAAAAAAATATAGCACAAAAAAAACTAGTACAAAGAAAAATAGCACGGAAAAATTTAGCAAAAAATGTAGTACAAAAAAATCTAGCATAAAAAAATTGAGGAAAAAAAAAATTTAAGACAAAAAAATTCAGCACAAAAAATTTAGCACAAAAATATAATACAAAAATTCAGCACAAAAAATATTATATAACATAGAAATACAACACATTTAAGTGGGTTTTTTTAGTCTTCATATTTTATATAGCAATATGGTACTCAAATTAAAGATAAAAAGACGCTCGATTTTATGGTGAAATTTTTATAAAAAAATAATGTCGTATAAAAAAGTTATGAACGTTTAAAAAATTGGGGTGGAATATGCATGTGACTTGCATGTAGAGAGAGAAAGTCCATAGATAGGATTTTCCCAAGATACCCTTGCACTCCTCCTTTCTCCTACCATTTCATCTTAACCATTGATTTGAAAAATGAATGGTTAAGATTCCTTCTTAGGCTACTTAGGCAAAATCCACTTTTTAGTGGATCCTTCCCCTATCATACTATACTACATCTATAGGTCTATACGAGACTTATACAACAATATATGATACGATACTACATCCATAGGCCTATACGAGACTTAAAAATGTTTTTTCTAAAGTACTTATTATAGAACTTATCTAAAACGATAAATAATGCCTACGATACTACATCTATAGTTCTATACGAGATTTATACGGGACCTGTACTATACGATACTACACCTATTAGGACCTATACGATACGATATCACACTTATAGGCTTATACGAGATCAATACGTGACCTTACTACACCTATACCGATACGATATTTATCGTATAAAAATGATTAATATTGTATAAAAAATGTTTGTAACAACTACTTACTTTTTTATTTATTTAAAATACAAAACTTGTTTTTTTTATAAAACTTTGCTAAAACGAGTAATATTGTATAAATACGATATTTATCGTATAAAAATGATTAATATTGTATAAAAAATGTTTGTAACAACTACTTACTTTTTTATTTATTTAAAATAGAAAACTTGTTTTTTTATAAAACTTTGCTAAAACGAGTAATATTGTATAAATGTTTCTAAAAAAACCACCCGTTATATACTATGAGTATATGCCTATACGCGATGAATATAAAGGGTCAAAAAGACAATTTTACCCCTGGTTTGAGCTGCGTATAGCTCCCAATCCAGGGGTAAAGTGGTATTTTGTTAGCAAACTTGCCTCACATATACGCCACATACAAGGCTATACGCAACGTATAGTACAAAAGACCATTTTACCCCTGGATTGGGGGCTATACGCAGTCCAAACCAGGGGTAAAATTGTCGTTTTGACCCTTTATATACGTCGAGTATAAGCCTATACGCAACGTGTATTGTCACACCCCCAAAATACCACATGCGGAAAACCCCGCTGGGCATGTGACGTACCAGGATCCAGCCACCAATCACATTGAACCAATATCAAGATATTAAACAAAGTTCCTTTTATTAAGATAAAACATTCATAAACATAACCCAAGTTTAACATGTTCAGCGGAAGCATAAGTTAAGTCATCATTCATTGTTTCAAAACCAAATATATGAAGACCAAATGTTTCGTCATGTGTTTGCCAAAAAGCTCGACCCATGACTACTCCAGCGATCCCAGACAGCAAGTTCCTCGTCCATGGAATCTAACGACCTGCGAGCATGAAACAAGTGTATCAGACAACGCTGGTGAGTTCATAGTTTTACGAAAACGTCAATTGCCAAGTGTTTAGTTCAGTTAATTGATAATGTTGATAATAACTCGAGTACCGTACAAGATGGCTCCAGATTGTTTTGCCCGTCCCAAATGCCCCACTATCTAAGCATTGGTCGTGATTAAGGTCATTAGTTCACGCCCGTCCTCTCAGGTACGGTGTGAGGTTGCCAAGCCTAATAGCGCTATCAACTAATACCCCGTTACCTCTCAGGTAACTAATTCGGTATAAGATGGGACTTAAAGTGATAGGAAATGAGTGTATTATCTAACATCCCAGTTTTTACCCAGAAAAGACTTATTCCTCTTAGGAATACCCATTTGATTGTCCCACCCACCAGGACGCATCCTCAAGAGAAATGAACTCACCTTGGATTGCTCGGTAATTTAAATTATTTGTTCACGGCTGATCAACCACGTCCTAGCATGGTTATCAGTATCAATCAGTTTTGCTTACTAGTGAATCACATATACAACAAGTAACATCAATTAATCACGTAACGGACAACACTTAGCATCACAGAATCATTCAATAACATGCAGGTTAATATGCGGGGTTCATAAACACGTATCACCTAGCAGTCCAACATCAAATACACTAGTGTGCGGCCCAGACAACCAGGCACAACCCTCTACGGCCCAAGGCCTTGTGCGATCGGGGTGGAAGTGTGCGTTCCATGTGTCACCCGTTCCTAAAGCCCAGCCCAATAGTACAGGGTCAAACCTCGGCGAATGACCTTGTGCGATCCACGCTCTTGTGCGATTGGGTTTCAGCCCAATGACATGTACGGCCCAAACAGTTGTGCGATTGGGGCCATGTGCGACCAGAACTTGTGCGACCCAAGCATAGGCAGTTGCATTTTTTTTCCATGATTCATGTTAAATCGGTTTCATTCCATAATTTCAATCATTCTTTATTGGCAGTTACCATGTTCATCAACATTCAATTTAATTCAATTAACATAATCATTCTACTAGGGTTTATCGTCATGCAATTTGAAATCATTGCTAGAACATCAAAACGGTTTCTAGATCATGATCATGTAATCCTCACAGTAAGTGACTAACACGAATTCATCTTGGTAAACCTCCTACTACTCGAGTTCAGCAAACCCTAGTATCATATTCATTCTAATACATAGTTAACTAGATCGATACACCGAAACTAATTTCAATCATTCATCGATTCATCAAGCAACATTAATCATCTAATCATTACCCTAATAGCATGCGAGAACCATTAACCCTCCATCGAGCCCCTTAACATCGAACAATCACAGGTTTCATGCCCTATCATTCCATATTGAATTAAACTTATACTTTGGTTTGCAAAGAAACCCTATATTATTCCTATAACCCATTCATATCACATTAGAGAAACACCCAGGAGCAAGTTCATCTAATAATTGAAAACAACAACGAATACATGTTAATAAGGATGATATTATACTAACCGAGATGTAGAGTGCCTAGAACAAGAGACTTAAGTGCTTCGAAGGTGATGATGATGGCTGCCGTCGAACTCAAAGGGGAGAGGAAAGGATATTAAGATTTGCTATTATGATGATTTTACACACAAATCATGTGTGTAATCTCTAAGTGTGGGCCGAACCCAGCTTTCGGGTGTCATTGGGCCGTGGACTAGTCCGCAACGCAACATAATGTGCGGCCCAAAGTGAGGTGTGAACTTAGAGATCTTGTGCGACTAGCCTTAACACATTCACATAACAATTTTATAACATTCATACAACGTATAGACCCGTCATCATTCATATTTAATCAAACACTTCAAGTTGCATATACGTAAATTACATCAAAGCACCACACACAAGAAAAGAAACTAGTACAACGAAAGACTCGCAATTACGGGTTGTCACATCATCCCCAACTTGAAAGAAATTTCGTCCCGAAATTTGATAAGCAATCTCAGAGAAGTGGGGTGATAGATCAGGATGACTGTGGATTTTCCTCGGGTGCCACATGTATAAAGGGTAGTTTTTTTTACCCCAAACATGTGGTAAAATTGTCTTTTTGACCCTTTATATACGCCGCGTATAGGCCTATACGCAGTGTATATAATAGGTTGTTTTAGGAAACAATTTTTATACGTTATTTATTGTTTTAGCAAAGGTCCATAATAAGTACTTTAAAAAACATTTTTAAGTATTGTATCGTATAGCATAAGTTTCGTATAAACCTCGTATAGGCCAATGGATGAAGTATCGTATCGTATAATGTAGAGTATAAGTCTCGTATAGGTCTTGTATATGCCTATAGGCCTATATGGGACCTATACTACACCTATAGGTTTATACGGGTGTTGTATGGTATCCTATAGTATCTTATCGTATTGTATAGTATCATATCGTATATCGTATAGTGTATAGTATAAGTCTCGTATAGGTTCCCTATAAGTTTTGTATGTGCCTATAGGCCTATAAGGAGCTATACTACACCTATAGGCTTATATGGGTGTTGTATGGTATCCTATAGTATCGTATCCTATTGCATCGTATCGTATCATATAGTGTATAATATAAGTCTCGTATAGGTTCTGTGACACCCCATGAAAACATTTAAACACACTAGCTTGTCAGTGTTTGCGAACTAAATTTCGGGACAAAATTTCTTTGAACTTGGGGATAATGTGACACTTCGGGTTTTCCTGTATATTTTTGGTTGTAATTATGTGAAGTTGATTAAAAAACAGGACTTATTTAACTGATGACTATGCAATTATATGTTTATATGTTAATTGTCGAGTTGATTATATTAATTATGTATGATTTCTGCGTGAATCATTATCTCGTATACTCCTTCCAGCTATACTACACTTAAAGTGTGCCCAACCGCACACTCCATTATCTCGTATACTCCTTCAAGTATTGGACCGACTAAACCGCACACCCCTCTTTAACCCCGGGCCCAAGTCCACGGCCTACTCCATGGAGCCGTACACTTGAAAGGCGGTGGTGAAGGTGTGCGGCATCTCCAATCTCCTATATAAAGAAATGTTTGCACAACCCTAGGAGGATTTGACAAATGATTTAGACGGCTGAACATTCTATTTGCAGCCAACATTCCTTCTCCCTCTCTCTAACTTTCTCTCTCTAAAAACCCTAAAAACACATCACACCCTCTCCTCCCTCAACCTCTACGGCACATTATCCCCATCAACATCAGGCCATTTCTTTCATTGCTAGAAAACTGTTCTTTTGAAGATCATAACTCTCCATACACTCGCACACTATCAGTCTTCGATCCAGGTTAGTATGTTCCTGTTTTGTGTGTTATGAAGATATATATAGGTGCCTACTTGATTAGTGATTGTTGATAAGTTAGATGTTATATTTGAGTGGTGCTTGTCTTGGTGCTAAATGAATAAGGAGTTCTAGTTGTTTGATGATTGTAGAGTGATGTTCTGTGAAAATGATCATAAAAGTGATAGTACATGTTAGTATTTGACAAAGACCAGTAGAATATAGGGAACTTGATGCTTGATGATGAAATGGGACCAATAGATTTATTTAGGGTATTGATGATGGCTCCTGGTTGGATTTGTTTGTGAAAATGGATTGGTGTAAAACATAATAAACAATGTTTTATCATTGTGTTATAAAACACAATTAATAAACGCAAAGATCGATTGTAGGAAATAAAATGATTTTGAATAAGAAATAAAAAAACTAAACGAGTAAAACGTAAAACGCAACAACTTTATAAAACGCATTTCTGTTGGGAGAGGAATTAACATTCAATCATTCATACAGCATGCATTTGAAGTTTTAATATGAAATTGGCTACTGACATTTGATATGAAAAATCATTTTACCATATAAAGTTTTGAACCCTTTTTTGTTTTTCGTGAATGAGTTAACTTTACGTTTGTAACTAACGTGCCAATTTTGAAATTTTTAAGCTCTTCTAACTTTTCTCCATGGAAATGAGTTCATGATTGTAGTGTTAGAATTTGAAGATAATGGTGGAGTACGATGTTGATCCGGTGGAACAGGCGCACAGTGGCGAAGCTTGAGATTTCTCACCGGGGGTTCGAAAGCGTATATACCAAAAAATTTCTATAACACCGGAGGGTCGAAAACGTATATACCCAAAAATTTCTATACGAAAACCACATACTTTCCACTACTGAACGAAAAATTCTGGGGGTCGGCCGCCCCCTCACGTCCTATAGAAGCTGCGCCAATGTGGCCGCAGGTGGGGTTACGATTCTGGTGGCGGTGGGTGGTGACGGTGGTTGTGGTGTGAAGGCTGGATGAACGATAAGGGTGTGCTGGGTTTTTTTAGATCTAGGGTAAGTTGAAATTTTTCTGTGGTTGACTAAAATGCCCCTTCTTATGTTTTTTCTTCTTTACATATGTCGTCCTATTATTGTTTACTCTTTCTATCCAAACCATACTTCATATTTGATCATTTCCCTTATTTATATATCGTCTGTTATATAATATGATCGAATTAAATATACAGTTAATTATGAAAGTGAAGGAAAAAATATTTTGTTTAATTGTTAAAACTTGGATCCAAATGTCCATAATATTTTATCCTAACATTCAAGGTTAGTCTACTCATATTATCTTGATCTTAAATAAGTAAAACTAGGATTGCGACCCGCCGCAATACGGCGAGGATTCTTTAGTTATAACTAAGTCGATCTAGGACCCGCACGTTATGTTAAACCTGTCAAACGGGGAAAAAATAGACGATGGAAAACGTTCACCCACACACGCATGTTGCATCGTGTTAACTCGCAAAATTTAGAACGAAACGTAAAAACGTTAAGCCAAAGACATACGTTGCGATGTGTTAAGTCACAAAATTTAGAACCAAGCATAAAACAAAAAATTTGCGGATAAATGAAAACTATAAAGGAACAAAGTTAAAAGTAAAAAAAGTTATGAGGATAGATTGCAAAAGATAAAAAGTTTTGGGTTAAAATTAAAAAAACAAATAGTTGGGTTAAAAGTAATTTATGAAATACTTTTGAGTGAAAAGTAAAAAAAAAAACCATTTTTTTGGAAAACCCACAAAGCCAACGTTACGGCAACCATATGCATAACCATTTTTTCTTTGAAAAACCCCCAAAGCACACCTCGTGTTGCAGTGGGGCGTAAAACGGTGTCAAATAGTACTAATGTCACACAACCGTCATCGACCACCAACACTGACTCGATCTAGGATATGCGTGTTGTGACGAACATGTCAAACATAGAAAAATAGAGGCAAAAACGTTGAACCACACATGCACGTTGCGTCGTATTAACTCCAAAAATTTAGAACTATACGTAAAACGAAAATTTGCGGAAGATGAAAAGTATAAGTGATAAAAGTTGTGAAGTTAAATTGCAAATAATGAAAAGTTTTGGGTTAAAGTTAAAAAACAAAATATATAAGTTAAGATTGCAAAAGGTAAAAACCTTTGGGTTAAAAGTAAAAAAATCAATGTACAACTTGTTATGCACAAAAAAACTTGCTAATTTATAATTTATAATATTAAAGTTGAAATATTTTTTTTGAAATGTTTAGACTTATTGTTATAACTTATAGTTTCATTCACATCCAAACAAACAAGCCTTGGTGATTACTAATAAGGAATGATAACCCTACGACATTTGACATTATGTCAACCAATTGAATAAGTGCATGATTAACTTGGTACATCCATCATAACACGCAACGAAAATTGCATGTGAACTTGTGAAATTTGTCTAAATTCTCAACGATATAGTACCAATGATCAAAGTTCGGGCTCCTCTCAGACCGCCCGTAGCGGACATTTTTTTTTTAAATTGCCCAAACACGCCCGATCACGCCGCGGTGCCGCCCCCTAGGCGTTTTCCGGCGTTATTCGCGAAAAAAGGACGTTGGCGTTTTTTGAAACACGCCGAATTGAAGCATTGGGGAACGAGTTTACCGTTCAACGGTAACTTTCTTTAATTGTTATTTTTTTTAAATCCCATTTAATACTATAAAAACCCCACTTTACATCCACTTTTTTATAAAAAAACTCACACTCCATCAAAGTTTCTCTCTACTACTTTAACAATTTATAAAAGTATGAACCAATTCCGACCCCCATTTGGTGTCCACTCAAGACCCGGGAACCCGAACACAACCCAACCGCAACAAACCTTTAACCTTCAAGACGTGGACCCGAACATGTTATCGTACGCGGCTTTCTTGAGTGGCTCTACTCCTTTCATGACACCCACTTTCGGCTTTGGCCAAGCCGGCGGCTCGCAACCATCACAACAACAACCCGAACCCGATGTGGATATCGTGCCGGAGACGCAACCCGAACCCGAGCGAGAGACATCGAAACGCGGCAAAAGGTCGCATAAAAATAAGGAACCGAACGAACCTCGTCGTAAGCATACTTACGTTATTTAGACGAAGAACGAGGAATTCATGTTGGTTCGGGCGTGGGTCGATGTTTCGGAGGACCCCGATGTTGGTAAGTTTTATTTTTTTTACTTTTTTCCTACACGTCGATTTTATTTTATTTTTAACGTACAATTTTTTTTCTATTTGTAGCAAACTTTCAAATAGGTCCCGAATTTTGGAAGAGTATTCGTGCACTCTTTTATAGCACGTGGAGTAAGGGTGAACATCGTGACAAGGATTCCATTTCTAGCAAATGGACCGACATCAACAACAAGTGTCACTCCTTCCAAGAAGTTTATCAACGTAACTACGATAATCGGCCGAGCGGAGAAGGTGACGTCGGGGTTTTAACGAAGGCTATGGAAGAGTACGAGAAGACGAAAGGCGTTTTCCCGTACTATAAGTGTTGGGACCTACTACGAAAAAGTCCAAAGTGGGCGGACGTACCGAGCATGTCGTCGAGTAGTAGACGTAGAGCTAAACGGTCGAAAACGTCATCCTCCGTTGACCCTGAAACACCAACTTCCAATGCCCGCAACGTCGATCTGAATGTTTGTTGTGGATGTTGACGAGCAAGTTGAAGAAGAGTTGGCCCGATCGCCCGGTAGAAGAAAAGATAAGCGAACCGGGAAAAACCGGTGGAGTCGTCTTCCGATCTCGAGTTGAAGGAAGATTTCGAGGAGATGAACCGTCGTCTCCAAGACATTCGAGACCTCGGCCACCAACGTTTGGAGACTATGAAAGAACGAGTCGCCGAAAACAAAAAGTTTAACGAGATGCAAGCGGCGAGGCAAACGGAAAAGGACATTTAGTTTTTGTCCAAACCGATCGACCACCTCCAAGGCGACGCGTTGATCGTTGCGCAAATGCATCGCCAAAAACTTCGGGAAAAAATACGGACTTTAGATCATCATCTTTTTTTAACTTTATTTTTTTTATTTCCGTTTTTTTATTCGTTTTTTTTAATTTCTAGTAGTGTAATTTTTTTTAAATTAATGAAGTATTTTAAGTTTTAAATTAAAAAAAATAAATAATTGTGTAATGATTGGATGGACGTTATTGGGCATTATTTCCACTACGGCACTTTTGCAATAACGCCCAATAATGCCCCCATACTGACTGGACTGCCACATGACAGAAAACGCCCAAGGATGGGGGCATTATTGGTCAAACGAGTACGCATGGTCTCAAGGTGAATTACTTTGTGTGGTGGGTCGAGCTTGGGAAAGTGGTGAATAAACTAAAACTTTTCTTTGTCGGAAAATAACTTGTCATTTCAAGTTTTCCAAATCTTCTAACATATAATAATAACAATACTATAGAAATCTTTGTTCCTTTTTTTTTCTCTCTGATACGTGGTAGAAAACCGGTGTTCGTTTATGTCTAAGTTCATGTTTTTACTTGACTTTTAATCCCGAATAGCCTACTTGTAAAAGGATTTGTGTTTTGCAGGTCTTGTGAAGTTTAAGGAGCTAATTGGGAGCTAAACGGACCACCGGGACGAAAAACGAGCCACTAGGACGCGAAACGGGTCAACCGGACTTAAGAGATGAAGAAAACAGAAAGTTTAAGTTCCGGGGATCGTCGCCGACGACCATAAGGTTCGTCGCCGACGGCTTGTGTAATACTCCGTCGCCAAAAAGTCGGTAGGCAGCAAGATAACACGTCGGCCAATATCAGAAATGCACACACCGTCGCCGACGGTGGTTAGGTCCGTCGGCGACGGCCCTTGTATGTTGCTGTCGCGAATTTTTGGTTTATGTTGGCTTTTGAACGAATCAAAAAGGGGGGTTGACATCAATTCGACGGTTACACTTTGTTTTTGAGTTTTGAACACATCTTGGAGCCCATTCTTATTACCAATCACCTACCATTGCATCCAAGATCATACTATCAACCCGAATCAAGAACAAATCACCATCATCTTCTTGATTCGAAACCCTAGCTCCATCAATTCATCAATTCATCAAACCATTCGTCCATTCACCATCATCACTCATCTAAAACCCTAACCTTCATCCATCCATCCATCTTCAAGCTTCACGATGATCCAATTCAAGATTCTAATGGCCGGTAATCAAGTTTCTTCGATCATGCTCGGCTAATTTCTTGGAGGTTTCACCCCGGTGTAGACTTTTGTAAGGTTTAGGGTTTATTATGTTTTGTTAATTGTTTTGTGACAACTTGAAGTGCATTTGAATCTTAGACAATTGTCCTACGTTGGTGTTGAATTTGCAAACTGTCGAGTGAATGATTAAATTTGACTTTGTGAAATGAATACACGTATTTATGCCTTGTCTTTTGGTAGGATTTGTTAGTCCGAAGTAACGAAGTGTATCATGGTCCGTTGTTTACGACGTTGATAGCGATTGACACCTAAGCTTTGTGATTGCGACCCGTTAATGAACTATTTCAAGTAAAGCTAATTAAAATACATAGTAACCCTAAGTCTTGCATTAGTTGAAACCGGGTGTGAACCTTGTTTTCTTATTATTGTTCAATCAATCATTTTCAATTTTTGCAATTAGTTAATCGCTAGTAGTTAATCCATTGAAACCGATTTTAGTAATTCTATTTCACATCTTTCAATCAAACAAAAAATACAAAAACATATCATAGCAAGCTTCATAATAGTGACACCTTTTTATAATTCAATCGAATCCATTCGCAAACCACATACTCTTCGTGGTTCGACCCCTCACTACCACTAGCTATTTGTTAAGGGTAATTTGGGTATATAAATTTTATCTTTGACCGGAGCGCGACACTCCGATCAAATTTTGGCGCCGTTGCCGGGGAGTGCGTGCGCTTTGTGTTTTGATTATTGTTTGAATTTTTGTGATTACCTGTTTAAGTTGTTTAGTTTCTTTTTGCACTTTGTCTTTTTCCTTGTTACGCGGGTGTGTTACTTGTGCAGGTTACAGGTAGTGTATGCATACGCGAAACTCCGGGAGGACTTCACCTTTAGTCTACGAACCGGAAATCGAAAGAGTCGCAAGGAGAAATCTAGCAAGCCGGTTAGAAGCAACACTTGCTTCTAATCAAACCACCAATACACCACAACATACACCATCCATTGATCCAATTCAATGGCGAACCAAAACTCTAACCAAAACTTCAACCAAAATCAAAATCCGAACCAATTTCAATACCGAAGCAATTTCAACCCCGCTCCAAATATGCAACCTATACCTCCAGAGCGACCGGGTGGTAATAATAACAATACCGGACAACCCACACCACCTTTCCAAAACCAAAATCCCAACCACAATCAAAGAACACCCCAACAACAAAACCTTCATCGACAAACCTCTCTACCCATCAACCTAGATGACCGGAATGTCAATTCCGACCGTCGGGGAAATCGTGATCGCGGCAATCCCGCAAATGAAGACCCATTCTTCAACATCGATGACTTGAGGAATGCAATCCCCGATGATGAACCGTATAGTGTTCCCGGTTATCAATCGCCGGAACATGTGAGTGTTCATACGGAAAATTCGGATGACGGGGGATACTATGATGATAGGGCAAACGATGACGAAGATTGGGGGTATGTTAATCAAGGCAATGGTTACAATGCAAGAGGCTATGATGATGAGGAGTTTGGCTATCAAAATGCCAATTATGTGGGGGATGATGACTACGGTTATGGGAATAGAAGAAATGACGGTTACGGAAACAACCGTCAACCACGAAACAACAACCAACGGAACCGAGATGATGGGTTTTACAACAACAACAATAACAACAATGGTAACCCTAATCGGATTCCTCGTTTCGTGGGTGGTAACCAAAGAGGTAACCAAGGTAGGAATCAAGGAAGGGGTGATAGAAGGGATGAAAGAAGAAATGATAGAAGGGACAACCGAAGACTGGTTGATCAAGAAGTTAATGGTCCCCATCGTCGTCAACAACCTCCACGGGGAGTGAATGATCATTTTAGGCCGGTTGTCACCGAGAACGACTCACCAATCGTTTGTGAGAGGAGGATGTTTGATTGTAAACCACATTACATCAACATACTTCCTCATTTTAATGGAAGGTCTAACGACGAACCGTACACACATTTGACAGATTTTTCTTCCATTTACAGCACTATCGGGGGGCATAACTTCGCACTAGAGGAGGTCAAACTGCGTTTGTTCCAATTTTCATTGAAAGACAAAGCGAAGCAATGGTTCCTTACACTTCCAGCCAATAGCATTCGCACATGGGGAGAAATGCAACAAGCTTTTCTAGATGAGTATTATTCAATGGCAAAGACCGACGATGCTCGTGATGAAATTAGGTCTTTTCGCCAATTATCGGGCGAACCATTGCATGAAGCATTCACTCAATTCAAAGAAATGATGCGGAGATGCCCACATCACCAAATAGAAAAGTGGGAGTTGGTGAAATGTTTTGTACGGGGTTTGGATGACACAACTTGGAATCGTCTTGAGTCAACAAGCAATGGAACACTCTTGAGCAATCACGAAGACGACGATTGGGAATTCTTGGAAAGAATGAGCAAGCGGTCTAAAGAAAAAGAATCGGCCGATAGAGCAAAGAAACATCCAATTTCCCGGTCACTTCCCGATCTTGATTCCAAGGATCGAATCTCTTCTTTAGAGCGGGAAATGGCTCGTCTGAAGAAGAAAGAGGTAAATGCGGTTCAGTTTGCGGTTTGTGAAGAATGTGGAGATATCGGGCATACAACCGGGCAATGTCCAACGGGGTTGAGAGACTAAACCGAGGAAGTCAACCAAGTGTATGGGGACCAAAAGCAATATGACATGAACTCCAACACTTACCATCCGGGCTTGAGAAATCACCCTAATATCCGGTATGGTAATGCTTCGAATCAAATGAACCCGAATTTTCAATCGGGTAACCAAGGAGGTCAAGGTGGGTCTTCGTACAATAATCATCAAGGTGGTAACCAAGGGGGTTACCAAAGGAATTACAACCAAGGTGGTAACCAAGGGTATCAAAACCGTGAAGGCAACTATCAGCGGGGTTACAACCAAGGTGGTAATGGGGGTGGCGCGTCTAACTCCCAAGGTGATGATTCGATTAGCTCGAAACTAGACGCTATTATGAGTACTCTCACCAACTCGCATCAAGAACTTAGAACTGAAATGCGGAATTCAAACCAAGAAATTAAAATTGAAATGCGGAAAGAGTTTGAGGTGAGAGACAAATCCCAAAAGGCATTAGAGAAGCAAGTGGGGCAACTTGCTCAAGAAATGGCTCAAGTTCGGGGAAGTGGAGGAGGACTTCCAAGCGACACCACGGTGAACCCTAAGCATCAAGGGTCGAGCTCGAAAAACACACGTGA
The DNA here is from genome assembly GCA_030545235.1 of Helianthus tuberosus. Lineage (NCBI taxonomy): Eukaryota > Viridiplantae > Streptophyta > Magnoliopsida > Asterales > Asteraceae > Helianthus > Helianthus tuberosus. The sequence goes on from CM060405.1 coordinate 26,735,991, forward strand.
GGTACCAATAAATAAAATTTCTTTACGTAGTGGTCGAGTGATAGATAATGGTGTTGAGCCACCACCACCACCCGAGTTTGTTGAAGGGGTGGTGGAAGATGCGAGTGATGATGAAGGTAAAAACGGTCAACCGGGTCAAAAGAAAAATTATACTACACCCGTTGTGACCGTTCCCGTCCCAAAGGCTAAGGAAAAGGGTGTGGAGGCTAATACCGCCCCTTATCCCGAAGCTCTATTGGGACCATCTAAGAAAGTGGTAAATAAACGAGGCCCACAACAAGAAGAGATGTGGGAAATTTTTAAACAAGTCAAAATCAATTTACCACTTCTAGATGCAATTAAGCAAGTACCTTCATATGCTAAATACTTGAAAGATTTATGTACTCAAAAGCGAACTCACAAGTTTCCTAAGAAACTTGATTTAACCGAAAATGTGAGTTCGATTCTTTCGGGTGCACTTCCACCAAAACTTCAAGATCCGGGGGCGCCCATTATTTCAATACAAGTCGGGGAATTCAAAATGACACGGGCACTTTTGGATCTTGGGGCAAGTGTGAGTATCTTGCCGGGTAGTTTATACGACCAATATGATTTTGGTCCACTTCAAGTGTCGAACACCACCGTGGTGTTAGCCGACTTGACCCCTAAACTACCCCGTGGGATAGTCACGGATGTAATAGTCAAGGTCGAGGACTTTTACTATCCGGTGGACTTTCTTGTGTTAGATTATGTCTCTTTGGACCGAACCAAGCAACCAACGGTGATCCTCGGTCGACCATTTTTGGCAACATCGAATGGCCAAATTAATTGTAAATCGGGCACGGTCGACATGACTTTTGGTAATCGTCGGTTGCGGTTAAATGTATTTTCGGGATTGACGGATCCTCTAGTAGGCGATGAATGCTATATGGCGGACATCGTTGACGAGTGTATACCTCTATGCGACATTAGTGTCGAAGAGGAAAACACAATAGAGGAATGTTTCATGTTTGACAGGTTACAAGGAGAGACAAATCGGAGCATGGATGAAGAGGTGAGAGAGTTGGAGGTTATGGCGGCAAAAGAAGGAAGGCCCACTTGGACACATCAAGTGGAAAGTCTTTCGGAAACCATTGATACAAAGTTGAAACCGTCATTGGAAGAGCCTCCGGTGTTGGAGTTGAAGGTGCTACCCAAGCATCTTAAATATGCTTATGTGGGTGAAGGTAGCACGCTCCTGGTAATTATTGCATCTAACTTGACCGGGGAGCAAGAAGAGAAGTTAATGAGAATTTTGGTCACTCATAGAGCCGCTATCGGGTGGACCATTGCGGATTTGAAGGGAATTAGTCCCTCTGTAGTGATGCACAAGATCATCACTGAAGATGGCATGAGTCCTTCTCGTGACACGCAACGGAGATTAAATCCAAACATGCGAGAAGTTGTCAAGAAGGAGGTATTAAAGTGGCTAGATGCGGGTATTATATACCCTATCTCGGATAGCCAATGGGTGAGCCCGACACAAACAGTTCCGAAGAAGGCGGGTATTCAAGTCGTCACAAATGATGCAGGTGAAGAGGTCGCCACTCGACCGGTAACCGGGTGGCGTATTTGTATTGATTATAGGAAGTTAAATGCTGCAACTTCCAAAGACCATTTCCCTTTGCCATTTATTGACCAAATCGTTGAGAAATTGGCCGGACAAAAATTTTATTGTTTTCTGGATGGTTATTCCGGATACAATCAAATTGCTATACATCCGGAAGACCAAGCAAAGACTACTTTTACTTGTCCATACGGTACCTTCGCATTTAGGAGAATGCCCTTTGGACTTTGTAATGCCCCCGTCACCTTTCAAAGGTGTATGACGAGTATCTTTTTAGATATGGTGGGGGAGTCTTTGGAAATCTTCATGGATGATTTCTCAATATTTGGGTCATCATTTGATGCATGCCTTGACCAACTCGAAAAAGTTTTGCAAAGATGTGTTGAGAAAAATCTGGTTTTGAGTTGGGAAAAGAGCCATTTTATGGTTCAAGAAGGGATTGTGTTGGGGCATGTCGTCTCGAGTCGTGGGATTGAGGTGGATAGAGCAAAGGTGCAAGTCATATCCACTTTGCCTTATCCTAGAAGTGTTAAGGGTGTTCGGTCGTTTTTGGGACACGCGGGGTTTTATAGGAGGTTCATAAAAAGCTTTAGTGATATAACAAAACCCCTATGCAATTTGTTGTTAAAAGACAAAACATTTGATTTTGATAAAAATTGCCAAAACGCCTTTAACATTTTGAAGAAAAAGTTGGTTGAGGCCCCAATCTTGCAATCACCGAATTGGTCTTTACCATTCGAAATTATGTGTGATGCAAGTGATTATGCGGTGGGGGCCGTATTGGGTCAAAGGGTAGATAAGAAACCGGTTGCCATTTACTATGCAACTAAGACTCTTTCGGATGCACAATTAAATTATACAACTACCGAGAAAGAGCTACTTGCGGTGGTATATGCATTGGACAAGTTTCGTGCTTATATATGGGGTACTAAGGTCATTGTTTATTCTGACCATTCCGCAGTTAGGTATCTCATGGACAAGAAGGATGCAAAGCCGAGATTAATCCGATGGGTTCTTTTGCTACAAGAGTTTGACTTGGAGATTAGAGACAAGAAAGGGAGTGAGAATGTGGTTGCGGACCACTTGTCTCGATTGGTTGTAGAGGAGGATTCTTCACGTGAAGAGATTAATGAGAATTTCCCAGATGAGCACATTTTAAAAGTTGGAATATTACCATGGTATGCTAATATTGTGAATTATTTGGTTACAGGTGATTTGCCGACTCATTGGGATAGAAGGAAGAGGTTGCACTTCCTATCTCAAATCAAGTACTACACGTTGGAAGAACCGGACTTATTCAAGTTTTGTCTGGATCAAGTCGTTCGAAGATGCATACCCGACGAAGAGATTCCTAGCGTCTTGATGCACTTGCATTCATTTGCTTGTGGGGGCCATTTCAGTGGTCACAAAACCGGGCACAAAGTGCTCAATAGCGGTCTTTATTGGCCGACTATTTTTAAGGATGCTTTTAATTTCGCTAAAAACTGTGTAGAGTGTCAAAAGTTAGGGGGGATTTCTAAAAGGGATGAAATGCCCATGCAACCGATCCTCATTGTAGATATTTTTGATGTGTGGGGGATCGATTTCATGGGCCCATTCCCTAATTCGCATGGCAACTTATACATCTTGGTGGCGGTCGATTATGTTTCTAAATGGGTCGAAACAATTGCCACCAAGACGAATGACCATACCGTTGTTTGCAATTTTGTACAAACAAATATAATTTCTAGATTTGGGATTCCCCGAGTGATCATTAGTGATGGGGGATCTCATTTCAAGAATTTTAATTTTGGCAAACTCTTGAAACGGTATGGTGTTGACCATCGAATCGCTACCCCTTACCACCCACAAACAAGTGGTCAAGTGGAAGTTTCCAATAGGCAAATAAAAGAAATTTTGCAAAAGACTGTTCGACCCGACTGAAAGGATTGGTCGACAAAATTGAATGATGCTTTGTGGGCTTATAGAACAGCTCATAAAACATCTATTGGAACTACACCTTATCGCTTAGTTTATGTGCGAAATTGTCATTTACCGGTTGAACTAGTGCATCGTGCTTGGTGGGATATTAAATAGGTTAACATGAAATATGACGATGCAGGCAAAGAGCGAAAGTTAAAGCTTTGTGAGTTGGAAGAGCTTAGGGAAGAAGCGTATGAGTGCGCCTCGAAGTACAAAGATGATATGAAGAGGGCACACGATGCAAAGTTGAAGCCGAAGGAGTTTGAAATGGGTCAAAAGGTTTGGCTATATAATTCAAGGCTTAAGTACTTCCCCGGTAAGCTCAAGAGCAAATGGATGGGTCCGTACGTGATTACACGGGTCGGGAAGCTTGGAGATGTTACAATCAAGGACCCGAAGGATGGGTCGAAGCAAACGGTTAATGGGCATCGCCTTAAACCGTTCCTTGAGGGTAACAATGAGAAAAAAGGATGAGAAAGTGGAGTTGGTGAACTTCGTGGTAAGTGTGCCAACTTATGAGGTCAACTGAAAAGACCGGTAATGAATTTTGTAAAGTTATGTACAATTATTTAATTGGTTGCGTGTTCTTGTGTTAATCGCTCTCGTTTCGTACTAACCCTTGTGATTGTGTGAAGTCCGGACATTCCGAACGGGTCTTGAAGACAAAAGGTATGTTTTTAGACTTATTTGTGTGTATTAGGGACAATACACGACTTTTCGGGGGGTGGTAGGGCCGTTAACGGTTTCCGTATTTTTAAAAATTTAAATTATAAAAAAATCACAAAAAGATTTTTAATTTATTTTTTAGGAATTTTATTATGTACATAGTCCCTTATTAAAAGTTCATAAATTCTCTCTAAAAAAAAAAAAAAAATTTTTGAAAACTGATTTTTGGGAACCGTCGCCGACGGTGAGACACCGTCGCCTACGGTATCTAGAAACCCACCGTCGCCAACTTTTGACCGTAGACAGCTAGATAAGCCATCGGCCACTATTGTACTTTCCCGAGACCATCGCCGACGGATCTCTTCACCGTCGCCGACGGTGCCTTGATTTTCAGCCGACGCAGATTTTGGGTATGCGTATAGATTCGAACCTGGGGTCCTTGGAACCGAGTCAAACATCATATCCTAGTGTTTTAAACCACATATTCGACCTAAGAGATCACAATCAGATTCATTTACACTTTCACACCACTAACCTACACGTTTTCTCTACCTCATCTTCATCTTCTTCAACATAACACACCAAGAACCCTAATTTTTCTTTTCTCCATAAGTCCTTCGATTCTCACCCAAATCCAGTGATTCTTGAGCCTAAATTGTGTAGTTTTTCGAGACGAACAAAACCCCCATAACGGTTTCAATCAATTCTTGCTCGTTTGCAAGATTTCTGGGCGTGAGTTTTTAGGGTTTTGAAGAGTATTCATCCAAGTTTCTTGCTTTGCACTTTTTCTTAGTTCCTCTTGTTTATCTACACTCAAGATATGTTTGGAAGAAGCAAGAAAGCCAAGACCTCCGGGCAACGTTCGTCTTCAGGAGCCGGGTCAGGCTCAGGGGAATATCAAAGGCGTTGGGAACAATTAAGTAATGTTCAAGAAGGTGATGGGCAACTTATTCGACAGGATTGGGATTGGGAAGAGGCAAAGAATAGCCAGTCAGCTTCGGTATGGAAAGACGAGAAGTTGAAGGCTCTTTCCCGATACCGAAACAAGAGATTGGAAGCGAAGATGTGGAAGATGAAGATGGTTACGGGTGTTTCAAAACCCGTACCCGAGAGGGCAGTTTGTGAGCGTACGGTAGATGTCGAAGAGTTCCGAAAGATCGGCATAGTTCAAAAGTTCGAAAAGATTGGTTGGGAGCGAGTGGTTGACTGGTGCGAGGATATCACTACCCGGGTATATTTGGGTGCGGTGTGTGAATGGTTATCTACGCTACGGTTTGAGCATTCTGATGGGCCGGCTCCTACATGGCGGTTAGTTGGTAATATTGGCAAAAACCAAATGATCATGTCATTCGAGCACATGAATGCTATAGCGAGATTTGATTCGCTTGGGATGGACGCATATGATTACTATGGTTATGATCAAATTTTGGATAATAAAAGAAACGAAGCCGATCCGCCACAAATGCTAGCATCCGTATTGACAGGTTCTGGGGGTGCGAGGGAGTCGAGAAGCGATTTGTCTTTGATGGGAAAAATATTACAAGGCATTTTGGTAGAAAATGTTATGGTGAGGTATGGGGAGCGAGGTAAAGTGAAGGCACCCGACTGCCGGGTTTTGCATGCGTTGTTGTATGGGACGCCCAAGCTATCATGGCGTCAAATTGTGATGATCAATACATGGGATACAAGGGAATCGTTCAAGCGGAAGATGATCCCTTATGCAAGGTTGATTAGCGCCATGATTCTGCAGCAGAATGCCTTGCCTCCGGAGTCGTTGTGGGTGTCTAAACCCATTGATCAGTTCAACTTCACCTCCATAAGGCGACATTGGAAGATAACCGTGAAAGCTTTTGGGCATCTGCACACGGTTGAAGATGAACAAGGATATAGTAACCGATTCAATGATAAAGAGGGTGATGAAGAGGGTGACGAAGAAGAAGGTGATGAGGAGATGCCTGATGTTGAGGAGGAGACGGATCCTTCTGGTCCGCGGGGGCCGAGGCAAAGGTATAGGAGGAAGCATCGGGAGATTTCTGCCAATGTGGCAGACTTTGTGAACCAAAGGAAGATACCGTCATACCGGTTGTGGACCCGTGGGCAACAAGCGGTTTACGATAATGTGTCGGCCGACATTGGTGAAGCAAGAGAATACCATGAGAGTAGGAGAGAATGGGAAGAGGCGCAAGGGGTGTATTCACAAGAGCAATGGGGTTTTCAAGCATCCTTTCGCGAGAGGGTGGAGAAACAGATGGAAGAACAACAACTGCAACAAGCGTTACAACAGTCTCAAATGGAACGCTTGTTACAGTTGCAAGAGGAAGAAAGGGCCCACAGACAGGCATGGGAAGAGGAGGAGGCTAGGCGCCAAAACGCACAAAGGGAATTGGACCAACGTCGATGGGGAGCGTTGGCTTTTTCTAACCAAATGGTGATTAATAACACCAAGGTGCTCCATGATCAAGAGCGCCATTAAAGGGATTATCAAGCCGGTCTCCCATACGCCGAACACTCGGGGTGGACCGATTACCCCAATCTTCCTCATCCACAAGGCCCATCCGATCCCACCCCTCATTGGCCCGAGGCAGTCGGCTCTAGCTTCATCCCGATTCCTTACCAACCGCCGCCTCAAGGGGAGCAAAGTCCACTCGATAACTATAGGGAGATGTTTGAGGCCCTCACTGGTTATCAATACCAGCCAAACCCGCCAGTGAACCCTAACGAGAGATATCAGCGGTAGAGGCAAGGTATGTTTGTGTTGTTGTTGTTGTATATTATTTTGTTTTCGTTATTTCTATTCCGTATTATTTATTTTCGCCTAGTTTAATGAACGTTGTGGGTGTGTTCCCTATATAACCCTCACGAGACCTCTCGTCCTCCCAAGCTATTGGGGGGTTTAAAAGGGCTTGTTGCATAAGCTAAATGCAACCGTGATTTCTACGAAAGTGAGTTAGGTTTATTGTTGTTGTAAATTATTTTCCACATAAATCAAAGTGAAATAACGTATAGCTTGGTAATGTTTTCATAAAAGTGGTAGAACTAGTTAACTAACAAATTTTAATGGTTGTGAGAAGCATGCTTCTACACAAGGGTTAAGATTTGTAGGTACATTGGGTTCGTGGGACAACCGCTTTCATGAAGAGGAGAAGAGCATACGAAGAATGAGCTCAAAAACCAGGTGCATACGTTTCTTTTTTACTTTTGATCTTTAGATTAGCAAATAAGTGGAATGTATTTTGTATATTAATTTTCCGGGGTGAAATTTTTGGGGGAATTAGCTGTGTCACATCCCTTGTGCGTTTAATACTCTAGTTCTTACACATTGAGGACAATATGTACCTCAAGTGTGGGGATGGGGGAGTAGTAAAAATTTTAGATTTTGACCCGTTCATTTAAATACTACACATTGAGGACAATGTTCACCTCAAGTGTGGGGATGGGGGGAAATTTCAAAAAAAAAAAAAAATTCAAAAAAATGTCTTGTTTCAAAAACGGTCTTAAAGCACAAGTAACTAAGTCAACGAGGGATGTCACAACCCATTTGGTCTTTTGTCATGGTCAAGTTCAAATTAATAGCATGATGGGTATTTAGCGGGTGGTTATTTGAGAATAATCCGCCTAAGAAACCAGTCTTTTGTGCATGTCACATACCATACCCTTTTAGATATGTGAGGTTTTGAGCCACTTTTATATCATAGATTACATAGCTATGTTTCTTTGTTTGAGTGGACCATTAGTCATATATTGTAGAACTTGCAACTTTTGATACGTTTGAGACTATAGACCGAATACAAGCACGAGAATGATTAAGGCATTAGGTAAACCTTTTCTCTTAAAACCATTTATCTATCCTTACCCAAATAAATTCCCTAGTCGCCCATTTTGAGCCTAAACCTTTCGTTTGACCACCCTATAGCCCATAGCCGTTAAACCTTTTCTTTTAAGCCCGTGTGATGGAAATTCGATTATAGGAGTGTCTTTGTATAGTTGTTCTTGATTATTTGCATATAAAAAAAATAATTCAGAAAATGTTATGAAAAAGAATTGAAAAAGCAGTGAGAAAAATACAAAAAGTAGTGTTAGTAGTTGTCGAATAAAAGGGTGAAAGATTATTGCCCATGGTTGATGTTTATATTCAGTTTTGTTTAAGTTAGTGGTTTGTAATAAAAATCGAATTTTCATCACTTTAGCCACTTTAAAAATATCCTAATTCCTACCCTTAGCCTAGCCCTGTTACAACCCTTACAAAGACCTTATGACTTGTGCTTAGTGTTTGTGATCAATGGTGGAGAATGATTGAGTTGCAAGCTTATGCGGGTATGTGTTCTAATCGGTTTTGAGCGAATATTCTTTGTAGTGCTAATACATTATAAATATTAGCCATTTTACAAGCCGAGTGGAGAGAACATTGTGAGGGATGTGCATGAATTGTTGGTTTCGCGGGCGGGTTAATCTTGGGTAACCATTTGTGTATGAGAAATCACGTTACCGTTAAATATATTGAAAATTGTAAAGAGTTTGAACTTTAGCATGACATTGGACCTTAACCTTTGTCTCGGGAATGGGGAGTGTATTTGTTGTTCGACCCATGTGAAAGTGAAAAACAGATTTGCTTGAGGGCAAGCAAAAGACAAGTGTGGGGATGTGATACGTGGTCGAAAACTGGTGTTCGTTTATGTCTAAGTTCATGTTTTTACTTGACTTTTAATCCCGAATAGCCTACTTGTAAAAGGATTTGTGTTTTGCAGGTCTTGTGAAGTTTAAGGAGCTAATTGGGAGCTAAACGGACCACCGGGACGAAAAACGAGCCACTAGGACGCGAAACGGGTCAACCGGACTTGAGAGATGAAGAAAACAGAAAGTTGAAGTTCCGGGGGTCGTCGCCGACGACCATAAGGTCCGTCGCCGACGGCTTGTGTAATACTCCGTCGCCAAAAAGTCCGTAGGCAGCAAGATAACACGTCGGCCAATATCAGAAATGCACACACCGTCGCCGACGGTGGTTAGGTCCGTCGGTGACGGCCCTTGTATGTTGCTGTCGCGAATTTTTGGTTTATGTTGGCTTTTGAACGAATCAAAAAAGGGGGTTGACATCAATTCGACGGTTACACTTTGTTTTTGAGTTTTGAACACATCTTGGAGCCCATTCTTATTACCAATCACCTACAATTGCATCCAAGATCATACTATCAACCCGAATCAAGAACAAATCACCATCATCTTCTTGATTCGAAACCCTAGCTCCATCAATTCATCAAACCATTCATCCATTCACCATCATCACTCATCTAAAACCCTAACCTTCATCCATCCATCCATCTTCAAGCTTCACGATGATCCAATTCAAGATTCTAATGGCCGGTAATCAAGTTTCTTCGATCATGCTCGGCTAATTTCTTGGAGGTTTCACCCCGGTGTAGACTTTTGTAAGGTTTAGGGTTTATTATGTTTTGTTAATTGTTTTGTGACAACTTGAAGTGCATTTGAATCTTAGACAACTGTCCTACGTTGGTGTTGAATTTGCAAACTGTCGAGTGAATGATTAAATTTGACTTTGTGAAATGAATACACGTATTTATGCCTTGTCTTTTGGTAGGATTTGTTAGTCCGAAGTAACGAAGTGTATCATGGTCCGTTGTTTACGACGTTGATAGCGATTGACACCTAAGCTTTGTGATTGCGACCCGTTAATGAACTATTTCAAGTAAAGCTAATTAAAATACATAGTAACCCTAAGTCTTGCATTAGTTGAAACCGGGTGTGAACCTTGTTTTCTTATTATTGTTCAATCAATCATTTTCAATTTTTGCAATTAGTTAATCGCTAGTAGTTAATCCATTGAAACCGATTTTAGTAATTCTATTTCACATCTTTCAATCAAACAAAAAATACAAAAACATATCATAGCAAGCTTCATAATAGTGACACCTTTTTATAATTCAATCGAATCCATTCGCAAACCACATACTCTTCGTGGTTCGACCCCTCACTACCACTAGCTATTTGTTAAGGGTAATTTGGGTATATAAATTTTATCTTTGACCGGAGCGCGACACTCCGATCACTCTCAAACCGAAATGCACCCATAGCTCGAGCAAATCCCGACTCTAAATTGGATTCTTTATCCATATTCATATAACTACACTAAAAATTACTACATTTTTTTTTCAATTAAATAATATTTTTGATTCATTTATCATTATTTTTCTCTCTTGTCTACTGAGAACCACCTTTAAAAATATTATAAAAATTATAAGGGTTGAACAATGTTTCCCATATATTTATAGAATAGCAGGATGCCCGCGTAATGCGGTGAGAGCGAATCGCATTGCGATACTCGTGTTTGGTAGTTTCTTATTCATATAATATTTATTATAGCATCACTGTGATAGATACATCAAAAGCAAAGTAATCGGGTAATCCATTTCATTGTGTTGTACATGGTTCGGTCGGTTCAGTTATTATCCTCAACCGAAGCCAAAACCAAAGTCATCGGTTAGTCTATTTTATTAACCAAATGGTTTTTTGGTTAATCACTTCGATTTATTCGGTTAGATTGATGGTTTTTGATTTAGTTCATTTAATTTAATTTAGATTAATAGCAAAAACCAACCTTGGCTAAAACTTTTGCTTAGAGATATATAAAATTGAGGTATAAATAAATGAAATGAAAGTATACATACATGAAACGGAGATATAAAATATGAAATATATGATCTGGAGGTATAAAAACTAAAAATATATAAAAATATGAAAATTTCAGTTCGGTTCATCTAATTTTAATTAAACGAGAGTACAAAAAAATTGATAACCAGTCTTTAATTCGGTTTTCAGTTTTCAGTTAATTCATCAGTTGATTTCGCTTCGGTTTCGTCTGTTTTTTATTTGGTTTAGGTTAACAATTTAGTTATTACCCACCGATAACCGACTTTGGTTAATAATCAATAGGTGTACGCACAATGTGGTGGGAAACACAGACATTGCCATGGTGTGCATTGTTCGGTTGGTTAGATAATTATCCTCAACTGAAATGGAGGTAATTGATTAGTCAATTTTATTAACAATTCATTTTCAGTTAATCGGTTTGATTTATTCAATTAGATTAATGACTTTTTGTTTGATTCATCTAATTTCGGTTAACAACCAACACCAAACTTGAGCTAAAACTTTTGATTAGAAATATATGAAATTTAGGTAAAAATATATGAAATGGATGTAGAGACACATGAAATAGATGTATAAATACATAAAATAGGGGTATAAATATGGAATACATGAACTGAAGGTATAAAAGTTAGAAATATATAATAATATGAATAGTTCGGTTCAGTTAATTTTGGTTAAATTAGGGTACAAAACATCGATAACCATTTTTGGTTAATTTAGGTTTCGGTTAATCAGTTTTCAGTTAATTCAGTTCTTGGTTGATCTGGGATCGGTTTAGGTTAACGATTCAGTTGTTACTCGCTCTTATACACTGTTAATCACGTAATATATCAACTTTTTTTAATTAGAAAACTTTAACAATACTATACTTAAACTAAAGAAAAAAAATACTCATTTATATGGTGTAATTTAAGAAAAAAAATTAACGTACCAAAAAGTTATGACCGTTTAAAAAATGATGTAATTTAAAACAAAAATTAACAATACTATAGAAACCTTCCATCTCTTTTTCTCTCCAACCGAAACGCACCCATGGCTCGAGCAAATTCCAAACTGAAAACACATAAATACAAGGACTGCACCCCATAAACACACCCTCAGCCGACTCTAAACCCCCACCCCACCTGCATATTCCTTTTGCATATGGCTCATAAAATATCATTTTCAAAAAATTTAACTAAAAAACAATAAAACAATAACAAGTCTGTTCCGTACTTATCCACTTATCCTAGAAGGCTAAAACAATATAGAACCATTATTAAACACACTTTTATTCTTTCGGGTAGCATTATAGCTTAGTGACATTTTAGAGAAGAGAGCATAAATTCCTAAGTTTGATTTCCATAAAAGGTTTTTTTTTTTTTTTTCAGATTTGTTGGATTTTCTCTTAAATTGATATATAAGCGTTATAGCCTAATGAAGATATATATGATCGGATGGTTTCACTAACGACACAATCATAATCTAGTTACACCTCAGTGATCCAAATTTGCGGTTAAAATGAAAAAAGTCATTGTCAAGGGGGGCAAGTTGTAAATCTGCTGGACCTCTCTCCTACTTTCAGGACGCTTCCAGAAACACCGAACCATTGCGTGTAATTCCTATATCATATACCACTCAAAACAGATCCAAAATCATACAAACTTTTCGTTGAATTTCAATAACAAACTTGCAAACATCAACTTTGAAGAAGCTTATTATCATTGAAGATGAAGAGGAAAGACGCAGGTGAAGTTAACGATGACTTCCTCGACTTCACTCTCTCTTCTCCTGCTCTCAAAATCCGTCGTTTGGTAAGTCATTACATAAACACGTAACTCAACTTTTGAATCTGTAGTTATGCTGATACGGGTTTTTTTTTTTTGCAACTTGCATTTCTGTTTTGTAAATTTGATCGTTTAAAGTTCGTCTGGTGTAATTTTCTGTTGGATTTGCTCTGTTTCTAAGGAGTTACAGTTACAGCGTCATTTTGTGTTCCGAAACTACCGAAAATGTGTATCGTTTGTAACTTGCAAAACACTATTAAGACTTAAATCGCTAATAGCAGCAACAAGAAGAAAGACGAATGGTAGAACTAAGAAGAAATGTACTGATATAAAGGAAAATCGGTGATATATCAGTCAAATATCGGTTGATACACCGATATTATCGGTACCGATATTTTGCATCGATATCTCGGCAGAGAACCGATAACCGATATATCACTGATATATCGGGATATTACCTACATAGATTGTTAACAGTCGAAGTATGTTATTTCAAATCTGCGTGTTTTCATATATTTTCGGTTTGATCTAATTCATTATTTCAATAATATGATGTATTGGTTGATTTAATATAGGTTTTAAATGTATCGAAAATGTGTAGGATACTGGCAACATAATTGCTATGTCGAATTTATGAGGTGTTTTCATCTTCACATGTAATAATAATTTGTTAAATTGTTGTTAGGATGCTGAATTTGCAACGATAATTGATGCATCGTTTGAATTTCTGTTGAATTTTCTCTGTTTCGAAGGACTCGCAACTTGATTTTGTACACTGCAACTACCAAAAATTGTATCGCTTTATGTATTGTTTGAGTTTGTAATTTGCATTTAGTTATACGATGTATCGTTTGAGCTTGTTTGGTAAACTCTAGGTTTTATGTTATCGAAATGTGTAGGATACTGCAACATTATTGCTATGAATTATTGCTACTGATTCTAGGGTTTCAAACTCGCCTGTTTTCACTGAGGTGCTTTCATGTTAACATGTAATAATAATTTGTTAAATTGTGGTTAGGATGCTGAATTCGCACCGATAATTGATCAACAAGACAGTTTGAATTCGGTTGAATTTGGACAATCAATGGAAAGTAGTCCCATAGCAATTGATGAGTTGAAGAGCAGTGTGCCTGTGAATGAAGAGAGGGCTATTGTTCTGTTTAACCCGAAGGACAATACGCCTTCGTTACTGCCTCGGATTCCCTTCTCTATCTCCACTGGTTCAGACTTCCTTTCACGGTTTAAAAGTAAGTCGTTAGAACACATTCGTATGGTCTTTCTTTGTTTTCAGAATCAAAAGAGTCGGCTAATTAAGCAAAACACACTCTTTTAACATTATGCAGATCCTGTCATTTGGTCAAGTCGGGTCAATACGCTTAAATTGTTACCAGATGAAACACAGAAGCATGATGATTATAGTTCAGGGATGCCTAATGGATGTTTGGCAGTTGTACCCTGGGTACCTAATTCCCAACACTCTCCGGAACTCGCGGTTCGTGATGCCGAAACATCTGATGTGATGGATTCGGATGCGATGGATGTCGAGGATAACTGCAACGCTCAGCAGATGCCAAACCACCATAATGACAATTATGTTGCGGCAAATGCAACTCAAGATTGGAATCAAGGGCAACAACATTGCATGATTCAACAGCCTCCTAACAACTTGTCAACACCAATCACTTGGTTAGGTTAGGTTAGGTTAGGTTTTAAAGTAGAACTTTTATATCTACTTCCACAATCAGATGAGTACAAGTATTTTGTGCTAGAAAGGCTTCCCATTAGTTTTAATGCTAAAGATGTTCAAGAATCAAAACAGCCTTCGGTGATCCGTTTTTGTAAAGATATAAAGTTGAACCTTTGATATGTTTATAGGCCAGGATGAGGCAACCTCTAGTATTGGGGTTGGCAGAACACTTATAGTATACTACTTAAGCGAGTGTTCTCTATTCTTCAAGCAATTTGGCTCCTACGGTTTGATTAAATGGTGTGCATGGGTTTGGTTGATACGCTTTCTATATAGTGAAATGACATATAGAATATCGTATCATCAACGTTGGATTTGTTGTATTCGTGGCGATAAGTCAATTGAGCTATAGAATAAATGTGACACAATCGAGTTTTTGTTGTATTTGTGGCGAAAAGTCGATTGAGCTAGAATAAATAGTGACACAATCGTGTTGCATTTATTGTATTCGTGGCGATAAGTCAATTGAGCTAGGATAAATAGTGACACAATCGTGTTTGCCGTTTGGGTCAAAACATGACTATTACCAATCTCATATATGATAAAATTAGAATGAGTTTTTGACGTTACAACCACAAAAAAATAATAGTCGTTTTGTTTATGCAACAGTCATCAGATATTGGCATAATCAAATCTAGCTAAAGTGTCACGGTCTTTGACACAACGAACAAATCAAGAAGTAATCCATTTGTTGTCACTAAGATTGTGGGGGTTGGGTTGGGGGCATTGCTCGACAAGTGACAGGTGTGGGATCCACAAGGTGTGGTGTGGCGTGGCGAGACTTCGGCTGGGTGTGGTTTGGCGTGGCTTCAGATGGCGTGGCCAGCCATGTGCAATTTGTTATTATTTTTTTAACTATTTAAAATTTCATTTAACTAAAATAGAAGGTTGTATATAATTTTTTAAAAACTACATATAAAATCAAGAAAAAACTACATACAATAAAAAAAAGCTACATAAAATAAAATAAAAAAAAAAGATAAAAAATTCTTGATTTATCCATTTCATATTTTTCAGGATTTATTGTTTCATTTGCAACGTCAATTCCAATTCTGGGTCGCTAAAGTGATCGACGGGCATAACGAGAAATTTCATATCTTCGCGTTTTTATTTTAGAGATGTTTTTTTTTTATCGTACAAGGCTTGGATACCATGTGAAAATGTGAAAAAACCAAGTATGTAGGTACGCTTCTAAATGGGAAAAGTCGGCCTCCGTTTCACCGCTCCTTGATAAGTTCTTCGCCTTATGGAAAAAACCGTTGAACGCGGTGACTTGTGTATTTGTGTCACTCCACTTGGACGAGAGGCTATCATTTTCACGATACACCTCCGCGCTTTGCATTTGCGTATGAAAGGATTTCTTTATGCAATCCCAAAAATCTTTGCAGTGTCGTGAATTCCCTATTCCAAAAACATTTTAGGCATTATAAAAAAATTATATTAAAACTGAAAAAATAATATTGTTATATAAAAAATATCTTGAATCGGATTTTGCGATTCGTCGATATAACATCTTGTCAAAGTGGTTTCTTTTTGAGGCGTCCACTTTATTTATGTTCGTTGAGCGGCCGCTAGTGCTTTCTCTTCATCCGTTTTTTTCTTGTGACTACTTTTTTTGGCCGGTTTAGATGTCGAATCACCAACGTCTTGTGGTTGTGTTTTGGGTACGGAATCGGGTTGGGAAAGGTTAACGGGAATAGATGAATCGTCGTTGTAACACCCCAAAAACGCATAATGAATTTACCTTGTGTTTAAATGTTTTAGTTAATTAACTAAGTTAGACGGTATAGCAAAAGTATAGAAAGAACGAAAGTTATGCCTTATTAATAACCAAGTGAAACTTTAGGGGCTGAAAGTGAAAATTGAACAAATTAATAAAAGAAAATTAAAAAGTGCAGTGTGTGGTGTGTGTGTGTGCGACGCAAGAGAGGAGTAGGAGAAGGAAAACCCTTCTTCTCCAATTGATCCAGAATTTGACAAATTGAATGAGTTTGTCGATGAATTTCGAATGCATGTGACTAGTTTTTCAATCATCTAAGAGTTTCCAACATAAGGTAAGTTAAATTATGTGTTTTGATGCTAGTTGATGAAATGGGTTTTAATCAATCTGTAAAATTGTATGAAAATGAACTTGTATATGAGTTAGAATCTGTGAAAATGTGAAATCTTTTATAAATAGAACAAGAGTACACAACTTTAAGCAAGAATACTACTCAAATACGGTGTAATCATCGATTACAAACAGCAAAACAAAGCAGCTCATTCAACTGAATGATTCTGCACAGCAAGATGATCAGCAGCGGCACTAGACACTCTCGAACAGGAGGAAGACACCAAGACGTTGAGTCAGTGTTCTTGAGAGCAAGAGAAAGGAGGGCTGCAACTTTTTGATGATCGACACAAGTTGAGGAGCGGCTGAATAAAAAGCCGAGATAACCATAAGCGAGCCCAAGACAACGAACAAAAGCAGCCCAAGAGAAATAAGAGGCCCATCCGTTGGAAACATCCCATTCTTTATAAAAGGCCCAAGAGCACCTCAAGAAAAAAAAAAAAAAAACACATCAACAAAAGGAACAAAATATGAGAGAATTGAATTGGAAGGGATAAAATTATTTATATATGTAACACCTCGAAAATTTGTGATCAATGAAATAATGACACGTGTCATGTAAGACAAAAGACATTATAAACCCGGATCCAACTAAAGATGTGTGGCAGGATTTAAAAGTTTCGTCATGTTAATTCATACCTCTGAACGACCTTATTATGAATCTCAAGACCCTAATATGAACAATGAACATCTGCATACATTCAAATCCGGTGATTTCTAGCAATAATTGATCCATAATTACAAAAGTGAAATCCTATGAAGGAATATACGACAACCTTTCGTTTATGGCTTTTCGATAATGTCCAAGACAAATGTACATCATTAAAAGTGATCCAAACTGTTCAAGGCACATTCTTGAGGCCCCATACTGAATTATAGAAGCCCAAAATTTGTAATACATGGTTGCTCGTTCGAATGCTTGAAAGGTCAAGAGTTTTTGCCTTCTGCAAAAGGCTTACGGACCGTAAGCCACCCCCTTACGGTCCGTAAGGGGTGCCCAGCGACAGAAAACATGGCAGTTGGCTGTTTAAACACAATGACCGACTTAGTTAGATATTTTTCACTTCTTGGGCGACCCCTACATGCTTTTTAGACCCTAGGACACTTGTTGATGATCAGGGAACAAAGGTAGACTTGGTTGTCAATGATCTAAGTGAAGATTAAACACTATATAAAGGCCTTATGTTGCAACCTTATGAGCACACCTTCCATCTGCATTTGTGGAGCATCTCTGGAGCTCAAGTGCCTTTCCAAGTCATCTCTAATCGTGCATAGCACTTCAGTAAGTATGCTTAACCTTTCTTAGTTGAGTTTTTACTTAGTTTTAGCTTAAAAGTCAAACCGTCGTAATTACCGTTTGACTTAGCGATTAATCATTAATGGTCCAGTGATTAGTCGAATTGAAGGTAGTTATAAGTTGGTAATTATGTGGGCAATAAACCCTTAAAAGGGCACCCTCTGATTCCCACTCTATCTAGACCATTTGTCGGGTCAAAGTTGATTAGAAAAAGTCAACAGAATGCTAATATTCGAATTAACGCATAATTAACAATGCAGAAGGCGTGTAACCTATTTTATCACTCATATAACTTAGTAATAAGTATAATAACTGGTCTAAGCTTGTTTGATCCGACAATTTTCTGTTTAGACCCGGTTCGGAACCGAAAGTCGCAAAACTTTGACTTTTGCTTTGACTTCAGTTCTGACCCGATTTAGTATGATTTGGAAATGCCTTAGAGCTTCCTTAGGACCAGGTTACATGCTAGTATAACCCTCTGTGATTATACACCTTGGTTCATTAGTTATCCAATTAATATGCATGCTTCCGTTAATTGCCTATATGTTGACCATTATGCCCTTTTCACCATAAAACGTGATTTTTAAAAATGTAAAAGAGTAGAAACCTTAGTTACTGAATTATAAACTTGCACCCAAAATTTGACATCAGTTTGAGGTGTAGATTGGGAGTTATGCTCATTAGCGTAATTAGAAAGCTTTTTAGCGATTTAACGGCATAATTTGCATATAGCCTATTTAAACCCACTTTTTGATATCAAACTTGTTACCCACTGATGTAATATATTATTTTGGGATTTTTGAAGATTTTTAATTTATTTTAGGCTGAGCATAACTTAGAGTCATAAGCTTGATTCGGTAATTGTCGGTTTTGCCCTTTTGGGCTATAAAATGAGTTTTACATATCTTTTTGATCCCAAACCTTTTGCTACTGATTTTATATGATAAATAAATTATTTTAAACCTTCTGGAATAATAAAAATATCAGTTTTCTATATAGAACCCGGAAACGACTTCTAATCGCCTTTTTAAGCGTTTTTAACGCATAGTATGTGCTAAAACTATTTTAAACATATAAGGGTTGATACCTACTGATATTTTAGGTAAATTATAATGTTTTAACAGTAAGCAAAAGTTGTTAAACTCAGATTTCCGAATTTGACCTTTTAAGCTTATGTGAAATTACCAAAATGCCCCTACGATGCATAGTTTGTGTTTAAATTCGTTTCGAGCATAATAAAAGATATCTTACTGATGTCACAACATATTTGAGGCATATTAACTTAGGAAACCTGTATATGGCTCTTATGGGCACCCGTTACGCCTTTGCGCGTCGGTTTATGTAACTAGTTTGCATGAATTAGCCGAAACGGGTCAAACCTTATCGGTTTTATCTCAAAATCCAGAATGTGTTTAGATTACCCATATAAGACAAGTCTTCAAACTTGTCGGGTCTAAATCACATTCTATTCCGGTCTTCGCCTAATCGCGCGTTCGAACCGTATCGTGCTTTAAAACTAACCGGTCTAAGCTTAAGCTTAACTAAAGACCGTTAGGATTCTAATAGGTTATTATAAACCTTCGTTCCAGAATAGGAGCCCAGTAAAAGCTATCTGTACTTGCTGATTTGATACGGCTGGGATTGAATATTATATTTAGCTCAGGTAAATACTTTTAACTTATTTTCCCTTATATAGGCTTGGGGTACGGTATATAAAATACCCCTTGGTTGGGCATTCGACCTTAATCGATTGTTGGTTAAGTATTATTGAGATGACCCGTTTAAAAATGTTTTGTTTGCTTAACGCCTTTGGGGGGTTAATGACCATGTCCCGGATATCCTTGGCATCATTTTACGAAATGACCACGACCTAGGCGCGGGGTGTAGGCGTACACCCGTCAGTGCATAAATAAATAATGTGGTGTGTCTATTGATCTTTAACCCGACACGAACCGGGCTACTGAACGCATAAGGAACATGTAATCCTTTTACAAGTGTATATATTTAAATAATTATCCCAAGTTATAAAAAGTTTGTGCCACGTGCATTCAAATCAATTTTAACCATTTTTAAAATGAGTCAGTTAAATTGTATTTACCAGTATAAACTGACGTATTTTTCCAAAAAGGTTAAGTGCAGGTACTATGCGAACTAGGCTGGCTTCTCCTAGCGTCCACAATAAGTCTCGCAAGCTTGGATGTCAAACTGTTGAACAATGTTTCCTATTTATTTTGATCCGTCTGTGGATTAATTTCAACTGTTGTGATACTTGATATTACAATTATATTCGGTTGAAATATATCTTTCATTTGCTTCCGCCGTGCATTTAAATATTGTGTTGTTTGACTGTAATGTTGCCAACCACGTCACGATACTCCCCCACCGGTCAAACGTGGAAATATCGGGGTGTGACTGGTTGGTATCAGAGCCAACATTGAGTGAATTAAACACTAGCCTTTTGTGTTTAATCTCAATGACACAATTGCACATTCCTAAATTTTCGAGTCTAGACAAATAACATAGGAATAATCCAAATTTGTTTTGCTTTTATTTTAACTTTTTTCTTTATATTTCTTGTTGTATCTTTTATTATTTTTGACAGGTTTAACAATGCCGCCAAGATTCCTAAGAAAAGGGAGAGGTAAAGGGCCAATCACCGCCCCTAACGATCACGAGGCCGGGCCTTCTCATCGGCGAACTCCTTCCACTACAATGAGTGCCGATCCGCAAGGGAACAGGAGGAACCTTTTTGAGCCCGCTAGATGGTCTGTTTCGCACAGTTCAACGCCTCCCTATCATAACTCCTATGGGCCACAGTCAGAAAACGAGCCCGATAACCCACAACCTTCATATATACCTCTCCAACGATCCCTTTCACACAATTCCTTTGGCAACCCTACTCCTGTTTTTCAGGGCCGGTTCAACCCGGCAAATTATATTCAAGAACCATTGGGTTTTAACCCATTGGGACCGGAGGACCACTTCTCGGAAGACAATGCTATGGATATGGACGAGGACACGGATCCCGTCGAACCTGCAAGCAGTACCCCCAACCATCCCATCGAGATCTCGGATGGATCTTCTTTTCACGGATCACCCTACGGTGGTCCAGACAGTTTCCAGGCAAGGTTCAACCAACATTAATGGTACTTCACACCTTCTCACCATTCATCGCCCCACCAGCAGCAAGATCCCTCTGGGGATTCACGTTTTGTGGCAGTCACGCCACCGCCTCCACCACCGCCAGTTCATCAAGCACCTCCAGAACCGCCGAGGCGTAGGAGGACAGGCGCGCGAATGTCTGCGCGTGGAGGGGATTTTCACTTCAGCACCCCTCATCACTCAAGTGGCAGTCATTATCCACCACTACATGAAGACCCGCAAATGGGTGGGCCTTCAAACCCAATTCCCGAGGTGAGTTCTGCACCAGTTGCACCACAGCCACCACCGATGGGTTTTGATAACCCGATTCCTGCATATACAGGTTCAATGAGGTACAATCCGTTTGAGCAGCCGGCTCACACAAACTATAATTATGCTGAGGCCGACCCGTACCTTGTGGCGGAAAACTACAATGCCCTCCACCCAGAAGGACCATATGGAGCTCCTTGGGGAGTTGGATATCCAACTCATGGATATCAAGTACCTAGTCGACCCCCGTTCCAGCATCAGCTGCAGCCACCACGGTTCTCCCCACCAGAGCATGAGGAAATCCTTCAAAGATTGGACCAAGTAGATCATGTAGTTCACAGGGATCGCAGAGAGCGACAAAGTTTCTTCCAGGGATTGACAAGTTTAATAAAAGGGAAGAGCAAGAAGGACCGTTGAATCCTTCAATTATTGATTGTATTATCCTTATTTCAGTGGAGCCCCTGTGTGGGCCTGTCTTGCTGTTATGACCCCTGCGTGGGTATGTTTGTTTGACAAGCCCCTGCGTGGGCAAGTCTTTGTTTGAACCCCTACGTGGGTATGTTGTTTGTTTGAGCCCCTGCGCGGGCATGTTATCCTATTAGAAGTCCCGTTTAGGGCATGCTTGTACTCGTTCAGAACTTTGTTGTGGAATAGTTGAATTGAAATTTTCATTAGTACTATATGCATAAACATAGAATGTAAAATAAATAAATAACATTTTTGATCAATCATTATATCAAAATAATAAAATCTAAAAGAACAAGACCTAGCCTTATGTCATTTAAAGACAGGGCCAAGACGGTAGTTCTCCAATTAGTTTCATATCCATATTAACCATTTCTATGTAGGACTGTTCTGCGTTGAATATTAATAAGAATCTTAAAAAGGTAAAACCTAGCTAGTAGGTCATTTTAAAGACCTGGCCAATATGGTAAAACCTGTTTAAAAAGATTCAAATCCCTGTTAACATCTGTAAACATGTTAACGCTCCTAGCATAAGTGATTCGTTAAAAATCCCACGTCATTTTTATATAAGGACTCTTCAAAAGATTCCTATTCTAACCTTATGATCTATAAATCATGGGTTTAAATCATCAATTAAGATGATCTTATGTTGACCATACAATGGTAATATAGTGCCTACGGGCCACACTCATTGTCATATAAGACAAAAGACAGTAGTAGTCTACGACTCCCTGTCAGAAAAAGGTAAAGAACTATGTTCAAACCTTAGATGCCTTGATTCTCTGAAATCATGGCTTATGATTTAAAAATGTCCTTGTGACCTGGCTTTTGTGCTACTAATAAAACTGTTATTGTTTTATAATTAGGATAAATTATAATAAAAATCCTAAATAGATATGACTAACAAATTAACCAATTAGGGTCTATGTTTACCATGGTTAATGAATTGCCCTAAAAGGGTAATTCCATAATAAACTCCCGAATAAATTATTGTCACTATCTTATGTAACAGTTCAAACAATGGTTGACTCGGATGAAAACAACAGTCGACCAAGGGAGAATGATGACGCCACAAGAATAAATTTGACCGGCGCAGAGCTCAAAGCATTAATTGATGATGCTGTTACCAAAGCCTTGGATAGGCAGTATAGTGAGTCAAGCGGTACTCGAAGCAGAGCCCAATCAGTACCCCATTCCAAGCCTAAGACTCACTCTGAGGCTCACAGCAAGCCACCACCCTCTAAGAAGGAAGAACCAAAGAAAGTTGATGACGATCGTCAGTCCTCAAATCAACAAAGTGTCCCATCTCAAAGGATAGTGCTGAATCAAGGACCCCGTGATAAGGGTTGCTCCTACAAATATTTTGTCTCATGCAAACCCAGGGATTTCACTGGGTAGAAAGGAGCTATAGACTGCATGACCTGGTTGGATGAGATGGACACAGTGGTTGATATCAGCGGGTGCGCTGAGAAGGATGTGGTAAAGTTTATGTCTCAATCGTTCAAAGGTGAGGCCTTAGCCTGGTGGAGATCGTTGATTCAAGCTACTGGGAAGATTCCATTGTACAACATGACTTGGGATCGGTTTGTGTTATTGATCAGAGAGAACTACTGTCCTCAGCAAGAGGTCGAAAAGATTGAGTCTGATTTCCTATCGTTGATTATGAAGAACCTTGACTGCCAAGCTTACCTTACGAGCTTCAACACAATGTCCAGATTGGTTCCGTATCTGGTGACCCCGGAACCCAAAAGAATAGCTCGTTTCATTAGGGGTTTAGCCCCAGAAATAAAGGCAAGCGTGAAGGCCTCTCGGCCAACTACTTTCAGATCTGTAACAGATATATCTTTGTCCCTCACACTGGACGCGGTCAGACAGAGATCGCTGAGGAACACGGATGCCGAGAAAAGGAAACGTGAAGATGACAATTCACGAAGGTCAAACAAGAAGCACCGAGGAAACAATGACCACAAGAAAGGGTCTGAGTCTAAGAAGGATGGGCATCAATCTGGAGATAAGCACAAGTGTAAGATCTGCAAGAAACAGCACTTCGGGAAGTGCAGATATGAATCGAACTCGCAGTCACAGTCGAGAACTTTTGCATGTGGGATATGCAAGTCCAAGGAACACAAGACCTTGGATTGCAAAAAGTTGAAGGACGCAACGTGCTACAGTTGCAACGAAAAAGGGCATATCAAGTCCAACTGCCCAAAACTTGCAAAGAAAGCTGATGAAGGAAAAAAGACCAATGCTAGGGTCTTTAGGATGGATGCAAAGGAAGCTGTGCAGGACGACAATGTGATCACAGGTACCTTCCTTATAAATGATGTCTACGCAAGAGTACTTTCTGATTCAGGCGCTGATAAATCATTTGTAGATAATAAGTTTTGCAAATTGCTGAATTTACCTGTAAAAACCTTAAGTGTGAAGTATGAGGTGGAATTAGCAGATGGCACCTTAGAAACCGCCTCAACCATATTAGATGGATGTTTCATATCCATTAAGAACCACTCTTTTCCTTTGTCCCTACTTCCTTTGAAGTTTGCCGGTTTTGATATCGTTCTAGGCATGGACTGGTTATCTCATAACCAGGCCCAGATTGTCTGCAATAAGAAGCAAGTGGTGATCAAGACTCCGTCTGGTGAATCACTTACCATTCAGGGAGATACCCAGTATGGACTGCCTGAGCAAGTGACTATGCTCAAGGCCTCTAAGTGTTTAAATAAGGGTTGTGTCATCTATATGGCACAAGTGATCATTGATGAGCCGAAGCCTAAGATTGAGGATATCCCTGTCATTTCTGAATACCCTGAAGTTTTTCCTGAAGAACTACCTGGTTTACCACCAGATAGGCAAGTAGAATTCAGAATTGACATCATCCCTGGAGCAGCACCAGTAGCAAGAGCACCTTATAGGTTGGCACCAACAGAGATGAAGGAATTGAGGACACAACTAGATGAATTGCTAGCCAAGGGTTTCATTAGACCTAGTTCGTCTCCTTGGGGAGCACCAATCTTATTTGTCAAGAAGAAGGATGGATCGATGCGTCTGTGCATCGATTACCGTGAGCTGAATAAGGTCACTATCAAGAATAGGTATCCATTTCCCAGGATCGACGATCTGTTCGATCAGCTTCAAGGGGCAAGTTACTTCTCCAAGATTGACTTAAGGTCAGGCTATCACCAACTGAAGGTTAGAGATGAAGACGTTCACAAAACTGCATTTAGGACTCGTTATGGTCATTACGAGTTCCTAGTGATGCCTTTTGGGCTCACAAATGCACCTGCGGCATTCATGGATTTCATGAACCGTGTCTGCAAACCATACTTGGACAAATTTGTTATCGTCTTCATTGACGACATTCTGATTTATTCAAAGAACCAGGCCGACAATGAGAAACATCTTCGATGTATTCTTTCACTACTTCAGCAGGAGAAGCTCTATGCCAAATTCTCTAAATGTGAATTTTGGCTTCGTGAAGTCCAATTTCTTGGACATGTGGTTAGTGAACGCGGAATCCAAGTAGATCCCGCTAAAGTTGAAGCTGTCATGAATTGGCAAGAGCCGAAGACGCCCACAGAAATTCGCAGTTACTTGGGATTGGCAGGATACTACAGGCGCTTTATTGAAAATTTTTCAAGGATTGCTGCACCCCTAACTTCCTTGACTAGGAAGGATATTAAGTTCAACTGGGGACCCAAGCAGCAAGAATCTTTCGATATTTTGAAGCAGAAGTTGAGCAATGCTCCTGTACTGACATTGCCTGAAGGTACTGAAGAATTTGTGGTTTACTGCGACGCATCACACACTGGCATGGGTGTGTGCTTATGCAGAAAGGCAAGGTTATTGCCTATGCTTCACGTCAGTTAAAAGTGCATGAAAAGAATTACACCACCCATGACTTGGAGTTGGGTGCCGTTGTATTTGCGCTGAAGCTATGGAGGCACTATTTGTACGGTATCAAGTGTGTGATCTATTCTGATCACAAGAGCCTCCAGCACCTATTTAACCAAAAAGATTTGAACATGAGGCAACGACGTTGGATGGAAACCTTAAATGATTATGACTGTGAGATAAGATACCATCCTGGCAAGGCGAATGTAGTCGCCGATGCCTTGAGTCGAAAGGAAAGGGTGAAACCCATCCGAATCAATGCCAAGAGCATTGAGATAAAGAACGGTTTGAATGAAAGGTTGTTAGCTGCACAGAAGGAAGCTGTGCTGGAAGCTAACTATCCTAATGAAAAGCTAGGAGTAACTGAAGAACAGTTATCTCAGGGCAAGGACGGAATCCTGAGACTAAATGGACGAATATGGGTTCCTATTTATGGAGGACTTCGAGATGTTATCCTCCAGGAAGCCCACAGTTCTAAATATTCCGTTCATCCTGGAGCTGATAAGATGTACCAGGATCTGAAGGCAAACTTTTGGTGGATAGGCTTGAAGAAGTCTATAGCTACCTATGTAGATAAATGTTTGACGTGTACGCAAGTAAAAGCTGAACATCAGAAGCCGTCAGGTTTGCTGCAACAGCCTGAACTTCCCAAGTGGAAGTGGGAAATGGTGACGATGGATTTCATCACCAAGTTACCAAAGACAAGGAAAGGAAATGATACCATATGGGTAATAGTAGATAGACTGACTAAGTCAGCACATTTCCTACCCATTAAGGAGACCTATAGCTCCGACATGTTAGCCCAATTGTACGTCGACAAGATTGTGTCTCTACATGGTGTGCCTGTGTCTATTATCTCTGACAGAGATACTAGATACACGTCACATTTTTGGAAAAGTTTCCAACAGTCTTTGGGCACGCGCTTGAATTTCAGTACGGCTTACCATCCTCAGACGGACGGACAGAGTGAGCGTACAATCCAAACGTTGGAAGACATGCTTCGTGCATGTGTGATTGATTTAGGTGGTAGTTGGGATAACCACCTGCCCTTAATCTAGTTTTCGTACAACAATAGCTACCATAACAGCATTAAGGCTGCGCCTTTCGAGGCCTTATACAGTAGAAAGTGCAGAACGCCCGTCTGTTGGGCGGAAGTTGGAGATGTCCAACTATCAGGACCGGAAATAGTCTTTGAAACGACGGACAAGATTGTCCAGATTCGTGACCGCCTGAAAGCTGCCAGGGATAGGCAGAAAAGCTACGCAAATCTAAAGCGTAAACCTTTTAACTTCGAGGTAGGAGACAAAGTGTTGCTTAAAGTATCACCCTGGAAGGGAGTGATGCGATTTGGTAAGAAAGGCAAATTGAGCCCAAGGTACATAGGACCATTCAAGGTCATCGAACGTGTCGGATCAGTTGCCTATAAGTTAGACTTACCGGAAGAGCTCAGTGGTATTCACAATGTATTCCACATCTGCAATCTGAAGAAGTGCTTCGCTGATGAATCACTAGTCATACCACATACAGATGTGCACATAGAAGAGAGCTTTAAGTTTGTCGAAAAACCTGTGTCGATCGAGGATCGACAGGTTAAGAAGCTTCGAAGGAAGCATGTGCCTATTGTAAAGGTAAAATGGGATGCCCGTAGAGGTCCCGAGTACACGTGGGAGGTAGAGTCCACAATGAAAGAAAAGTACCCTCATTTGTTTCAGTAAATCTCGAGGTCGAGATTTATTTTAAGGGGGTGAGGATGTAACACCTCGAAAATTTGTGATCAATGAAATAATGACACGTGTCATGTAAGACAAAAGACATTATAAACCCGGATCCAATTAAAGATGTGTGGCAGGATTTAAAAGTTTCGTCATGTTAATTCATACCTCTGAACGACCTTATTATGAATCTCAAGACCCTAATATGAACAATAAACATCTGCATACATTCAAATCCGGTGATTTCTAGCAATAATTGATCCATAATTACAAAAGTGAAATCCTACGAAGGAATATACGACAACCTTTCGTTTATGGCTTTTCGATAATGTCCAAGACAAATGTACATCATTAAAAGTGATCCAAACTGTTCAAGGCACATTCTTGAGGCCCCATACTGAATTATAGAAGCCCAAAATTCGTAATACATGGTTGCCCGTTCGAATGCTTGAAAGGTCAAGAGTTTTTGCCTTCTGCAAAAGGCTTACGGACCGTAAGCCACCCCCTTACGGTCCGTAAGGGGTGCCCAGCGACAGAAAACATGGCAGTTGGCTGTTTAAACGCAATAACCAACTTAGTTAGATATTTTTCACTTCTTGGGCGACCCCTACATGCTTTTTAGACCCTAGGACACTTGTTGATGATCAGGGAACAAGGGTAGACTTGGTTGTCAATGATCTAAGTGAAGATTAAACACTATATAAAGGCCTTATGTTGCAACCTTATGAGCACACCTTCCATCTGCATTTGTGGAGCATATCTGGAGCTCAAGTGCCTTTCCAAGTCATCTCTAATCATGCATAGGACTTCAGTAAGTATGCTTAACCTTTCTTAGTTGAGTTTTTACTTAGTTTTAGCTTAAAAGTCAAACCGTCGTAATTACCGTTTGACTTAGCGATTAATCATTAATGGTCCAGTGATTAGTTGAATTGAAGGTAGTTATAAGTTGCTAATTATGTGGGCAATAAACCCTTAAAAGGGCACCCTCTGATTCCCACTCTATCTAGACCATTTGTCGGGTCAAAGTTGATTAGAAAAAGTCAACAGAAAGCTAATCTTCGAATTAACGCATAATTAACAATGCAGAAGGCGTGTAACCTATTTTATCACTCATATAACTTGGTAATAATTATAATAACTGGTCTAATCTTGTTTGATCCGACAATTTTCTGTTTAGACCCGGTTCAGAACCGAAAGTCGCAAAACCTTGACTTTTGCTTTGACTTCAGTTCTGACCCGATTTATTATGATTTGGAAATGCCTTAGAGCTTCCTTAGGACCAGGTTACATGCTAGTATAACCCTCTGTGATTATACACCTTGGTTCATTAGTTATCCAATTAATATACATGATTCCGTTAATTGCCTATATGTTGACCATTATGCCCTTTTCACCATAAAACGTGATTTTTAAAAATGTAAAAGAGTAGAAACCTTAGTTACTGAATTATAAACTTGCACCCAAAATTTGACATCAGTTTGAGGTGTAGATTGGGAGTTATGCTCATTAGCGTAATTAGAAAGCTTTTTAGCGATTTAACGGCATAATTTGCATATAGCCTATTTAAACCCACTTTTTGATATCAAACTTGTTACCCACTGATGTAATATATTATTTTGGGATTTTTGAAGATTTTAATTTATTTTAGGCTGAGCATAACTTAGAGTCATAAGCTTGATTCGGTAATTGTCGGTTTTGCCCTTTTGGGCTATAAAATGAGTTTTACATATCTTTTTGATCCCAAACCTTTTGCTACTGATTTTATATGATAAATAAATTATTTTAAACCTTCTGGAATAATAAAAATATCAGTTTTCTATATAGAACCCGGAAACGACTTCTAATCGCCTTTTTAAGCGTTTTTAGCGCATAGTATGTGCTAAAACTATTTTAAACATATAAGGGTTGATACCTACTGATATTTTAGGTAAATTATAATGTTTTAACAGGAAGAAAAAGTTGTTAAACTCAGATTTCCGAATTTGACCTTTTAAGCTTATGTGAAATTACCAAAATGCCCCTACGATGCATAGTTTGTGTTTAAATTCATTTCGGGCATAATAAAAGATATCTTAGTGATGTCACAACATATTTGAGGCATATTAAATTAGGAAACCTGTATATGGCTCTTATGGGCACCCGTTACGCCTCTTGCGCGTTCGGTTCGGTTTATGTAACTAGTTTGCATGAATTAGCCGAAACGGGTCAAACCTTATCGGTTTTATCTCAAAATCCAGAATGTGTTTAGATTACCCATATAAGACAAGTCTTCAAACTTGCCGGGTCTAAATCACATTCTATTCCGGTCTTCGCCTAATCGCGCGTTCGAACCGTATCGTGCTTTAAAACTAACCGGTCTAAGCTTAAGCTTAACTAAAGACCGTTAGGATTCTAATAGGTTATTATAAACCTTCGTTCCAGAATAGGAGCCCAGTAAAAGCTATCTGTACTTGCTGATTTGATACGGCTGGGATTGAATATTATATTTAGCTCAGGTAAATACTTTTAACTTATTTTCACTTATACAGGCTTGGGGTACGGTATATAAAATACCCCTTGGTTGGGCATTCGACCTTAATCGATTGGTGGTTAAGTATTATCGAGATGACCCGTTTAAAAATGTTTTGTTTGCTTAACGCCTTTGGGGGTTAATGACCATGTCCCGGATATCCTTGGCATCATTTTACGAAATGACCACGACCTAGGCGCGGGGTGTAGGCATACACCCGTCAGTGCATAAATAAATAATGTGGTGTGTCTATTGATCTTTAACCCGGCACGAACCGGGCTACTGAACGCATAAGGAACATGTAATCCTTTTACAAGTTTATATATTTAAATAATTATCCCAAGTTATAAAAAGTTTGTGCCACGTGCATTAAAATCAATTTTAACCATTTTTAAAATGAGTCAGTTAAATTGTATTTACCAGTATAAACTGACGTATTTTTCCAAAAAGGTTAAGTGCAGGTACTATGCGAACTAGGCTGCCTTCTCCTAGCGTCCACAATAAGTCTCGCAAGCTTGGATGTCAAACTGTTGAACAATGTTTCCTATTTATTTTGATCCGTCTGTGGATTAATTTCAACTGTTGTGATACTTGATATTACAATTATATTCGGTTGAAATATATCTTTCATTTGCTTCCGCTGTGCATTTAAATATTGTGTTGTTTGACTGTAATGTTGCCAACCACGTCACGATACTCCCCACCGGGCCCACCGTTCAAACGTGGAATTATCGGGGTGTGACAATATATTTTAACACCCCCCCTCAATTCAATACTTGAAACAATCAAACATGTTAAGGAGAGAACAAACCTTTTCATGTGGACTTGTAGACAGCCCTTTGGTGAAAATATCGGCAGCTTGATCCTCTGATTTGATACCCATAGTTTGAATAACGCCTTTAGATATTTTTCCCTTAAGAAATAAAGATCTATTTCTAAATGTTTCGTGCGTTCATGAAATACGGGATTGGCTGCTATAGAGATAGTAGCCGAGTTGTCACAAAATAATTGAATAGGTAGATTAACGTCAACCTTTAATTCTGCTTCAGCAGAAGACCTCACATGTCGTAGCACACATTGACCGATATTCTGCTTCAGCAGAAGACCTTGAAACGGTGGACTGCTTTTTACTTTTCCATGAAACGAGATTATTACCTAAAAAAAACACAGAACCCATTAATAGACTTCCGAGACCCTAAACATTTAGCCCAATCTGAGTCAGAGAAGGCCTTCATGTCACACCCCGATATTTCCACATAAACCGGTGGGACCGGTGGGGAGTATCGTGACGTAGTTGATATCATCATAGACAATTAATCACAATTATAGCGCAGGGAAGGCTTGGAAGTTTAATTACTATTACAACCCAAAATGTTCAAAGTGCGAATGAAAGAATATACAGGCGGTTGTAAAAGAGATCCACAAGCGGATCATTAAATAAATACATAAAACAGAATTCGACAGACTTTAGACATCTAGGGATTTGCAAGATCCTCTTATAATGCCAAGTAGCTCCAGCCTATTTCGTGAGGTACCTGTCACTTAGTCTTTGGAAAATACGTCAGTTTTCACTGGTGAATACAATTAACTAACTCATTTGAAAACATTTATGAAAATTGGTTTAAGTGCTTGAAGCATGAAACTTCTTTTATAACTTGGGACAATTTCATTTAAAATCTTGTATACAATTTTACATGTTTGTCATACATTTGGGGCCGATTTGGAAACCGGTCATGATTATCTAACTCACCACTTATAAAACCCACAAAGGAGTGGTACCCAACTTGTGGGTAGTTTATGTTTTAGCATTTGCATCTGTCGGGTGTATGCCTTCACCCCGTGCATAGGTCGTGGCCATTAATAACTTAAATGAGTCGAGGATATCCAGGACATAGTCGTTAACCCCAAAAGTTTATGTTATCAAACAACACAGATTAAAACGGGTTATGCGGATTTATTAATTACAATCCAACTAACTGATCACATACCCGACCAAGCGGTAATAATTTACCATATCCCAAGCTCGTATAAGGGAAACTAAGTTAAAAGTATATACCTGAGTTAAAATGCAAGAAATTTTACTCAGCCGTATGTTACTAAGACTTTATGCAAGTATCTTCTACTGAGGTTACTTAAATTAAATGATGGTTTTATTAACCTATTAGGATACTAACGGGTCTAATTTAAGTCAAGGATTTAGACCGGTTAGTTAAAAAGATGCTTTACGGTACGAAACGCTAGATTAAGCGTTGACCGGAGTGGAATGTAATTTAGACCCAACAAGTATGAAGACTTGTATAATATGGGTAAACTAAATACATTCTAGATTTTGAAGTTTAGATGACAAGGTTAGACCTGTTTTAACATTAATGCAAACTAGTTACATAAACCGAACCGAACGCGTATAAGCATAAACGGGTAACCGAATGAGTCATATACAAGTTCGATATGTTATTATGCTTAAAATATGTTATGATATCAGTAGGATATCAACATGTATGACCAAAAAGATTTTAAAACCGAATTAGGCCCCATAAGGGCATTTTGGTCATTTTAAGGTTTTATAAAAGGGATTTAGAGGTAAACAGAAGTTTTGGTCAAAAACATTCTGTAAAAATATTTAATATATGATATTATAACAGTAGAATATCATACATATGTGTGGTTTACAATTTATGGCCAAACTATGCCCCGAAAGGGCATTTTGGTCATTTCACATATGCTTTTAGGGACTTAATTGGGATACTGAGTTCATGACTTATACCTACTGTAAAAATATTTAAAATCATCTATAAAATCAGAAGGTAACAAGTCTTCAATTACTTTGCCTTGAAAGGGCATTTTGGTCATTTCGGTATTTTGACATTTTGACTCAATTACTTTGATTATTAGACAATGGACTGTTGGTATCAGCCTTCAATTCTATAATTAAATGGGCTCTAGTTGGATCTTGGACCAAACATTGTTAATATGCGCCTCTAGTTATTTTATCAATATATATATATATATATATATATATAGGGGAATGATCCATTAAAAAGTAGATTTTACCTAAGTAGCCTAAGAAGGATTGTGATGATGCTATGTGGCACTCCTTATAAGTAGGAAGAAATGACATTTTGGTCCTTATAAATAGGAGTGTGAAAATGACATGTGGCACCCCTTTTGTTTTCTAAAAGATACAACAAAATTTCGGTATTTTGACATTTTGACTCAATTACTTTGATTATTAGACAATGGACTGTTGGTATCAGCCCTCAATTCTATAATTAAATGGGCTCTGGTTGGATCTTGGACCAAACATTGTTAATATGCGCCTCTAGTTATTTTATCAATATATACATATATATACATATACATATATATATACATATATATATACATATATATACATATATATATATATATAGGGGAAGGATCCACTAAAAAGTAGATTTTACCTAAGTAGCCTAAGAAGGATTGTGATGATGCCATGTGACACTCCATATAAGTAGGAAGATTTGACAATTTGGTCCTTATAAATAGGAGTGTGAAAATGACTTATGGCACCCCTTTTGTTTTCCAAAAGATACAACAAAAAAATCTAGTACAAAAAATCCAGTACAAAAAGTATAGCACAAAAAATGCAGTACAAAAAACATAGCACAAAAAATACAGTACAAAAAAATATAGCACGAAAAAAGTCAGCACAAAAAATATAGTACAAAAAATCCAGCACAAAAAATTGAGAAAAAAATTTAAGACAAAAAAAGTTCAGCACAAAATTAAAGATAAAAAAACGTTGGATTTTATGGTGAAATTTTTATGAAAAAATAATGTTGTATAAAAAAGTTATGAATGTTTAAATATGCATGTGTCTTGCATGTGGAGAGAGAAAGTCAATAAATATGATTTTTCCAAGATATTCTTACACTCCTCTTTTTTCCTGCATTTTCATCTTAACAATTGATTTGAAAAATGAATTATTAAGATTGCTTCTCATCCTACTTAGGCAAAATGAACTTTTTATTTGATCTTACACACACACACACACACACACACACACACACACACACACACACACACACAGATATATATTATAAAATAATTCAAGCCAACCGAGTCAAACCGAACCGAGCGGAGCTATGCTCATGCTTGATTCGTTTCAAACCGAACCGATCCGAACCGATCCGAACCAAGCACCTTTTTCAACCGAGCAGTATCGAACGAGCAAATTCCGAAAATTTTTCGATCGAGCATCGAACGAGTCTCGAGCGTCGAGCAATTTGAACAGCCCTATAAGAATGTTCTAGCATGCATAACATATTAGCATAACAAATAAGCATGTTAAAGGATTGAGTATTGGCATTAGTTTGATTGTATGTGTGTGAAAGTGTGTTTAATACGGATACATGTTGCAACCCAAACATGTCACATGTACAGATATCAAAACTAAAAACCAATCCATCACATTAAATAAAAAGATCCTAAACACATTTTATTACATTACTGAAATAAAGAATCTTAGTCAGCAACTTTCTAACGCTTCTCACTGAAATCCCAGATTGTCCCAGATTACCTGTAAGACAAATAAGACAAACAAAAAAAAAAAAAAAACAACGACTGAGCCAAAAATTGCTCAGTAACGGAGAAATCACTAGTACAAGTAAAGTCATATCAGTGAAAAGCAAAACATAGCATAACAGAACTGAGACCGAACTGAAACGGTTATTGATACGAGTACTGAAAACAGATACCGACGCATGACTGATACAAAAGCTGATACACAAATCGATCTAAAACTGTAACAGAAACTGATAGTGAAACAAAGGCCAGTCATATGCATATCTAATATCGAACCCAACACAAAACCGATGTAGAGATTGATACATCGTTGACCATATTAAGTAAAGCATTTTATCTTGTATAAACAAACTTATTTTAAAACATCTTTTAAATAATCTAGTATTTGTATAACAAGAAAAATTTATAACCTATCATTTCTAAATGAAACGTACGAATAAATCAATAACTAATAACTATGAATATTCTGAACAACGCTGAATAATGCTATTATTTTTAAAACAAGATACTTGGCAAAACTATTTTCTTATATTATGCTTTTAAAAATATATCAAAATAAAATAGTTTAGCACATTTCATAGCAAATCAACATTAGACAAAAGAACCAGTTTTCTAACTTTGAAAAGTTATATTTTAGAGATAGAATAATTTAAATAATCTGGATTTCAAATGAAATACTTATAAAAGTTTCGTAAATTGACATGGAAAGCCGATACAGAAACAAAACCAAATACGCAAGCCTAAACATTTTAAATACCATCTAAAATCTTATAATCTTTAAAAGAAAGGCTTATCGAAACTATTATCTTTAATAAATGTTTAGATTCAAATTGATATCTATTAATCAATCAATATTCATAAGTTATTATTTAGTCAAAATAACTATTTTTATAACTTTAGAGATTTATATTTAGTAAACAAAATACTTTAGGTAACCTGAGTTTATATGTAGAATAATAAAATCCTTACGAAATTTCTTAAACCGATCAGAAAAATCGACACAAAACAAAGACAGACTGAACAACAAATATCGAATAGACACTGAATCAAATACTGAATACAGATACTGTCGGACACAGACTAAACGTATAACACAAAATCTAAATCCAAACCGAGACTGATACTGAGACGAAAGTGATACAAACCGGTACAGATACTGAGTCAAAATAGACATAGCTAATGCATAACAGAATCGGGTATTGAACATAATAGAGGCATAATTAACCCGATACACAATCGGAAACATAACCAAACGCATACAAACATATCAGATATATCAGACTAGATACTTAACATATTCACATACAGAAACATACTAACTTACACGACAACTATATATCAACAAAATAAGTCGTGTAACACAGAAGCACTCAGAGCCAGAAACAGAAACAAACTGGTACACTGCTAGCTAGTCCATGCACCTATGAGATGGTGAGTATGGCGTGCACCCATTATTCCAATATCTAGACAAACAAACTCAAAGTCAGGACTAAGATCGATCTATACGCCTCTAGTAGCTAAGGTGCTACACAAGAACGAGCTAGAGATGCCGTGAACTTTGATTACGCACTGTCACTATAGGTGCATGTTAGGTTAAACAAATTCAAAGCGATATGTGACCTAGATACATATATTAGCTAAACAAAACAAATTAGATGAAAATTTTGTGTTTATGAAGAGGATTATATACCTTTTTCTTGAGATCGTTTCTCTTCGAGTTAATTACATCGATAGCAAACTTGACGATGATTGTTCAAAAAGCAGCAGCTCCGGTGATGGCTAACATGTTCCTTCTGCCTCCTTTTCGTGTCGACATCGTATCTCCGGTAGAGAGCGGTCGTCGATGCAGCGGTGAGAGGCCGTCAATGTAGCGGCGACTGGGCATCGGTGGGATAAGTTTGTGTCTTGATGGTTGATTTAGGGATACAATTGATGGATCAATGATTTAGGGTTTGGAGGGGAAGTCTGTCACACCCCCAAAATACCACATGCGGAAA
This sequence comes from Helianthus tuberosus, assembly GCA_030545235.1. Classification (NCBI taxonomy): domain Eukaryota; kingdom Viridiplantae; phylum Streptophyta; class Magnoliopsida; order Asterales; family Asteraceae; genus Helianthus; species Helianthus tuberosus. Next base: position 26,772,335 of record CM060405.1, read on the forward strand.
CCCCCGCGAGACGTGTGACGTACCAGGATCTAACCACTAATCACATTGAACTCATAACAAGATTACAATTAAAAACTTTCATTCATTAACATAAATTGTTACAAAACATTAAATTTAATTCATCGTGTTCAGCGGAAGCATAAAACATTAGTTAAGTGTTTCATAAACCATATGTATGAAAACCATTAGACTTGTCATGCGATTCCATGTATCTTGACCCATGACCACTCCAGCCTCCCAGACAGCAAGCTCCACATCAACACATATCTATAAACTGCGAGCATGCAAACAAGTGTATCAGACAACGCTGGTGAGTTCACAGTTTTATGAAAACGTTTGGTTACCAAGTGTTTATTCCAGTTTAATAACAATTCCGAAAGTAATGTTGATAATAACTCGAGTACCGTACAAGATGGCTTCCAGATTGTTTTCCCCGTCCCCAATGCCCCCTATCTAAGCATTGGTCATGATTAAGGTCATTAGTTCACGCCCGTCCTCTCAGGTACGGTGTGAGGTTGCCAAGCCTAATAGCGCTATCAACTAATACCCCGTTACCTCTCAGGTAACTATTCGGTATAAGATGGGACTTAAAGTGATAGGAAATTAGTGTATTGTCTAACATTCCAGTTTTACCCAAAAGACTTATTCCTCTCAGGAATACCCATTTGACTGTCCCACCCACCGGGACGCATGCTCAAGAGAAATGAACTCACCTTAGATTGCTCGGTATGTTAATTTACCCATTCCAAGTTGGTCAACCATACCCTACTGTGGTTACCAAGAATAGTCAGTATAATGTTCACATGTATCACGTATCCAACGTATACGTTACACAAGTATCATACAAGTAAAACACACGTCCTTATACGAGTCGTAACTGTTAATCATGCAACCCATTGATCCATATCGTTTGTCGTAAAGTCACACAACAAGTGTATGGGTTTCGTATGCAAATCAATCACTTAACAGTACATGTATTTTCACAGATTGCATTTGCTGCTAAGATCACAGTTTATCACATAACAAGTATCCTGTTCTCAAACAACTCTACATCCCATGTGCATGACACATAACAACATTCACAGATGTACTGTCTACTCACACAAGTTAAGTCAAGGTCCTCATTTCTGGTTAACATTAATATCATGCAACAAATAGAATCTCATCAACACAAATAACACTTATCATATTCAATCTGCTTCACTGTTCTGTCCATGTGCCTACACGGCGAAGAATCCCAATGACGAAGAGCTATTCTTCGTCGCGAACGAATGCGACGAAGAACCATAATGGTTCGTCAAGTACCACTCAACGAAAAACCCATTCTTCGTCGAGTTACATTCTTCGCCGGGGAAATCCTTCGTCGCTCCTCATCAAATAGTTACAACAAATCAAGTCAATTACAGTTTCAATATTCCAAGATCCGTATTCATTGACTAACGGTTACATTACATTCTACAAACATCAATCATCGATCCTATCATATGAATCACAGATTCACGCATTCAATCATCAATTAACAGTTTCAATACCCATTACGAATATGCTATGCAGCCAAGTTAATTTCATGTACTCTTGTATGAACACCTATAAGTCTTTACAAAACACACAGTTTAGCCGTATGCTTTACACATGCAACACAGGTATCTATAGTTATCACAATCAGCAACCCTATGTTATCAGTTTCATTCTAAGACAGAAAACGCATCCATGATTCACGAGTTACATCAATAATTAACGGACCAACAACCATTGGTTTACTAACCATGATATGTAAAGTGAGGGAGGGGTTTATGCTAGAACGAGGAGTCTCCCTTGCTACCGTCGGTCGTCCCTCTTGCTGCCATCGGTCGCCGGGTAGAACCAGGAGCACTAGGGTTTGCAAACTATCGTGTTTGTGAGATCCTGAAACCCTACATAACCCCGTGTGCGTATACATTCTAAATACAAGGGCCGAGTCCAGTTTATGCCCGTGGGTGTTGGGCCGAGGATAATTTGGGCCGAGAACCCCTTTCCGACGAAGACTCTCTTAGACGAAGAACCACACTTCGTCAAGTATGCTAAATGACGAAGAACTATCTTCGTCATGAGGGTTCGTCAAGTACGTTAATGGCGAAGAACTATCTTCGTCATGAAGGGTTTGTTACGACTATCTTCTTAACGTCTACTCATAAACAGTTCTTAGGCTTTCATTAAGTAACCAACATAACAATACATATATCCTGTACATAATACATCGTAAAACGATTTGCGTAAACAGGATTGTGAAGCAAGTGATGCGTAGAGAAAAGACCTTGAGATTTTGGGTTGTCACATCGTGGATTGTGAGATCCCATATCGGTTGCGAAGGGGAACAAAAGCTTCCTTGTAAGGGGATGGATACCTTCACCATCATGACACGTTTTTAAAACCGTGAGGGGCAGAAGCTGAGGGTGTGCTGGCTGCCAAAGCAGACAATATCATAGTGTGGTTACGCTGGGCTATTACAGATGGTATCAGAGCCAGGGCCGGACCGGTGGTGCCAGGTCCCGCGAGGACGCTGTACCCCTTAAGGGGGTGGATTGTGACATCCCATATCGGTTGTGAAGGGGAACAAAGGCTTCCTTGTATGGGGCTGGATACCTTCACCATCATGACGCGTTTTTAAAACCGGGAGGGGCAGACGCTGAGGGCGTGCTGGCTGCCAAAGCGGACAATATCATGGTGCGGTTACGCTGGGCGGTTACAAAGTCTATAGGAGCGGGTACTTGGGGGTAATGATTTTGGGTAGTAACTGAAAATGTGGGGGGAGATGATATTTATATTTAAATTTACAATTTGCGACCGTGTTAAGACAGCTTACAACTTTTGAGTTGCAACCGCCGTTTATGATTTAATTTTTATTAACTGTTTTAAATTAATTCTGAGTCTGACTTGCAACCGGAACAAGGCGGTCGCAAAATTTGCGATTGTTTTGCAACCGGGCGTGGGTTGTTCTAATTGATTGCGACTGTTTCAATTTCGGTCACAAATAAGTTGCTATTCCTGCAACCATCTGTTTCGATTGCAAAATTTGATTGCAATTGCCAAATTTTCTAGTAGTGATTGGTTGTAATTAATTATGGATAAAATATTATTTTATAGTATGAGAAAAATAATTTAATTTACTTTTGTAATTTAAGATTTACACTTATCATCAGCGACGGATTAGGAATTTTTTCCTGTTGGTGCGGAATATTTTTAAAGATTTTAGGCCCCTACCTATATAAAAAATCGGTTCATAACGGGTTAGATCGAGTCTGGTCGGGTCATATAAGACAAAATAACATCAAACTAAAATTTATATAATTATAAAAAACGCGTCAAACGTCGTTACAAACGTATTTAAAATTGTGCTCTATAGGTTTTTATTTTTTGAAATCTATCCAAAACGTCATCTAGAGATACTAAACATTACATCAATTCATTACATTCTTACTCATGGTTCCTATCACATATAAATCGCTCCATAAGTTCATAAAACAACACTAAACACTTAAACAAAATAAACAATCATGTTCAACCTTAGTCCATAATTTTCAATTTTATTTTCAAACATTCAAGCCCTAGTATTAAATATTGATAAGTTGTAACTAATCATTTAAATAAACAAAGCTACAAACAAAACAGCAAAATCATTTACCTATAAGTCTAGAACAACCAAAAAAACATAAAAATATCAAACCCTTATGCATCTATATTTTCTACTAATTATCACGTAAAACAACAAAAAAAGCAATAAAGAAACCATACTAGTTCTATATGGCATGATATGGGTCGGATGTGCCGGAATTTTGGCTTTTCCGGCAAAAAAAAACCATCAGGTCGTGAGCAGTGCCGTTAAGTCGCTGGGAGTTTTTTTTGGGCAGGATTTAGAATTGCAATGGATGATTGAGGGTGGGTTATTTTATTTAGTTCAAATTTCATTGAGTTGTGTTTGGGCTTGGATTGATAAATATAGATTATAGATTCTGCTTTGATTGGGTTTAAGTGGTTAAAAAATAATTATATAAATTGTGTTATATACTTATATATTAAATAATAATCAGTGTTTATTTTTTTTAAAATTCATAATTTTTTATTAAGTGGGGCAGTTGAAAATTTTCAAGGGATGCGAGTAAAAATTTCTAAAGGGTGCGGTCAGGATTTCCAGCAAAGACTAACACTAAAAATTATTTTCTCAAGAGGTGCGCCCGTCCACCCACAACTTGGGGTGGGTACACCCCTACTTCTCATATTATTTTAAAGAATATATATAAGTTGTTTTATATGCTATTTGTAACTTTTTAATTTTGTAATTAAGTAAGGATAAAAGAAGAAAAATAATAATTTTAGGTGAAAAATCTTCTTAGAAATTGGTATGTGTTCTTCATTTAATTTCTTTTATTATAGATATAGATATAGATTAATATAATTAGGAGAGTACGAATCGCCAATAGTTTCAAGTTCTAATTCGTCCGGTTTCACCGTCCCTAAGTTGCATACGTTAAGATATTGTAGTCATTATTTGAAATTTTGAAACGGAACCTGACATGATATAATCAAGATAACAAAATAATACGGTTCTTTTTTTTTTTTTTTTTTTTTCTTCAGGTACACGGGAGTTCCAAACCTTTAAATACCCTCTCGCTCTTGTACATTTTAGGTTTTCTACAGTTCAAAAATTCAACCGTTCAAAAAAAAGAAAAACTAGCTATCTCTTCACAAAGCTGCTTTTTTCGGGTGCAATGAAGGAAACCAACATGATCCGCAAGATCGTCCGCCTCAAGCAACTCGTCCAACGTTGGCGTTGCCGCATCCCCCCAGGCGGCTCACTTGCGGTTTACGTTGGAGATGATCATGAACACCGCCGGTTTGTGATTCCTATACGCTTTATCAACTTGCCTGTGTTCGCCTCCTTACTCAACAAAGCCGAGGAGGCGTTCGGGTTCCAGACCACTGGAAGACTCATTCTACCATGCGACGTCGTTTTTTTCGAGAAGCTGTTGAATGCTCTAGAGAGAAACGAGCGTAGATTTGGTGCGTTGGATTTGGATGATTTTACGGAGATGTTCTCAGAGTCTTGGCCATTGATTGATTCATTGTCGTTGTAAAACTGGTGGATCAAGGAGTGGCTCGGTTTCTACTCTTGTCATGGACACTGATTAAAAAAAAATGTAAAACTAAAGAGTAGATTTCAGGGGCGGAACCAGTGCTTTGTTAGCCATAGCACGGGCTACGGCTCAAGTCGGTATTGGTAGTGTATTTTTTATATATTTTTTTTCGTTCTTATACGAAGGATACCCCTAAAATAATAAAAGGATACCCCTAAAACTGTGTTATCACCACACCATGAAGATATTTTTTTTCGTTCTTATACGAAGGATACCCCTAAAATCTACTAGATTTAGTGGGTGTGTGAGTTTTTCGTTATGAAAAATCTCATACTTCCGTTGATGGTGTTGATGATAACATTTTTGTTTGTAAGAGTTGTTGGAAAGAGTGATATATTGAGGTATAAGAGTAAAATAATAAAAGAAAACAATGAATGTTATGTCATTGTATTTAACTAGCTTTGTTTGTTTTGGGTTAAATAAACATCATCATCATACTAGATAAACCCATCAATAGCAAAAAGTTAGGGTCTGAACAGGGTAAGATGTAAACAACCTTACTTTTACCCCATAGGAATAGAGTGGCTGCTTCAAGTAGACCGCTAGTTCGATAAAGTTTTGAAACTATAGATCCTATGCTCTCACTCAGGATTGATCGAACCAAATTATTCTAGAATACAAAAGTGGCGCTCCACCAGTGAGCTATAGGGATAAACAATGAATGTTATGTCATTGTATTTAACTAGCTTTGTTTGAATTTATTCACTACGTCAAACCCTAAAAAACTAGCTACTAATTACTATGTTGGATCATAAGCATAAAACACAACTTTATATAAATCCTAACTATTTTGGAAACGTATAAGAATTATGAGATGTATTGAACAATTGATATTGATAGTGTTGGAACTTGGAAGTGGTCAAATGTGTGATGGCCCAAGCTTTAACTAATCTCCAAATTTCAACAATGAAGAATGTTGACAAAACTGAAGGGATAAGTTTGTACTGTTGCGTCAAACTAGTTACAAATATAAGTAAAACTAGTTCAACACTATACATATAAAATTACTTTATCCATTATGTTTTGGAGCATGGTCAAATATGTGATGGTCAAATATAAGGCATATATATGCACACATAATGTTAAAAGCGCGTAAATTACTCGGCAACTACTACCTTCTCGATCTTACTACCACTAACGTTCGAAACCCATGAAAGAATTATCAAATAAAATTTATCACGACACAAGTCGTGCTTTTAATATCGGCACCTATCACGCCCCATACCTATACGACCTCGACATCACTAAATAAAATGTCATTCGCCCATGCGGGACTGATAAAGCTCGATTAATCACTACGTCGTATAAAAACATTATTCGCGTGAAAACGTTTATAAAATATTTTAATCGCAAAACGCGTTAATATATATAACTCGTAGCCACATATGAAAATTGTGAAAAATATGTATGCTAACTCAGAAAATATTAAAGAAAAAGAGGATTAGAACTCACTGGTTACAAAGCTTCCAGATCCACGAACCAACCGTACTGCAAACTCGTCCTCAAGCACGAGCCTATAAGCTTAAATTAAATTAACTGACCTGCTTGTGTACCTGGTTAAATTAATTCACCAACTTGCTTGTGTGTAACTGGTTAAATTAATTCACCAGCTTGCTTGTATGCTTGCTTATTTTAATACTATATATTGACATGCTCGTGAGCCTGCTTGCTTCAATCTTTTGCTTTTGTTTCGATGTATGGTAAGCTAGTTTGTATGCTTCACCCATCACTACAAGAATATGGAGGAGCAATAACGGCGACACCAATAGCGTCGACAGGCTATATGTCGCCGCTATTGGTCGATTCGGAACCCAGTGTCCCACAATAAACCCCAGCCACTAATTCCTTATCATGATCGAACGGCTGGGGTTTATTCCTCAACCGATGCTTGCTTCCTTATGATCCCTTTTTTTATTATAATCACAACAGTAGCCATCCCAAGTTGCCTAATTAAAACCCTCACCACATGCAAGATTAACAATCAATCGGGTCCCTTTATGCACTTCAACTTGCAAACACACGGGTTCACCTTCATATCAAACTCCATGAAACAAAGTTATCGTCATCACCATCCCATGAAGCATGTTCAACATCACAATTATCCCCATGCAATTTGGTAATTTAAACTGTTACATCTTGGTTACCACTTCCTAACCCAAGAGTACAAACCTATGGTTCAAATATGAAACATTATGACCAATATTCTTATTCTAACTCTTGACTTTTGTTTTTTTCTTTTAATTTATAAACTTGCATCACCCTTTTAACTTATAAGTTTGCAGGCTATAATACACATCACCCACATCATTAGTAACCATCATCATCCATTCATGCATACCTATGTTGCACTTTCCCTCTCATCTATCCCAGACGATTTTTCGAGAAGCCAAGGAAACTCTAATCTCACTTGTTTGATCTTCATCTCCATCTCTAGGTAATCTATAGGTTTTATGTATAGTTTTAGTTGCATGTTGGCTGCGTTTCTTGATTATACATGAGTTCTTGATCTTGTTTTGATTCTTGATGCATGATAACATGGATTCTATGTGTTAGTGTTGCTAGAAACATGTATTTTAATGTCTAGATGATGGTACTTGTTAGTTTAGTAACTCTATGATCACGTATGCATGCTAGGGTTTTGGGTATGTATGATCTTGATAATGAAACTTGATGCTAAATTCGTATATGTGATGTTGTTGGGGTTTTTGATTGTTGAAAATAGTGTTATAATGTCATAAACATGTTTTAATTGAAAGCTGAATTCAAACAGAACCTGATCAGAATTTATAGCCGATTTGTATCGGCTGTAGCATGGGCAAAACTTGACAAAAACATGTGTTTATTGAGTCTAAAATATAATTCCAGGAAATATTTTTTAAACCCCACTGGAATCATAATTTTTCGATGAGTTTTGATATTTTAAATGAATTTTTCTGTGCCAAAGGTGCAGGTTGCGTTTTTCGGCAGAAATTGCAGCCTATTAAGAATGTCATAACTTAGTCAGTGTTTGGAAATTATATGTGAAATTTACACAGTAGGTAGTGCTACGAAGTTACAAAATTCTACAACTGGAATTTCAATAAAAGAGTTAATGATGATTTTTAAATAATTTTTACCGTAAACTGTGACCAGAATGTGACGAATCACACCTAGGTGTACTATTTGATTTTTGGTGAATTTTATATAAGTGTTTAGGGAATGAGAAAATTCCACACGCATTCTTGGATTAAATGACATGCCTTGTAATTTATTTGGAATTTTTATGATCCATTTACTATTTTAAATCAATTCCACAAAACAGCCCAAAATCGGACATATTGGCTGAACGGGCTTGAAGTTTACGCGAGTGTTTCTAAGTGTGTTGCATATTGTTTCAAGGTAGGAATGATTGTTTGAAACCCGAATGGGTATAATTTAATGTGTGCATGTTATGCTATGAACACGTGCACGAAACCACATGATTGAACGTCTATGTGTCAACTTGTTTACTTGTTATGTGTTAGATACATGTAGAGTTACATGTCTTGTATGAACGCACACACTAACAAACCTAATGGTAACCATAATAGAAATGGTTGACCACATCAGCTCGTAATTCATTTAAGTCATACCGAGCAAAATAAATGTGAGTTGACGGCCCCTACTCTTTAAACATTTATAAAACACAGGGGAGAAAATATGTATCACATTACTGCAAGGTAATGCCACGTTACGGGAACGTAATGCATAATGTTATGGTAATATAACGTCTTTAGCTACTAGATTTTTTGTTATATCGTTATGGTCACAAAGTAGAATTTTATCACATAAAGTCCTCACAAACCTCGGACAGTTAGTATTTGGTAGATAGCGGGGGAATTTTGAGTAGTACTACTACTAGCTAGACCGGTAATGGTTAACGGGTGTAGAATTGGCCTAACTTTCGCCATCGTCAGTGATTGACCTTGCAAACAGAGGCAACAACAGTCAACTTCATTTTCGAACAATTTCGTGACGTAACATAGGTTAGCTACCTACAATATAACAAGTAACTGCTAAACACTATAATTATTGTTTGGGTTGGAACGGTGGAAACTTTTGGGAAACAACTTACTTTGTAACTAGGAACTAAAACCTGTGAACTCACTCATTATAATTGTTGACACTTGTTTCTTGCATGTTTTCTCGGGTCGCTAAGGTACTCACGGTTTAGGTGCACAGCCTGGATATCAAAAACATTTTTCTTGATGATGCATTATTACATTATTTACATTGGTTTGGGCGTTTGTTTTGGCGCACACTTTACTTTACATTTATTTACGCTTTCGCGTTTTCGTTAACTATTTATTGGTTGTTTGGTTTAAAACGTATTTTTCTCATATAGAGGTCGTTCTATATGACTAGTGTCTTAGATCCTGCTTTGTCACGCGCCTAGCGATGAAACCCTGCAGGTGGATTTTTTAGGGTGTGACAACCATTGACACCATCTCCACCCGATACCATAACCGATCACCACCGCCATCGCACCTGACACTACACCGTCCTTTCTCGTCATCACCTTCACTACACACCGTCACCATCCACAACTAGCGTGAACACCGTACATGGCCTTCTAGCTGCTTCCATCATTCTTGTCGTACGCCATCAGTACCACCCCTCGATACCATCGCCTTCGTCACCTCATAGCCAACCACCATCATTTGCATACCACACATTGCCCTCATTACCTTCATCCATAGTGTTGGTATCATAGTTAACGGGTTCCCAGGCCCAATCGGACCGAGAAAAAAGTTGATCACAAAGATACTTGTAATCATAATATATATCACACCACTTCATGATTAACCGAAAAACAAGAAACCGAAACTATAACCGAAAATATGAAACTGAAACTTGATAACTTGAACTTTAAACTGTACGTTTACAAAGAAACTTGAAACCCTTAAATACTTGTTGAAGATGTGTGTGTGGAAGGAGAAGTTGATCAGCGAAGGGATGTGTCGTTCCCTCAATAACTGTTTGTACGGTTATACCCATAAAAACGCGCACCCTTTCATAATCAAGCCCAACTAAATAAACTTTAACCCTAATGGACTCTAAGTTAATGACCCAATGTTTAATGGCCTTTGGCCCAATTCGAAACAAACAAATAAAAACATAAAACATAATTGTTCGACCCAATATAAACTAATAAACATAAGCATACGAGCGGCCCAAATCCGAATCACCTAAAGTACGTGATTATCGTCTTCAATCTCTCTCCTAATCATGAAAATCCGTGATCCGCTTGCTTCCTCTAGTCGTCGTTGTTGCCGGTGACTTCAGTAGTTATCACCAAGTCCGGTTCTTCTTCATTTTCGACAGCTTCTTCTTGTGCCTTCTTCGAGCTTGCTTCATTCGCGTCCGATGCATTCTTGTCTTGCTTTTTCTTCATTAGATCGAAGTACCACTCGATTAGTTCTATGTAGTAGATGTAGGTGATCTTCACTACATGCCCTTCGTCTGGTGCAAAGTCACACTCTCATGCTACTTCATCCCATAGATCATATTCAATCACCTTCTTTATCCCACCTTTCACGGTTACCACTTAGCAAGATGAGACTTATTTCCCTACCGTCAATCAATTTCGGTGGCATAGTATTCTCTTTGAATATCTAGAGGAAACATGGTATGAACCACATGAGAATTTCCTCGAAAGTGGCGCTATAGAACCTTTCATGCCCGACCAACTCTTCATGTAACAACATCAAATCCAACACTTCTAGGCAAATTTCAACAATCATGTCTGGCATCCTCTTCGTCTTGGGAAAGAACCATCACCTTTTGACGTAACTCTTCTCGAGATTGCAAGGGATTATCCTTTATACCCTCGTAGTAAATCATGAAACCGATCTTTGCCTTTTTCGAGTAAACAATCTCTTTGTTTTTAGTACCCGAAGTACCTTCTCCGTTCTTCTTTCTATTCTTCTCTCTTTCCTCTCGAATTCCTTCTCGTAATACCCCTCAACATATTCCTTAAGTTTTCTTTTTTTCTTTGCGGTGCCCAATTTCAACATCTAGACCCTCATAGAATTTGTCTAGATACTCCCCTTCCAATTCTACTTCCGACTTATTCTCAATAACATCAAACCATTTCACACGAGTACTGAACATTTTCTTTAAAACACAAGTGTCACCAGTGGTGACCAATTCATTTCCTTAAAACAATAATTGCTCTACACTTAGGACATTTTTCTTGAGGGTCGGAACGTAACTCACACACGGTGTGGTTTTACTTTTCCCATCCACCGGGATCTTAACTTTGCCAACCCCATGAACAAATGAAAATTCTTTTTTTCTTATCATTCGTTGTCACACCGAAATGTCTCTTAAAACACTTAAATACATTCTTATTGCTCGTCATGTGTGTTTTAAAACTTGGATCCAAAACCCAAATTGGATCCCAACATCCTCCGCAAGTATCACTAACCAAATAATCACTTTCTATTGGCAACAGGCTTAGGTTAATGTACTTACTTGAACATATGGAAGCGACGTGCCCATATTGTTTGCATGTGAAACAGCGAAGCCCGACCTTCCTCGGTCTCCCAACCGGTGTACTTCCTTTCAGGCCAAACTTCTTCGCAAAACCCTTGGAACCATCTTCTTGGGAAATATTTTGACGGGTGATTTCCATGAGCGACTGGATGGCTTCCCTAGCGCGTACTGTTTACCTTTTCCACTGCCCTGGCCACACTTTCCAGTGTTCATTCTGGAATCACCAAAATCGGCACCAACCGACTTGCCTTTATTCCTCAGACGATTTCCAGAACCATCATCTGCGTTGTCGATCTTCACCAACCTTTGGCTCTGATACCTATGTTGGTATCATTGTTAACGAGTTCCCAGGACCAATCGGACCGAGAAGAAAGATGACCACAAAGATACTTGTAATCACATCATATCACACCACTTCATGATTAATCGAAAAAACAAGAAACCATAACCGGAACTGTAACTAACCGAAAATATGAAATTGAAACTTGATAACCTAAACTTGAAACTGTACGGTTACAAAGAAACTTGAAACCCTTATATACTTGTTGAAGAGGTGTGTGTGGAAGGAGACGTCGATCATAGAAGGGATGTGTCAATCCCTCAATAACCGTTTGTACGGTTATACCCATACACACACGCACCCTTTCATAATCAAACCCAACTAAACAAACTTTAACCCTAATGGACTTTAAGTTAATGACCCAATGTTTAATGGCCTTTGGCCCAATTTGAAACAAACAAATAAAAACATAAAACATAATTGTTCGACCTAATAAAAACTAATAAACATAAGCATACGAGCGGCCCAAATCCGGATCACCGGAAGTACGTGATTAACGTCTTCACATATCACCTGCATTATATGGCTGCAAACCACCACCAAAAGAATTACAACATGGTAGCTCCGTAAACACACTTTGTTCACATGGAAATTCATCACCCCACATAAAATTTGCACGACAGAGTTCAGATTATGCCTCTAAATGTGTGATTGGGTTATTCCGAATAACCGAGGTCAAGGATACAGTAACGGGATACCGAAAAAACCCCAGAATTGAAAGCTTGATGATTGGGAATTGAAGGAAACCCATTCTCGGATTTTGATTGCTAGTTTCTCTCCTTGACGGCTATGATGTGAAGTAGGGTTCCATTGGAATGATTATGGGGTTTTGTAGGAAATGAATTATATAGAAGTTAAACTAAAACCCCTTAAATTCATTCAAGTTGCAACTAGTTCCCAAAGAATAATCCAAGTTTATAATTTACTTAATGCCTCCCTCAAGTTCCACCAAACCGAAACCGTCGCGTTAAAACCACCCCCCGTCTTATACTAGCAGGACCTGTTAATTATTCGCAAAATGATGTAAGAAAATTCGGGATGTTTCAAATGGTGTGGTGTGTGAAACTCCTCGCCCGCCCTACCAAACCACTCCAAACCTCCCTTGTTGGAGATGCTCTAAGAATGCTTGTAGAATGGAAAGGAAAATTGATGTTTTTGGTGTATGTGTGAAAATCTGATGTTGGGTACATGTTACTCATTATCTATCTGGTTTGTCATGCCCATTTATGATCTTATATGTTATGCTCATTTATGATCTGATATATAACGTTAAGACCTAATCTTAAATATCAAATATTCAAGTGCACTTCGAAAAACTATAACAATATCAACTTTATAATCTCTTAATCTATATATATATATAAACATGATAAATAAGGGCTTAGGTGTCATGTTATGAGGGCTTGAGAGATGAGGTGGCATCACCATAGGGCTTCTTGAAATTGGTTTTGGCTCCAAAAAATTCCACCTTTTTTTTTCGGGTTACGCGGCATCCGAATAGCTTGATTCCGACCCGCCCATCAAAAAAATGGATCCGTATATAATAGATCTTTTGTTCATAATATACACAAAGATATCAGTTCTTTCTCTTTCTTCTACACGTAAACCAAGAAATCCTTTGATCTTCATCCACTTCATCGATTCTTCCTCAAAATCTTCTTCGGTAATCTTATACTTTTTGATACCTCAAAATCTTCTTCGGTAATCTTATACTTTTTGATACCTAATCTGTTTATTGTGTATGTTGTTCATGTAATTTAGTTTAAATGTTTGTTTCCGTTTCCGATTTTGTTTATATATCTTCAATATTATACAAGGATCTGTTGTTGTTCTTGATCTTTTATTTCTGATTAAACCGGAAACCCAAACCATTATCGAGATTGTTTGTTCTTTAGTGGTGCTGTTATTTTAGTAAAGGATTGTGTTTTGATTAGGTTATATATCTTCAATATTATACAATGATCTGTTGTTGTTCTTGATCTTTTATTTCTGATTAAACCGGAAACCCAAACCATTCTCGAGATTGTTTGTTCTTTAGTGGTGCTGTTATTTTAGTAAAGGATTGTGTTTTAATTAGGTTGAATGTTAATATTTACGACATAATTGTATTTGAATAATTTTGTATTTTTGTAAATTACTTTAAATGTTTGATTCCTTTTCCGATTTTGTTTATATATATTCAATCTTATACAAGTATATTTTGTTGTTTTTGATCTTTTATTTCTGATTAGACCGGATAGGGCAACCATTATCGAGATTGTTTTTTCTTTAGTGGTGCTGTTATTGGGTATCACATAAAATTATGTTAAGATTTGTTGATTTTTAGTAATGGATTGTGTTTTGATTATGTTGACATTTAATGTTTATGACATAATGTATTTGAAGAATTTTGATTTTAGTAATGGAATCAAATTTTGCTTATTTGAAATTCCTGTTTGAACTTATATAGTTGTACTCTTATGTTTTGATGGTCTAATTATAACTCTTATCGTGTCATGTACCAGGCATCCGTAGAGAGTTGAAATGGTTTATGGATTCGCTGCTCGTGTACTTAACAACGACAGGAAATCGTTGGTTAGTATTAATCATATAACAATCTTGGACCAGGATAAATTATGTTTGTAATATGTTGTCTGTGATTATACATGTTATAATTACTATTAACATTACATACTGTGTTTGTTTATAGAAACTTCCGGCATTGTATGGCGACTGGATTAAAACATTCAACTACCCGGGTAAGAAAGCTGAAATCCGCACTGTAGATGGGAGGAGTTTTAAAGTAAAAGTTCAAAATATCGCAGGCGACTACTATCTTTATAACGGGTGGGTTGATATGGTCACTTCTTTGAAGTTACCATCCAATTCCTGGTTGGTTTTCCAATTTGAAGAAGCTTTATCTTCTTTTCGTCTCATTTACTTTTATCAAGACATATCTCTTGCGCCGTCTGAGTATTTCTACTACCAACCTGGAAATCTAAAGGACCGAGATAATTGCATGGTACTTATCCAATTCTAACTTATATTTGTTTAACATTTTAACGGATATATGTTTAACATTTGAACTACTATATGTGTTTGCATATCACGTGTAGTATGTGAATAGGATGTTTGTTCATCACAAGATGCTCAATACTTTTCCGATATATCCTGCTGTGGTACGGTCGTCCGGTAATCGTAAATGGTTCGTCCGTATGGAAGTTTTTGACAATGATCTCTATATTACAACTGGTTGGAGTCGAATAAAAAAGGAGATGTCTATTACTGATCATCATTTGGTGGTTTTTGAAATGGTTGATTTGAGGACATATGAGTTGAGTGTTTTCTGTTGCAAGCCTACCCTATTAACTCTACCACCAGAACTACATGCTACAAAAAAAAGAACCTACAAATGAGGTGATTGAAGTTTCTGATGATGATTTGCCTAATCCCATTCCTGTAGTTGGTGTTGAAGAAAATCTGGATGACGAAGTACCGGTTGTATTTCGTGTGGACAATCATTATGTAAGTTTTTGATTTTTACCTTTTTATACTACTAATGTATGTTGTGTTTTGTATTCTTTATAATTTGATGACTCATGTTTAAGAACTTTAATGTTTAAATTGTTTTATTGGTATTCGTAGCGCCTGAAAAAGAAGTGGGCACAATTGCATGGTTTGGATCGTAAGATGGATTTGATTATCCAGGACTCCGCTGGTTTGACTTGGGACGTCTCCATTGGTGTCGAGCACTCTCAAGGATGTCCGCGGTACAACGTGACTGGTATGAATCATTTTGTTCGAGACAAACAGTTGGTAAGGGATTCCGAGTTTCATATGGTTTATGTCAAAAGTAAAGGTATGTTGATTTACCATTGAGGTGGTGAAGGTAGATGGGATGTGTTGGTGGTTAAGAACAGTATAATGATCTTTACGTTTGGTGGTTAGAAACAGTGGAATTATGTTTTGGTTTTTTGGTTATTTTGTTACCTATGTCTGTTTAAGTTGGTCCGCTACTTTAGTTTTATTAACGATAGGTTAGCTTACTAAGTTTTGCATGTGATGTACATGTTTTATTATTATCGGTTAGCAACTTTTTTGATCATGTTTTGTAAATCGTTTAACGTTACTAATTTGGATATTTGAATCATAATGGTATGAATGATAACTATTTATTAATTGCTATGTTGTCAAACTTAGTATCATATTGTAAGTATTGTAATATTCTAATCTATATATATATCAATCAACAAATAATATATTAAATTTATAAAACAAAAATTATTTAATTAATTCGATAATGAATACCGAGTAAATTCACGAGTAAATTAGAAGTTTAAAATTAATAATGGTTTACATTTTAATTAAAGAATTTTATAGGTTGCTATATTTGTGCTGATGTTTTTTAAAATTAAATTTATAAACATTTAACTAAATTACGAATTTCAAGTTATACGTTATAATACATTTAATTAATAAACATTGTATAATATAAATTTGTATGTAACTTCCCAATTTAAATTTTATGGTCAATAACTGCCAAATTTAAGTTTCTTTCAATAGTTACTGTACAGACTTTTATAAAAGTTTAAATTTTCAATTTAAATTTTATGGTCAATAACTGCCAAATTTAGTATTCTTATTCATCGTAAATCATTATGATCAAGCTAATCAAATTGTCAATTTACTCAAATTTTTTTTACCAATAATTAAGAGATTATATATTTATTAAAACTTCCAAATATAATTTTCAATAATTTCCAAATATATTCTTAACGTATTGAAGATGATTCATTCCATTTATAATTCATTCTTCATATAAGTAACAATAACATTTCCCTCCAATACATATCATATTATTTTTTCTTTTTGTTTTTCTTCAAGAAGGTATTATCGAAATATATTTGGGTAATACTCACTCTCTTTTGATTTATGAAAAATAACTAATTAAATGTGGTTATTATATGTGTATATTTTTCCTAGGTTTGTTCGTATCATGGAGAATATCCCGTTCGATTTGGTGCTCATGGAAATTTTTGTTAGGCTTCCTCTCAAATCAGTTGGTCGATTCAGAACTGTATGTAAGGATTGGTATGAAGCACTAAGTAGTTATGAGTTTCTGATGAAGCATACGACCCGTGTTAGCAATAGATTGGTAAGATCTTTTTGTCATATTAGAAATAGAATGAATTTAGATTCATATTTATATTTAACACTGCTTATAGTAATTTTAAAAATTTTTCCGATATTTGTAACAGGAAGAACTTCTTGAAGAAGGGATTCATCCGGATCCTTATGTCATTTGATAATATGAGGGGCAAAAATGATTTGTTTGATCGTGTTCTTCTTTTTGAATAGATATCTGTTTTCAATTATTTATGGATAATAATCCTACTTATTTCTTTCGTTTAAGTTTGCAAATGTTCGGTGTTATATTTTTTCTTTATACTAATACAATGTCATGAATGTCTTGTATCGGAATTCTTTTTGATATGTGTTGTTCTCAATTTTTTTATCTATTTCGTGGGCACAAACTCTCTTTGTTATAATACAATATTGTTACCAAATTACGCGTAAAAAATAATAGTTATAAATGTAATATTATCAAATGTAAGATGTAAGATTTAATATTGTTTTGATTATTGTTAATTATAACGTTCCATAATTACAAAAAATACCATAATTTTAATTTGGAAAAGTTAACAACTTTATAAACAAAAATATATTATATATTTTATTATATTTAACGTTTACAAATTATTCGTTGTCAATGTCATTGTGATATATTAAGTGAAATAAGACAACTGTTTTATTTAATTATATTTGGGAATTCCTCAATTATGGACAAGTTACCATACTAATATTCTATTATTATATTACAGTTGTTATATATTCATATTTAAGGTACGTAATTAAAATGATATGTTTTATATGGCATGATTATAAAAATAGTTTGGATGTTAATTTAATAGTCAACTATTATAAAACTTTAAATTTGAATTAACATAGGTTTTGACCAAGCAAAAATGACTGCTAAAAATTAAATGTACGATACAATGCAAAATATTATTTAATTAAATTACCAAATCCTTTCCTTGAATAACCATTTAATAAAACGTTAAAGATTTTATAAATTGATTAATTATAACGTTCCAATCTATTATAAATAAAGCAAATTTTAGTTGGTCAAATTATTTGTGTTGAGATAAAAGGTATGTATCTCCAACTTAGAATTTCGGTTTGGTTATTTATCTTTAATTAGGTTTTGGTTTTTATTTGCCATTCATGTTCATCCGATTCACTATTCAACTATTATATGTTTTGTAGATCATTCTTGCAACTTGGTTGGTTACTTCAAAAAATCGAGTACATAATTCTCATCAGTTGTTTCTTATGAAATATTTTGTAGGATGGAACGTCTTGAATTTGAAATGTTTGCTAACGAAATCCTATCAAGGCTACCAACAAAGTGTGTTGCTCGACTAAGATGTGTTTCTAAACAATGGCGTTACGAATTGTCGTCACATTTGTTTGCGATTATTCACTATCGCCGTATGTCTAATAACCCGTATCGTAAGCTTATCACGTTGACAAAGTCATCAATGGATATTCATAACTTGATTGGAGGAAAGGTAGACATTTCTTCAAAGAAGATCATTTACTTCCCCGTTGACACGTGTCTTTCAAATTTAACAATTCTTGCTTCTGAATATGGTCTTTTACTGATCTCCATCCATTGGTTACCGAACGAATTGATTCTTTGGAATCCAACAACTAACAAATTTTTGAATTTGTGTGATAAGAAACCTAGACATTTTTTTGATTTAAAGAAAGATGCAGTTGGGATTTATATTGATTCATCTAATGATCTAAAAATATTACTTCTCCAACATCGGAAGGATGATGTTGTACCGCGTGTGTATTCTCGGAACACATGTCAATGGAGAACTTTAACTTTCTTGAAAGGAACGGATTACGGTTCAAGTTTATATTGGTTGTCGTCCGGAACTTTATGCAATAATGTTTTATATTTTCCTTCTCCACATTATTGGACGCCTGCTAAAAGTTATACTATTGCTTTTGATGTGGATTCTGAAACTTTCTCGAAGGTTTCCATACCACAATCTAATGATGTTATTGGTCGCCAAACCAGTTTTATCAAAATCCGCAACACACTTCATATGTTTATTGTTTGGAAGACCCCTGAAACAACCGTGAAGCTATTTAAATTTGAAGATGAAATATGGTCAGAAGTGTCGTCTTTTATAAACGTAAATTTTATTTCATTTGATTCATGGCGTAACAAATTAGCTGAGAACAAAAGTGACACTTGGTCTGTTGAGATCGATCGGTGTGGTATTATTGAGATACAAATTGGACTGAAAGATTTTCAATACTTTCACGACGTTGAGACCTTTCAAGGACTATACAATGTAGCATCGTATGAAGAAACCGTTGTCTCACCTATTTAGAATTTATAAGTTGATGTTACTTATATTGTTTTGATTTTCTTTCGACATTAACACTTTATTAAAGTGTCGTATTTCCAATTTCCAAATCCTTATAAAATAAAAGATTTATTATATTTCAAAAATTGAGCGACCATTTCCAAATCATTAATATACATTTATGAATTTTTTTTAATTCTGTATTGATTTGCTATGGTGACCTGCATTCTTTATTAAAAAATACCATCATTGATTAAGATCTATCCAAAAAAAAATACACAACTTATAATTCAAAAATTGTATCTTTGATGTTTATTAATATTATATTAAGATATGAACAATACTTATTGTTATGTGTATAAAATTAATATAGAAATTGTATCTATATTTCAAAATAATATATGGTGATCTTAATTGCAAAGAAAGAATCTCACATTGGTAACCTAACTAATCATTACCCCTAAAATATTAACTCAAACAACTATTACACTTTCTTCCTTTTTGTTCAATATACTTGAAGATCCGGTAAGATAAAGATCCGACCCAATCATCCGAAAAAATGGACCCTATATAAACCTATCTTTGGTGAATAATACACACAAAAAGTTTTTCAGCTTTGTTGTTTACCTTTAATCTACACGTTACCCAAGAAACCCTTTGATCTTCATCAGCTTCATCCAATCTTCATCAAAATCTTATTCGGTAATTTCTAAATATTTGATAGATACTCTGTTTTTTGTGTAGTTGGTTGATGAAGGTTTCTTCAGAAGTTTGATTCCGTATCCGTTTGTTGTTTATCTATCTTATATCTTATACAAGGATCTGTTTTTGATAGATAATTTGTTTGTTTTGATATTTTAGTTTTGAATAAACTGGAAACTCAAAGCATTATCTACATAGTTTGTTCTATATTTTTTCATGAAGATTGATCTTACTTTTTATACTTTTTAAAGCTGATGAATGTTTAGGTATAATGGGGTTATCGTCGTATGTGTACTAATATATGTCTTGGATCTTATACAAGGATCTTTTCATTTGTGAGTTTTTGTTCTGTATTTTTTAATTTATTGATATTATTTTTAACCGATTATTATTTTCTTATTATGCATGTCTTGATATTGATCTATAAGATTCTTAAAAACTGATCTGGATTCTATGTATTTGTCTTATTTCTTATACAGTTGTTATGTTATTTGGTATTCCGTTCAAAAGATAATTTTGTATGACATAAATTTATTATAAGATTTGGTCATTTTATTAATGGATTTTATCCGAATAATCAGAAATTATTGTTTCATTTGCAGATTTTGTTGTTTGTGTCTTATTTATTAACGAAAGTCTTTTGAAGTTTGTCCTTTAATAAGTTGAAAAAACTACATTTTAAACGTTGTTAACCTTTAGTTGAAACTATGTTTTACCTTTAAACTGGATCTTTTATTTCATGCTTACTATCCTCTCGTAAGTATGTTTTTATTTTTATTTTAAATGTTAGATGTTACATGAATGTTTTCATAGTTTACTCTTTTTATTCAGTGTTAGATTATTGTTTTACGGTCTATATGGATGTAATCTATAGTTGATTGAATATATTTTATAATACTTTTGTGAATTAATGATATATTATTTTTTGGTATTCATATTATATTGTTTGAAACTTAAGTAGTACAAAAAGCCTCTTTATTTTTGTAGTATATTTTTCCAAAACTGCATCTTTAACTGTAGTTACTCTTTTGATTAAAATTTTGTTTTAGGAAGAATATTTATTTATATTTAATAATAGTTCTAATGCTCACTTTCAGTTAACTGTTTTTTCAGTTCAATTGCTGGTTGTGTTCATAATGGGAGACAATTCCGATGATGAGGTTATTGAAATATCTCGTGATCAGTTCGTTCATAAAGTAGACGAGGTAATGTACTAATATCTATAAACACATTTTTGATTAATGGTTATATGGCAGTAATTATTTTGCATATTGTTCTTTTTAGGTCTTACATAAAGATTATGGCTTCTTTTTTTCACGTGAAGAACCAAATGTCGACCAGGTAATCGTATATTTTTTTAAATGTATATTTTTACATAAAATTCATCTGAGATTTAACAATAACAGGTACTCATTTACCTTATTTATGTTAATGTAAAATGTGGCATTGAAACAGGATCGTTGCATTCAGGAACAAAATGCTATCACCATAAAGGAAGGACTTGGAAAAACAAGTAAGGGTAAACAACATGACGTTGATTGTACTTCCAAGGGATTTATAGCTGAAGGATCTCCATCTCTCACAAAAGATGTAAGTTTATCAATTTATACAAATAATATTAATTTGTTAACAATAATATGGTATCTTTTTGAAGATAACAACTTTTTTAATCATAAGGGTAAAGAAAAATATAAGGTCGGTTGGTACTTCCATGTCTAAGAAGCATTTACCTGGAAACAAATCTGGAAAACACATTATTCCTGAAGACCCGGAGTTTTGTAACTTTACACGTAAAGGGGAATACAGGCTGGTATGATTTTTGCTAAATAAATATTTAAATTTACATTGTTTTTCATTATTATTGGATGTTTAAAATTTACACTGGTAAATACACGTTCTTACATGCAGCGTCTTCCGGTCGGGGTATCAAACCGCGCAGGTTTTACAAAGAAGCTTCATACTCTGAAGTTTCAAAACCTGCAGGGGCAGGTTAGTGTTTACGAAGTCAAACCGGAAAAAAACGGAAGTGCATTACGCTATTCAGTCATAGACTGGCCTATATTTATGGCGGAAAATAATTTGAATGATGGCGACATGCTTGATTTCACTTATGTGACTTCAAAGAAAACCGTCATCTTAAAAAATGTCTGATCTGTCTAAGCCAAAGTGCACCTATCTTTTATAAACTGTCTTTATAACAACTGTTTGGTCTTTGTTTTGGTAACTATCTTTTGAACATGTACCTTTATGGGCTTTTTTGTTAATATACTTTTGTATGGTACCTAACTTTTGTGTATATATTGAACTAGGTTATCTCCCGTGGTACCCACGGGTTGTTTTATTTTGTTAGTTATTAATATACTGGTGAAGTACCATCAGTTTATTTTGTTACACTGTTGTTAAATGATTCGGTACATTAAATGATTTGTCCGCAAATTATCATGTCTAAAAATGTTGAATGCAGTAATACAAAATACGACAAACCAACTTATTGCACTATATCAAGTAAACAAACAACAAAAGGTGAAAATGGATAAGACAGAAATATTGCTAATGTTTGATAAGTCACGACATGTAAACATTAGTTAGTTTGTGAATAACAATAAACAGACTAAAAATGAAATACTATAATTTTATACAATGATAATCGATTATATTAAAAGAAAATGAGAACTAATAATTGTAACAGAAAATTCAATGCCAAAAGGTCAACAGTTGACCCAACACCCTCGACCCGCCTATTGGTTTGATGGAAGATGATCAACTTACCCACTAATGTGTGCAATGTATCGTGAGAATGTGAGATCTGTCAGGTCCACTGGCAGCATCTGGTGGCAGAACACCCTTTTAGCCTTTCTTCAACGCACTGATCTTATACCGCTAGCTTTTGTGGAGCACTGAGAACTTGAACATCAAATTAAAGACAAATACAACTCATAATACAAATAAAAAACATATCCGAAAATAGGATGTTACAAATCTACCCCAGCTTCTCGAAACCTATTCAGAAACAAAGGAGGAAATCAGTTTAATCATCTTAGTTTTCAATCATAATTACCCACCAACAATCTATAAGACTAAACTAAAATTTTAATTATCAGTAACTCAATTAAATTCACATAAAAGGGCTAACAATACTTAATTAACAATACAACCTAACTAATATTAAGATAGAATTCAAAGCCTAAGAAATATAATCCCCACAATATATAGAATTATGAAATAAATTAAAATAAAACTCCAACATATATATTCTGGTCAACCCGCAAAATCTTGTAATATTCAACACCCATGATTCCTTGTTCGGTTATACGATTGATGAATACTTTTTCTTATTAAAATTATGTCCAATTGCAGACACAATACCTGAACATCAGCTAACTGCCCCCCATTACGACATCCACCAACAGTGTATAGCTTTTCATCTATGACGACCACACCATGCTATAATACAAGATGGAACACAAAAGGTAATATGATATGTGTTTAAGACAACCAACTAATATAACATCACATATAAACAAACGCAGTCCCACTTGAGGTTTCAAAACTTAATGAATAATGGATATCTACAAACCTTATAATGGGCTATTGGCCATGGCCCAACTACTGGGATAGCAACCCGCCGGTCATATTTCAACTCAAAATGCCAATTGGAATTGTCCGAACCCATACCACCTCTTCCAGAGACCAAAAAGTTTTGTTAGTTCGATTGCTGAAAGACAAACTAATTTCACTGAAGACACTGGATCACACTACGAATTGCCCTCCAAAGTAAAGAACCAACACAACCTAGGCTACTTAAAAAAAGAAAAATGAGTAGTCATACCTTTGAAGAATAATTCAGTGAGGTTTATGTTTAGTTGAACTCTTGAAAGATATTAATAGCGTTCTGTAAAAGCAAGTTAGTGGGAAAAAAAAATAATCCAATGGAGGTCCAAACAAATACTCTTATTGGACATGTAAAATCTAGAAAAAAAGATAGGTAAAAAGGAAACATGTCATATGAATCGAATGTTGGCCAACGCCTAATTTTAATGCATAAAACCCCTTAAACCTTTTATTTAAAAAAAATAATATTATTGAAATAATTTGATTTTACTAATCACATTTGACTGATAAGATAGAACAAAAGAAAGTTAGCAGAGAAGAGTTACCTGAGCTTCCTTTCCAACTGCATCCATGTCGGCAAGGACAGCTTTTCTTGCCTGCGGGTCATTGCACAGTTGTTCCAAACTTTCAAACTATAAGTCATAGAATAAGTTTTAGTATAAAATGTAAAAAAAAAAATTTCAAGCTTTTGTAATCTTTTGTTACAAAGTGTAGGTTCAAAGAATAGGGTTATAAGCAGTGTGCCGGAAATTGAAGTCTTGGTCAAATATATAAAACATATTAAATGCAACTGAAGTTTAATTATTTCCTAATCATATCTTAGTTTAAACATATATTAGCTGCCTTTCAATTTCTATGAAGATCAAAAGTAAAAATAAATATAAATTGTCACCTTTATTCCTTCCTTAGCAGCCCATGCTTTGAGCATATCAGGGTCCACACAGACAATAGCAACTAAAGAAGAGTTGAAGCTGTCACCTATTTTCAACCAATAATAAATAAAACTTTAAGAAATATGAAACAATTAACAAAGATATAACCAAATTAATAAATCTTTAAATTTCTTACCATAAACAAAGCATTGTGCCACAAAGTTGCACTTCGCATATACGCTCTCGATTTTCTCAGGAGCTATGTACTCTCCTTGTGCCAATTTGAAAATGTTCTTTTTCCTGATATTATGAAAATATAATTAATATAACACTCAAATGTCGTAATCCTATTGGTGGCAAATTCGACCCATTAATATATTCTATTTCCTGATAATAAGAAAATATATAATTAATAAAATACTTATAGGTCATAATCCTGTTGGTGGCAAATTCGACCCGTTTACTTACAGATGGATTTGGGTTGCGTGTTATATCTAACGGGTCAAACAAAGCATAAAGTTAAAACCTCGTAGATCATTATGTTCAAAGAATTAAACTATCATTGAAATAAATATAGTTTTTGTAATCATTTTTTCACACACTAACTACTATAAAAGAAATAAAAATCTTTTGATATAAGGGATTCGACCTGACCCATATAAAACTGACCCATTTTGACCTGAATCTATTAGAGTCGTTAACCGACATGTCTTTCTGGTCAATGATCTTTAAGCGGCCTCCAGGTGACCATAATCCTATGTCTCCGGTATGAAGCCATACTTCTTCATCGATTACTTCTCTCCTGATCAAATTAAATTAACACAAAACTCGGTATAATACACACATTTAAAGATACACAATTAAAAGCAGAAGAGGGTAATCAAGACTTAATTATACGTTTGCACTTCATCTTTGTAGTAGCCTTGAAAGACAATCAGTCCTCTCACACAGATCTCTCCACGAGGATATGGTTGATCATAGGATGTATAGTTCATTTCCGGAACATCTACAAGCTTTACTTCTGAAACAAGAAATTAATAAAAAAAAAATTAGAATATTAATTTTATTATTATTATCATATGATCGAGACTTTAATTATGATCGTATTTGATGTTTTCTTAATCTTTATTTTTTATTTTTCATATTATAAAATATAATACGTTTTCATTTTCTATTAAATTATGTACGGTGTACCAACTAATACGTAAAATAAATAAAATATATATAAGTAAATATATACATAAATATGTATATATATAGAGAGAGAGAGAGAGATTAAATAGAACATGAAAAGTCAATATATAAACCAGTGTTTGTTTAAAAGCATACCCAGTCATGAAACTCTCTCAAACTATCCGAAGTTTCATGATCCTCGGTGGAAATCAAAGTTTCTGATGGATGTTTCAAAGGCTCAGCAAGTAAACTAAGCAACGTATGGGTCCCAATTGGCATTGTTGGAACTCTCCACATAGAAATTAAACCAAATTCCCGGAACAGTACATTGCTGAAAAAAAATACAGCAACTATAAAATAATGCCACGCGTAATACATTCATGAAGCTTAAATTAAGTAGAAAACAGAACTACAAATTAATCAGTTACCTGTGCATCAATTCTCGGTGAAGCAGTTTTGAGCCAACTCTGGTAGCATCATTAATGGTGGAGGGAGGTGTAAAGCAAAGCCACTGAATGACCATAGCTTTTTCAAGACTCTGCAACTGACATTGCTCTGCCACGTCGGATGACACGTCAGCTTTTCCAACTTTTACTTCTCATGATCTTCATAAAACCCTGTTGAAGTAGTGGGCAACACAAAATTAAGACCAGTAATAGAATGGGTTTAAGGTATTTAAAAATGATAATTAAGAACCTCTCAATAATTTCTTCAAAGCTTCCCTTTTCGAAACCGCTATCTAGAAGATCCCTGGGAGAAAATGGTAGGTATTCTATAGCAGAGAGGAATATTTTATATCTGACATGAACACTGTCAACATAAAAGCATTAAAAACATTAAACATTGTATCAAGGGACATATAAAAGCTAACCAATAAATATATTGTTAAATTGCATTAAAAAACTAATCATTTGTCCCCAAAATGATGAAACAGTCATTAGCATAATCTCTTTGTCAAAACATCAGAAACCAACTACTGTGACTCAAATTACAATAATCACACAGTCACTTTCAAAATGCACATCGAAACAAACCTTTAGTAGTTGAGATAACAACAGTGCACTATCAAGCGTCTTCTGATTCAAAAACGAATTCATTAAAATGATGCACCAATTACTTGTATATAACCTAAGGAAATTTCTACCAAAATCCACATTTTAGTTTTTTACTAATTTCAGTCTCAATCAATCCGAAGAAGCCAACTAATAAATAGTGTAACATAAGTGTGGTCAAGCAACTTAAATTCAATAAAATTGTGAAAACCCAAATTACAAATATGAATAAGCTGTTTACCAAAACTTCCCTAATAAATAAAGTTACAGTAAAACAATTGCAGACATAATAATATTTATGCTGATATCAAAGAAGATACATAACGAAATTAGGTTTTAATTATTAGCAGCAAATCCAGCAATGGAATACAACTACATGATTCAATCAGAGAAGAAGGATTTCATCACAACACTCCGAAATCGTAAATTATTGAAGCAAAGAAGTATGCTTTGATGATCGATTTTGAGACTTAGGGTTTGTACAAACACGGGTTAATCATATACCCTCAAGTTTGTACCCATCTCTATACGAAAAAACATACATGTATTAGATTATACATCGGAAAAACTTACTGGACGTTTTCAATCGTTGCATTGGACCAAAAGGTTCCGCGTGTGTTAGACTTGAATCCTCACTTTAAGCGCCGTTTTTAGATTAAAATACATATCAATTCGATGGTTGAATCCAAATAGCTTGAATGGAACAAAGAAGGACCTGTTGTGGTTGATTTTAGGGTTTCTGATTAAGGAAAAGAGAAGAAGACTCATACAGGTTAGGAAGACGAATAGGGGATTTAGTTATTTAGGTTTATCAGATGGTTTATATACACGGGTCAATAAACGGGTTTGGAGCAAGACACGCGGTATCCATAGAAACTAATTTTAACCCGGAATTTTGAGCGGGAAAATGGAATTGAGGAGCTCTAAGGTAATGACACATCATTTTACATGCTCTTATCAATTGACACATAAGCCCTTATTTATCATGTTTATATATATATAGATGTTTATGTTTATGTTTATGTTTGTTACTACAACTAAAAATGTATATCAAAATTCCAGTAGACTTTGTGACTAAAGATAGTAATTAGTGTCAAATTTTGTATAGACATTTGTGTGCTACTTATTTTCATGCACCATCTTATTTATCAAAAGAAACATTAAATTAAACCCATATTTAATAAATATACTACACATATGGACATTTTAAATATAAAAAAAAAGTTGAAAATTTATTAGAAAACGATTAGAAAATCTAACCTTTGTAATTGTTAACACAAACAAATTTAATATAAATTTTGTAACTAAGGTCAACTTTTTTTGGTTCTTAAATTTTTGTAAATTTTTTAAATCAAAGAATATATGTTAAAGGAATTAACTTTTTGAATAGAGTCACTATTAATAAGGTATATATTATCGTGAGTTACTATAATAATTTATCAATCAAATAATAAAGTATTAAAATTATAAAACCTCCATGCTTTAATTCAGTCGACCATTATTTTCATGCTTACATTGTGGAGTAAATTAGAATTTTAAAATTTATAATGGGTTACTCTTAACTTCATAAAGATATAGGTTGTTATATTTGTGATCCTTTTTTTTAATTAATGTTAATAAACATTTCATTAAATGTCGAATATCAAGTATAAAATATTGATGTTTTTATTTTTTTCTTTTAAAAAAAAAATATTAATGTTTTTCTAACTTCCAAATTTAAAGTTTATGCTCAATCGCTGCCAAATTTAAGTATCATTAAAAAGTTATTGTACAGATTTTTTTTTAAATTATTAAATTCCCATCAGTGAAAAATATTATCATTGAATTCACATCCATGCTTTAAGTAAGTCGACAATGATTACCGTGTAAATTGGCGAGTAAATTACAAGTTTAAAATTCATAATGTGTTACAGTTAACTTTATAATGCCATAGTTTTCTATATTTGTGCTGCCGGTTTGTTTTTTTAATTAATGTTAATAAACATTTCATTAAATGACGAATTCAAGAATATTAACATAAATTTTTCGTAACTTCTAAATTTAAAATTTAAATTTAATCAATGCGAAATTTAAGTATGATTCAAAAGTTATTGTTCAGTTTTTTGGAAAATTGTTAAAAGTATACCAGTTAGTTTTATTATTAATGGAAAATAATTATGATCAACCTAAACAAATTGTCAATTTGAAGATTTCATCCAATCTTTTTTTTTAGATTAATTAATAGATTAAAGATTAAAGATTTTTTAAAATTTCCAAACATAGTTATCAATTATTTCCAAAGACATTGTTAACCTATTCGAATTTGATATTTATTTTATCTTTCAATACACTTCCTTAAAATAAATGATATATATGTGTCTTTATAAATACACTGTTTTCATCTTTCATTATCACCAAATTTTATCATTTTATTTCTCTCTACCGATATCGATTCACTTGTTTCGCCATGGAACCTAAAAAAATAACTATGTTGTCTAATGTTAATGCGCTGTCGAATAACTATACCTTGAAGTTGAAGATATTTTCGTTATGGAGGAAGATGATGCATGGACGTCCCAATGTAACATATCGCGTTGACATGATATGCATGGATGAACAGGTGTTGATTGAATTATGTTTTTTCTGTTCAAATTGTTAGATGTATTATTTATGTCTGATGTGTTTATTAATAGCTTTGGACATAAAATGATTCAACTATTTATTTCTTTACAGGGTGATATGATTTTGGCAAATTGTCTTCATAAGATATTGCCAAGATTTGATCATCACTTTAAACTCGACGAATGTCTTCTCATCAGCAGGGCATCTATTGCACCAAACAATGCAACTATCAACTACACGAAGAATAAGCAGAAGTTAACATTTAGTCTTTTCAGTCAGATTGAAAAAAGTGATGATTGGTGTGGTCCTAAGTATTCTTTCTCTTTTGTCAATTTCAAAGATGTTGTAGAAAATAAAGTTGAAGTTGGTACAACTGTTGGTAATTATTTTAACTTAACATGTTTAATTATGTTTCAAGTAAGTTTCATTTACTTTTAATTGACCAATTTATCATTATTGCCTTCTTTATAGATTTCATAGGGTATGTTGAAGTTTGCTTCAATATGGAAGACACCGATAAAAAAGATGGTTCTAAAGGCAAGAGATTGAACATAAAACTTAAGGATATTGAGTGAGTATTTTACTTAGTACTTATAACCTACCTACTTGATAGTTTTTGTAAAGGCCGTGTATATAACATTTATTACTTTACATGTAGGGGTCATCAAGTTATTGCTACATTGTGGGATTCATTTGCCATTGAAATGCATGCCTACTTTAATGATCCAAATCGAGAGAAGCATGTCGTTATGGTGATTCACTTTGGTGTCGTGAATCTTTACAGAGGTATTAATCAACATCAATTTGATTCAAAACATTAGTGTTAATAATGTAGTATTAATCAAATTTAGTAACATCGTATTTTATTTATTCATTTGTTTTTTTGTAGATAAAAAAGGTTTGTCAACTTCATTTGATATCAGTAGGATGTTCATCAACTCTGAAATTGATGAAATAACATCATTCAAGAAGTGGTAAGAAAGAATATTTTTTTTTACCAATCAAGAAACATTACTATTAAAGATTTTTTATATTTTATACTTTTCTTAACAACATTCTTAGCTACATAATACCTTTTCATTTTGGAAATAATATAGTTATGTTGAGAAGTTTGCTTCAACACCATCTTCAAGTGACAACGTTGGCTCTTATATGATATCCACTGCTGAGGATGAGTTTCTGAACAACACTGGTTTTGTTTTGTCAGCTTATCTTAGTACCATTAAGAAGGTTATATATATTTGATTAATTATTCTATTTATCGTGATAACAAATAAATCTTTCATGAAATTTAATGTATTAATTCTTTTATTCATTAGCCCAAGAAGGTCATATTAGTTGGTACAGTAATCGGGATATGCACTGATAAAATCTAGTATTATAATGCTTGCAACCACTGCAAATCCCGTGTTGAAGAAACCTTTGTTACTGTTGACAAAGAGGATGGTTCTGGTGGTTTGGATGACAAAAGGATTGTCATGTGTACCAACGCTGATTGTAAAGGAGTCGATATTGTGTCCTTTCCTCGGTATGTTTTTTTAAAGCTTCTTAGAAAAAGACTGTTAAATGTTTTTATATAATATATTACAACACCTAAACATTCATATTTTGTTGTGTTTTAAATAAAATAGATAAAAGATTCCTATTCGAGTGCAAGACTCATACGGTACCGTGACTCTTACACTATTTGATTTTGAGGCTTTTAAGATTTTCAAAAAATCTGCAAAAGAGTTGGTTGAAGTGCATGATGAGGTATTTTAACATTCCAATTTCTTTTGTATTATTAATATTTATGAATACTGTATTTAGTTGGCCTAAATCTTTACAAAAATTCTAAATGATTCTTGTACGTGATAGGAGTTGGCTTCTGGAGGCGTTCCCAAACCTTATCCTGAATTGTTTGACAATTTAGTTGGGCAGAAACTTGGTTTTATCATCAATGTTTTAGAGTTTAACATTATACACCAAGTTGAGAACTACGGAATCTCAATGCTCACGTCAGATCCGGATATTCTTGCTGGACTATACGCTAAATTTAAAATACATGAGGTATAAAACCTGGTATCATTACTAGAAGTTGGTTTTTATTAAATGTTGAACATTGTATTAAAATTGCAAGTCATATTTATTTTGTATTGATACAGTATGAGAATTCCGATTCAACTGGGGCTCAACCGTCTGAAATTCAATCTGTTGCTTGTGATGTTTCAAAGGTTTCTTTTTTTTTTAAACATAAATTATTTTTTAATTATAGTTATACGTAAATACATTAACTCTTAGCAATTTTTTTATTCCTACTCATTTACCAATAATATTATTTTTTCAGGATGAGGTTTCGTTCACTGGTGATAACGAAACACCTTTGTCCAAAGGTTTCGAGAATGATCCAAAGACAACATCTTCTGGTGATGTGAAACGTAATCTTCATGATGTTTATGATGCTGATGATAGACTTGGATCTTCATCAACAAAACGTCGTGTTCATGATGGGCAAGATGAATGCCCATATTCTGAAGGTGGTAATATGTTGATTCCAAAAATCGAGAAGTAGTCGGTGTCATTAGATTTATGGTTTGATGGTGTTGAAGTTAAGACAAGTGGTTTTTTTTTATGTTCATGTGCTTATGGGAGTTTTTTAATGTTCTTCTGAATAATTTTGAGAGATTATGAATTTATGAAATTTTATTTAAGTAAAGATATCTATTAATGGCATTTATTTGATGTTGTTATTACATTTTGAATTTATGGTGTGTTGTTTTTATCAATTTTGTGTTTTGTTATATTATTTTCTTTACTAACATTTCAATTTAGAATACTTTGATACTGGTTGTATATTGTATTATAGACGTGTTTGAATTTTTATTAATAATCGTCTTATATATGTATTATGTGTATAATTATAAATATTAGTTTTCTATTTGCATAATAGAACATTCACACTTACAATTTAGTTATTTGGATGTGAATGCTTTTATGTCTGTTATTATATTCCACCAGATTTTAATTTTTTTTTCTAATGTTATTAATAACATTGTATTTACTATTTTAACTGTATATAATTTATGATCGTTAATTGTTTTTTTTTTGTGATTTACGTATAAATAATCTTTTTTGTTAAACCATCCTATATTTGTTTTAAAGCAATTACATTTGATTACAAATTTTACAATATACAATATGAAACTTTATTTATTATAGCAGAAATCTTCTGTTAAATATTTTATATTTCAAACATAAAAAAATATCATAATTTAGTGTTGATTACAGCTTTATTGGTCTGTTTTGTTTCAATTAAATTATTTAAAGTACGTAATTAAAGTGACATGTTTTATATGGCACTTCATAAAAAAATATTTTGGATGTTAAATTAATGGTCAGTTATTATAAGATATTTCTATTCGAACTAACATTTGTTTTATTGCAATAATTTATATTTCAAATTTAAAAAAAATTCGTAATTTAGTGTTGGTTACATCTTAATTGGGAGTTTTTATTGCAAGTAAATTATTTAAGGTACGTAATTTAAATGGTATGTTTTATATGGCATGATTATAAAAATATTTTGGATGTTAATTTAATAGTCAACTATTATAAAACTTTAAATTCGAATTAACATAGTTTTTGACCAAGCAAAATTGACTGCTAAAAATTAAATGTATGATTGTATAAAAAATATTCTTTATTAATTCCCAAATCCTTTCCTTCATTAACCATTTAATAAAACGTTCAAGATTTTATAAATCTTATTCTATATTTTAATTGTTTATCAAAATGTTATAATCTTCTTCTATAAATACGGTTTTTATTTGTCTTCATCTTCATTCGAAATTGCTTTGTTTTCGCTGAGGTTTCTTCATCAAGGTATTTATTCATACATTTATATCGTATATGTTTTTCTTGAACATATGTGATATAGCACTTATAAATAATTGTTAAGCATATATTTATTCGTATAATTCATGTCTTCAAATCTTTGCAGTTATCATGTCTGCAAACAGAGATATCTCATATGATTTATTTCTTAAAGATACAACCATCACTAATGTTGGTGCCGTATGGGAAATATCAAAGGTATACGTATATTTGTATAAAGAACTAAATTTTTTATGTTTATAATTAACAACTGATATCGTGTTTTACATATATCCAGCCAAAAAGTGTTGTTATTGTTGGTACTGTTATTAGTATTAACAAATGTTGGTACCATATGACATGCCCTACCTGTTCACATGAAGCCACTTTGGAGGTCGAGGAACTGTTTGCACCGGATTGTTTTGATGATTTCAAACAATTCGATGTTTATTACTGCTCCAATTACCAATGTTCTGAGAATACAATTCAACCTGTTCCCAAGTTCAAAATTAATCTTCAAGTTTCTGATGACTCTGATGATGTTGAGTTGATATTGTTTCACGACCAGGCCGTTCAGCTTTTTAATAAGTCTCCAAAACTGTTGATTGAAGAGAACACAATGGTTGGTTTTAAATTTATTTCATATAAAATACCTGATTATGTTTGTTATAACATTTGATAATTTTTAATAATTAAACCAAAAGTTTATAATACTTTCAGTCTGACGATATTATTAAGCTTCCAGAAGACATAAAGTTAATTGTTGGGAAAGTTTTCGCTTTCAAGATAGAAGTCACCGAGTACAATTTGGTTCATTATGACGAAGTTTATGGAATTACCCATATAAGCGATGATGCAAACCTTATTGTTGAGATTAAGAACAACTTTGTTTCTCTACAGGTTTTGAATTCATGTTTAAAATTGAAGTTCCGTGAATATTTCATAAATAACTGATAATATTTTTGTATTATGTTTTGCAGGATCAGAAATATGTCAATGGTAAACGAGTTGTTAATGAAGTTTATAACATTCATCCGATTGAACAGTCTGTTTCAACAAAGCGCAAGACCATCGGTTGAGATTACCATGTCCACTGTTTTCCAGTTTTAGTTATGAGATTTATTGCATTTTTGTTTTTTCAATGATTCCTATTACTGTTTTTAGACGTATTATTTTCTAATATTGACAAATTATTGGATTTTGTGTTACTTTGTTTTCATTATATTGTTCCAGCATTGTCTTATAATACTGAATAATGAAAATGTTTAATGATAGTTGAATTTTATTTCCATATTCACATGAGTAAAATCGAAGTTTATAATATTGATTTTTTCGTAACTTCCGATTTTAAAGTTTAGGCTCAATCACTGCCAAATTTAACTACCATTGAATGTGATCAATGAAAATGTAATGTATTATTATTGAATTAACATCGATGCTTTAATTATGTCCACAATGATTACCGAATAAATTGGCGAGTAAATTAGAAGTAAATTGCCGTTTTTTTTAATTAAGGGTAATAAACATTTCATTAAATGACGAAATCATGCTTATTAACATTAATATTTTAAAAAATTGTTAAATGTCTACAAGGTAGTTTTCTTATTCATGGAAAATCATTATGCTCAACCTAATCAAATTGTCAATTTCGTTGAAAATGTTTTGTATACTAATTAAGGGATTAAAGATTTTTAAAATTTCAAAACATATTTATCAATATTTTCGAAACTTATTGTTTACCTATTCGATATTTACTATTTCAAATGAGTAATTATTATTTTTCCATTCTTTAGGATTAAATATTATGGTAAGTTTAGTCTGCCTAACAAATTACTTAAATACATTCCATATTGACACAACATTTACTTAATCAATTATGTTTTCAACCCTATATATGTGTAGGATACACATTACTTGAGATCAATTTTCACTTCGAGTGTGAAAAAGTGTTCACTGTCAACCATAATATTGTCAATCTATCACAAGACTTCAATAACAAATTCAAGGTAATTGCTTATTATCTATGTATCGATTATTTTGTTTGATATCCATTTTCAGAAATAAAGGTATAATTGATATCCATTTTCTAGATTATCAAACCGTTGCAGATATTGTTATTAATACAAGATGTCAAAGAGAACCTCTAATTTTCGTTCATCAACATCATCATCTGGTAAATCTAAACAGTTTGATGTTAACAGTAAGTGTCTATTATTAAAGTTATTTAATTTTTAAAACTACTATACTGTGTGTTTATTTTTAATAATCCATATATACATATAGGTGTTTTGGATAGACCTCCTCTGTCAAACATTTCTAATGGTAAGGGGTTCGTTTTATAATATAACAGATAAGGTAGTTTGTATATTTTTTTTAGTATGATACTACTAATACTTTTATTTATGTGGTTTGTTTATTTTTAAGTTATTGATACCGGTGAAAGACGAAGAATCCGAAAAAGAATACTTGAGAGTAAGAGGACGAAGAATAGAACTTCTTCTTCAAATGTTGGTGTGACGTTACTTGATAAAGAAAACTCATCTCACGTATCTAATGTTACAAATCAGTTAGATATAACAATCCCTTTTCAGAGGACTGTAGATGCTACGCTTTCTTCATATATTAATAGTAAGTTTAAATAAAATTTTTAAACCACGAATACTTTTGGGTAATTTTAATAATCCATTTATAGATATAGGTGATTTTGACAGAATTCCTCTATCAGCCGTTTTTACTGGTATGAAATTCTATTTATTATAATGAAAATGTATTTTATATGTTAACTTCCTTTTTTAAATGAGTAGTAATTTATTTATTTATCTATTTGTTATTGATTATTCAGTTATTGATACTGGAGAAAGACGAAGTATCCGAAAAACAATAATTGACAAAAAGAAGGGAAAGAAAAAAACTTCTACTACAGACGTTGATGTCGGCATACGTGGGAAAGAAAACGTATCTCAAGTCTCTAATGTTACACATAATATAAATATGACAATCCAGTTACATCGAAGTATGAATGGTATGCCTTCTTTACTTGATACAACCTTATGTACGTGAGACTTTTTAATACTTTATATTATTTTGTATACGTAATAC
Organism: Helianthus tuberosus; assembly: GCA_030545235.1. NCBI lineage: Eukaryota > Viridiplantae > Streptophyta > Magnoliopsida > Asterales > Asteraceae > Helianthus > Helianthus tuberosus. The sequence goes on from CM060405.1 coordinate 26,808,752, forward strand.
TAATACTTTATATTATAAAATTTTAATTATTTGTTTTGAATTTTACCAGTTAGTAATTAGGATATAATTTTTAATATCCTTTTTAATATATTATTCAGGTAATGATAATTTGCATAACAACGATGTATCCTTATGTACCCCTGGTGTATATACGTTTAACTCAAATATCGTGACATATACCAATTCGACTACAACATCTAACAGAACATCAGTTAGTAAGTTATCAGCCGGTAAGCGCAAACTGAAGCACAAGGCACGTGATTTATCCCCAGTAGTTATGCAAAGTTTGGAATCGGGTGATCCTGGCGATGCTGAAATTTTTGTTCCAGATCCTTATAAAGGAATTTCATGTGGTATACTTTTTGTATTATTTAATACACACTTTAAATTACAAATACTTATTATTTTTATTAATATATATTTAAATTTATACAGATTACATAGATCATGGTGATCAAGTTGTTATATGTGAGATTTGTCATGCCAAGTTATGGACTTCCGAAGGTGGTAAAGGTTGATTGACAATGGGCAAGTTATGTTATGGTTTATGTTGTGGATATGGGAAAGTTGAGTTACCTGATTTAAAGGAGGCTAATCCGTCGTATCAAAATTTGTTCCACATGTCCGATAAAAAAGCAAGTTCTTCTTAAAGAATATCCGACGCTATAATTGTATGTTCTCTTTTACATCAATGGGTGGAAAGGTTGATTCCAAAATAAACAAGGGAAATGCTCCATTCATATACCGAATTAGTGGTCAAAATTTTCATAGCTTAGGTAGTCTTAAACCAGCTAATGGCAAGCAAGCTAAGTTTTCTCAACTATACATATATGATACTGAGAACGAGGTATATAACAGACAAAGTGTATTGGGGTAAGTGAATTCTTTATATTGCCTTTATTTTTTTTAGGTTATTACATTTATCTAAATATAGTTAGTTTTTTTTTATGACTTTGATAACAGGAAACATGTAACTTCACATGAACAGGAGTTGGACGTCGAAATAATTGAATACCTTAAAGATTTTTTAGATTCCCATAATGAGTTGGTTAAATCTTACAGAATGGTACGAAACCATTTTCAACAAAACCCTGAAGCAAACCTTAAGCTCCGACTTATTTACAACAGAGACAAAGATGGTAGAACTTATAATCTACCATCCTCGACTGAAGTAGCTGCTTTGATTGTCGACGATTTAGATGCTTCTGTTGATCGTCGTGACATTGTTGTTGAAACTGAATCTGGTATGCTTAAACGTATTAGTGAGTTACATCCATCCTACCTTGCTCTTCAATATCCTATTTTTTTCCCGTTTGGTGATGATGGATATAGAATCGATATTCCTCATAGGGATGGTGTAACAACCAAAAAAAAAATACGACCAAAATGCACAATGCGGGAATTCTTTGCATATCGAATACAGGATCGCATTAGTGGTTATTCTTTGGTTTTAAATGGAAGAAGACTGTTCCAACAGTTTTTGGTTGACGCTTACACTATGATTGAAAGCGAAAGGCTAAATTTCATACGTGGTAAGCAAAAGAATCTACGATCTGAGACATTTGAAAATTTACAAAAGTATAAGCACACAGCTCAAGAAAATTTATCGAACACCGGTCAAAAGGTCATTCTACCTTCTTCCTTTACTGGAGGGGCTCGGTTCATGCAACAAAACTACCTTGATGCTATGGCTTTATGTAAATGGTTTGGATACCCAGATTTTTTCATAACCATTACATGCAATCCTAAATGGCCTGAAATTTCAAGATTTCTATAAGATAGTTCAATTAAACCAGAAGACAGGCCAGATATACTATGTCGATTGTTCAAGATGAAGTTGGATTCAATGATTAAAGATCTAAAGGATAATCAATTTTTTGGTGAAATGAACGCAGGTATGTATTTTATTTTTTATTTTTTTATAATATCTTATTAAGTGCACGCAAATTTGATATGTGTAATTACTAACACATAAACTTTTCAACTTATGCAGTTGTTTATACCGTTGAATTTCAAAAACGTGGCCTACCTCATGCACACATTTGTTTATTCATGAAAGTCGATCATAAACTTCCCACCGTAGATCACATAGATCCTTTTATTTCAGCTGAAATTCCAGACAAATCTGAAGATCCTCAATTATACTCACTTGTTTCGGAGTATATGATTCATGGTCCTTGTGGGAATGCTAACTTGAGTTGTCCTTGCATGGTTGACAAAAGATGTTCTAAACGATTTCCAAAAAAGTTTTCTGCTCAAACTATTATTGACTCAAGTGGTTTTCCGGTTTATCGAAGAAGAGATTGTGGCCATACTGTTATAAAGAAAGGTGTTCAACTTGACAACCGAAGTGTTGTACCGTATAACAAAAGTCTATTAAGACGATACCAAGCTCACATAAATGTTGAATGGTGTAACCAAGCAGGCTCCATAAAGTATCTTTTCAAGTACATTAACAAAGGTCCTGACAGGGCTACTGCCGTTGTGTTTTGCGAAGGAGAAGGTTCTAGCACTCAGAAACAAAAAAATGAAATAAAAGAATACTACGATTGTAGATACATATCTGCTTGTGAAGCTTCTTGGAGGATTTTCTCAAACGAAGTGCATTATAGATTTCCTGCTGTAATGAGGCTTCCTTTTCATTTACGTGGTCAGCATAATGTTGTTTATGGGGCAGATGCTGATATTGAAGATGTCTTGAGCAAACCATCTGTTGCTTCTTCGATGTTCTTGAAATGGTTTGAATTAAATCAACGTGATGAGGAAGCATGTAAATTGACTTATCTCGAGTTCCCATCAAAGTTTGTTTGGAATGTAAAAGATAGATGTTGGCAAATACGAAAAAGGTATAAAACTGTTGGTAGAATTCATTCCGTTTCAGTTGCTTCTGGTGAACCTTATTATTTAAGGATTCTCCAAAACAAAGTCAGGGGTCCCAAATCATTCGAAGATATTCGTACAGTTAATGGAGAGTTATTCCCCACTTTTAAAGACGCATGCTATGCAATGGGTCTTCTAGATGATGACAACGAATATGTTGAAGCAATTAAAGAAGCAAGTTTTGATGGTCATTGTCGGTATTTAAGAGCATTATTTGCCACAATGCTTTTAACAAATACTCTAACAAGACCTGAATTTGTTTGGGATAAAACTTGGCATTTATTAGGAGACGATATTTTGTACAGACGTCGAAAAGAGACACGTATCCCTGGTAAATGAGTTATTTTATTTTGTCACTTATATGTTTTACATTATTATATATATTTTTTTCTAATTTTTCCCAATTTTTTGTACTTTTTGTAGATTTAACGCTTCCTGAAGATCAACTGAAGAATCAGGTTTTGTTTGAAATTGAGAAGTATTTAATTTCCAATGGTTCATCGTTAAGTAAGTTTACAACAATGCCTTATCCTGATCATCACTCTTTAAGTCAAGTTACCAACCGTCTAATCAACGATGAATTATCCCAAGACACAAATGAGTTGCAAACTGAGTTTTGTCGAATGAAAGAATGTCTAACTGAAGAGCAGTCGAACATTTTTAATGAAATTATGCATGCACTCGATAGCCAAACTGGAGGGTTGTTTTTTGTATATGGTTATGGTGGAACTGGGAAGACTTTTTTGTGGAAGACATTGGCTTCTGCAATTAGATCTAAAGGGCAGATTGTGTTGAATGTTGCTTCGAGTGGTATTGCTTCGTTATTACTATCTAAAGGAAGGACAACACATTCTAGGTTTAAAATCCCCATTAACTTGACAGAAGACTCCATGTGCCACATTAAGCCAAACGATGATGTTGCTGACCTACTAAAAGAGGCAAAGTTGATTATATGGGACGAAGCCCCTATGGTCCACAAGCATGCTTTTGAGGCACTAGATCGAACAATGAAAGACGTTTTATCGTCTTCTATGGGTCAACATTCTGAACTACCATTTGGGGGTAAAGTTATTGTTTTTGGTGGTGACTTTAGACAGATCCTCCCGGTCATTCCTAATGGTACTAGACAACAAATTGTCAATGCTTCTTTGAGTTCTTCATATATATGGTCAGAATGCAAGGTTTTAAAATTAACAAAAAACATGAGGTTGACAGTTGGAGCTCAAACATCTAACATTGAGTCTATTGAGAAATTTGCAAGATGGCTACTTGATATTGGTGAAGGAAACGTTGGTTCAGAAAATGATGGTGAAGCACTTATAGAGATACTGGATGACTTAGCAATCACCGATTCGGACGATCCAATACAAAGTTTAATCGACTTTGTTTATCCTTCGATTTTAGAAAATTACAAAAATTCTGGATTCTTTTCTAAGAGAGCTATTTTAGCACCAAAAAATGAAGTTGTTCATGAAATTAATGATCGTTTACTTTCGTTATTTCCGGGTGAAGAAAAAGAGTATTTCAGCTCTGACAGTATCTGTCAAACTGAGCAAGTGCTTGATTCTTTCCAACAAGATTTGTATTCTGCTGATAATTTGAATGCTCTCAAAATAGCCGGTTTACCTAATCATAGGTTGGTTCTTAAAGTTGGTGTTCCTGTAATGCTTCTTCGAAACATTGATCAACAAAATGGTCTATGTAATGGAACTAGACTTCAAATAACCTTTCTCGGTAAATGAGTTATTGAAGCTGAAGTAATATCAGGCGGGAATATTGGCACTAGAGTTTATATTCCAAGGATTTCAATGATTCCTTCTGACAAAAAGATACCCTTTCAGTTTCAAAGAAGGCAATTTCCCTTATCAGTATGTTTTGCTATGACGATTAACAAAAGTCAAGGGCAGTCTTTATCCAGAGTTGGGCTATATTTAAAGGATCCAGTTTTTAGTCATGGCCAGTTGTACGTTGCTTTATCGAGAGTGAAGACGAGAGAAGGTGTCAAAATTTTAGCGTTTGATGCTGATGGTAAACCTTCGAAGCAGACATCGAATGTGGTTTACAAGGAGATATTTGGTAACTTGTGATGTAATTTTAATTTCAGTTTTTTTTTAATATAGTAGATATTTAGTTATGAAGTTTTTTTACATTATATTTGAATTTTATCCGCAAATACGATAAACCAAACAAAGTGACATTCGATATCGAATTTTGGGTTGTTTTCTAAAAACGCTTCATTCTACACACGGACAATTATATGTTGCACTTTTAGGAGTAAAAATAATGCAAGGTTTAATGATGTAAATATTATACAATGATTTGTAGGTCAATAAAAAAATACAAATCTACTTTACAAGGATATATTATCAAATTTTTTCAATATCTATGAAAAATTATTTCAATGATAATTTACGTTTAACATTGAATTGAATCAATGTATGTATATCCTCGTAAATTTTATTTAAGAATCCCTACAAATAATAATAAATAAATAATAATATACTAAAAATAAATCAACCCGTGGGTACCACGGGTTATAACCTAGTTATATTTATATTTGTTAAAATCATATCATTATATTAATATAGTAGGTAAGAACCTTGTGTATTAAACAAGTTAAACAAATATAGTTTTATATACTAAATAATAATAAAAATAATATCTTTAAAAAAATTGTGTATTGCACTGCATAGGTTGAATAAACCCGTGTATTATACGTGTTGAATATATATAATCATGGTTGCAAAATTCGCTAGGCGCTCCCTAGTCGGATTCGGGAGTACTCGGCTTAGGCGGAGATTACTCGGGGAGTAATTGGCCTGGGAGAACAATACTCGTGCCTCGGCAGCCTGACTTGTAGCGAGTACTTGGGGAGTACTCGGAGCCTAGTCGGGACTTTTACAACCATGTATATAATGTAATCCGTTAACACGTATAGTCATTAAGATATGTTTTAAAAAAAATAAACTTTGATGTAATATTTACTAATTAAAATATGAGAGGATAAACACGTATTGGGATTCTATTTTAATCACAAAATTAATGATGCAATCTTAATTAAAATATGATAGGATTAAGACGTATTGGAATCCTATTTTAGTGTTTGAGAGTGTAAAGGTCTAATAAATAAATTGCAATACGTTCTAAACCTTTTTTAAACGATAAGGATAAACATTTTTTAGATCATTTATGAAATATTTATCTAACTTATTATTTAATTTTATATTATGTGATGAAGATATCATTTTCTAGTATGAGGAATATAATTTTAAATTACTTTTGTAATTTAAAATTTATACTTATCATATTTATTTAAATTTGATGAATTAATTAAGTAGGGATAAATGAGGAAAAAAGATACATTTTAAGCGGGAAAACTCAATGGAGATGACGTCATAGAATGTTATATATTCTTTATTTGATTTCATCATATAGAGTACCATGTGTTCTACGTTTGATTTATTTTATTATACACTAGATATAGATGTATATATAGATACTAGGTTATCACACATGATTGATTCATGGGCTCAAGAAAGTTATTATATTGAAACTTTTATGATTAACTACTTGATTAAAATTATACAATAACTATGACATAATACATGTGTTAGAAACTTATAAAATTATTAGACGTTGTTATTAAAATTAAATTTGGAAACGTTTAATTTGGAAAGTTTAAATATCATTCATTTAAATTCTATCTGCAATTTGATATTTGAATTAATAAATAAGTAAACTAGGAAAGTATATTAACATATAAATTTTATTTATTGTTTATTTAATGATTAGAAAAAAAACAAAGTTTAGGTATAAACATAAAAGAAATTAATGACAATTTTTTTTGAACGTCTAATTTCTTTAATCCCCTGTAGTCTATGGGACTTGAACCCAAGACCTCCTCCTTCCCACCTAGGTGTTTTAAAGGTTTTGCCTTTGTCAACAGACCACCACTCTATTGGTAATTAAGAGCAAGGACACCAAAATATTTTGAGAAATAGATGGTTACAATGCTATAAAGGCATAATAAATAACCGTCCCAAAATTAAGGGAAAACTTAATAATAGTTTTTTTTTTATACACAAAGCTAACATGGTGTAAATTACAAAATTTTAAACTAACTGTAGGACATTTCTAAGTACACAAGTGTGAATTCTTAACCATCACTTTTACTATATCACTTTTTATCAAGATAAAAATTAAATAAAATCAGTTTTAAGTTTATATAGTAGTGACATAAATGAAAATAAAAGAAGAAATCCAAACATTTCTTGAGAACAGGAAAACATGAACCACTCCATCTTCCATTTGAAAATAATGTTGTAAGCAATTAAATCTCAAGGCATCAAGAAAGTTAACATAGACTAACAGTAGGTAGAGAAAAGATGAGAAGTAAACTAACCTTTGATTTGTCTGAAGGGTATACCTTGAAAGGATTAGAGTTACATGATATAACTTCTTTCTCTAATGTTGTAAATCAGGATTACTTTCTCTAAACACAAAGTTTTTTTCTCATTTCATGATAAACCTATAAAGCTTTGTAAAGCTCTACTTCATTAGCAGCTGGCGCCTCTAAAAAGTGAAAGTTTTGAAGCACATAAATCTAAATTTAGATAATCAAATAAAAATATAGTTCTTTCATAAATATGTATGTTAGTGTAAATAAATTGCAAAATAGATGGGCTAAACAATTATTTACGATTATTGAATATTAGAAAAGTCAATTAGCAAATTTAATTGATAATCAATAAGATATTTCTTAATTCTCCTATTCGGATTCTAAAAATTGTCAAAGATTTAATTCAATTTTAATTAGTAACTAACTACTTAAAACGAATATCATTAATTTTATTTTAAGAAACATATGATTAAAAACACCCATAATTTTTCTGCCAAAAACACATCCAAAAAGCTCTAATTGGAGATGAGAGACTGTTCATTACTATTGAGAAACTTGTTGATGGTAAGATTTTGGGTAGGGAGGTTAAAGTTAATGATGTTCATCATAAGATAGATGGGGAGATTGGTGACCGTAATAAATTAGATGGGGAAAATAAAAAAACCAAATGAAGAAAAAGTGGCTTCAAATGAGAACGGTGGTGGTAGTATGCATGGCTATGGGGGAAGGTCGTTCCGTGATACGTTAATCAATAAACAACCAAACGCAAACATTACAGTTGATCCTGAAATCAATGCTTTTTCTATATGGTGTGACAGAGCGGTTGTTGGTCTGGTGAAGGATTTTCAGAGACTGATTAATCTCCGAAACTGGGTTCTGGAGAGGTTACCGAATGGCGTAGTGATTAAATATGTGGGCGGTCTTTCCGTTATGTTGGTTTTTGATAATGAATTAGAGGCGGCATTGTTTTTATCAGATGAGGCGAAGTGGAAGGAGTCGTTTTCTAAGGTGGCGGTGTGGAAAGGACAGGTTTTGGTCAATGAAAGGATTGCCTGGTTAAAGATTTTTGGGGTTCCAATATGTATTGTTGATAATGCTGTTTTTAATCAAATTGGTGCTAAATTTGGTCCGATTATGCAGCCGGCACAATTAACTGACGAAGACGGGGATTTGTCTTACATGTGCATTGGAGTCCTTGTGGACGAAGTAAACCGAATTAATCAAATGGTGTCTATCCGGTGGCTTATAAAATGTTTAGAGCGAGGGTGGAAGAAGAACAGAATGATTGGATTCCGGATTGTTTAATTGATGAGGAAGATGTGTCTGAGGAGTCGGGTTCGATGGAAGTACGATCGGTTGCGGATGATGATGATTCAGGTGACCGGAATATGGTTACCGGTGAGGATGTTCTGTCGCAGCCAGCGCCGGATGTCAGTCAAGATCTAAATGAGGAAACTGTGGTCATAAAGGAAGGTAATTTTGCTTTTAATGGTGATTCGTTGGAAAATAGGAAACAAGGAGAATATGATAAGTTTTTTCAAATTGGTTTCAATAACTTCAATGGTAAGTCAAAGGAAGGAATGGGGCCTAGGAAATTTAAAAAAAAAGGCAGTTAGGCAGAGAAATTCGGTGTCTCCTCAGCAGGTTGAAAGGCCCAAAAAAAGAGCCCGTAATGGGGATCCTTTTGGTTTAAATAAGTTATTGGGCTTGGTGGATAGTGGGCCTGAAAATTCTGATGGGTCTATGGAGGAGAATGTAACTTGTCTAGTAGAGTTTGTTACTCCTGATTTAAACGATAAAGTGAATTCGGCAACCACAGAGCACATACAATTGAATCAACTTGATAATGAAGAGAACGAAGAGGTGGTTGAATCCGGTCAGCAAACATAACAACAATTCCATGTCGACAGAAGTTCAGGGGATCCGATTGGAGTGGAGACAAACAACACTATAGAAGTAGGAGCGAAGTTGGGAGCTTCTAATATTGGGGATTTTCGAGAACAGATTGCAATGTCAATTCGACAAGAAGGGTATCAATCAGGTAACTCATGAATTTTGTGTCTTTGAATGTTCGTGGTTTGGGGGTGGTGGGTAAAGATGTTTGGTTCAGGGAGATTAGAAAAAATCAAGAGGTGGGGTTTGTCATGTTTCAAGAATCGCTATGTTCGTCTGTCTCGGAGAGGGAGTTGGGTGGTTTTTGGGGCCGAGGGGAGTTTGATTTTGATTATGTTAATCCGGATGGTAGATCGGGGGGTATAATCAGTATGTGGGATAAAAAGGTTTTTGAAGCATCAAGTTCTGTTAAAAATATAGCTTTTTTGCTGGTTAGTGGTGTTTTGAAAGGCTTAGCGATTGAATGTAATGTTCTAAACATATATGCTCCGCAACATGATACGGAGAAACGTCAATTGTGGGCTGAAATTTTAGAGGTTATGCATACTAGAAGTGGTTTATGGATAGTTGCCGGGGATTTTAATTCGGTTCGCTCGGAAGTTGAAAGTAGAAACTCTAATTTTAATCAAAATGCTGCAGGGAATAAGTTTGAAAGGTAGTAAGTTTACTTTTGCGGCAGGTCATAAGATGAGTCGTATAGATAGAATTTTTGTTTGCTAGGAGTTTTTTAATAGGTGGCCAACGGCAGAGTATAGAACGCTTCAAAAAGGTATACTGGATCATATGCCAATAATGTTGAAGACGGTGTCGTTTAATTTTGGTCCGAAACCTTTTAAGTTTTTTAATTCGTGGTTAGAGAGAAAGGACTTTGAGGTGTTGGTTAAAAATACTTGTGAAGAATTTAATAAATGTGGTTACCCAGATGTGGTCCTTATGAATAAATTTAAGGCGTTGAGGAAAGCTATTACTAGGTGGAAGGATGATGTTCGAAATAAAGAAATGGAAGAAGAGAAGATTTTAAGAGGGGAACTTGAGCAGTTAGATAAGTTAGTGGAGGACAGAGATCTATCGGAGGAGGAGAATTGGGTTTGGGTTGAATGCGTGAAACGGGTTAAGGAAATTGAAGACTATAAATATAGGGATTTGAAACAAAAATCTAGATGTAGGTGGGCGATGTATGGTGATGATAATACAAAGTTCTTCCACGGGCTCATAAACAAGAGGAAAGCGAGTAATTCAATTTCTGGTTTATTGATTAATGGGGAGTGGGAGTCTAGGCCTTCGATTGTTATAAAAGAGGTGTTTCAATTTTTTAGAAGGAAGTTTGTGGAGGGGTGTAGATCGAGGCCGCATTTATTTTGTCACGGTATGAAGGAGTTATCGGAGGAAGAGGTGGAGGGCATTAGTAGTCCGTTTACGGAGAAGGAAATTAAGGAGGCGGTGTTCGGGTACGGGGATGATAAAGCTCCGGGTCCTGATGGTTTCAATTTTAAATTTATTAAACGACTTTGGAGTTGTTTTTCAGGTAATTTTTTGGAGATCTTGCAAAGATTTTATGAGACGGGAACTCTAAGTCCGGGCGCGGGGTCGTCGTTCATAACCCTGGTTCCAAAATCGAAGGCGCCAATTGACTTGACAGAGTACAGACCGATTAATCTTATTGGTGTGGTGAGTAAGGTTATATCTAAGGTGCTTGCTAACTGATTGAAGATGGTGATGGGGAAGGTAACAGAAGATACGCAAAGTGCATTTCTTACAGGAAGATTCATTCTTGATGGGCCTCTTGTGATTAATGAGATAACTAATTGGGCTAAGCGACTAGGGAAAAATATTTTTATGATGCAAATTGATTTTGAAAAGGCCTATAACAATGTACACTGGGAATTTTTGCTTGACATTCTACACCAGAAAGGTTTCCCGTCTATTTGGTGTGATTGGATCCGTGGTATTTTGACTTCGGCTAAATCATCAGTTTTGGTTAACAGTTCGCCAACTTTCCAGTTTGATTGTAAAAAGGGGATCAGACAGGGGGACCTGCTTTCGCCTTTCTTGTTTCTTTTTGTAATGGAAGCCTTTACGTGCATTTTTAGGAGAGCGAGTGATGTTGGGGTGTTCGAGGGTATTCAGCTTCCAAATAACGCCCGAAGATCAATCTTCTCTTGTATGCAGACGATGCTATGATTCTTGGTGAATGGTCGAATTTTAATTTCAACAATGTCAAAAGAATGTTGAGGGTTTTTTATTTGTGGTCAGGTTTGAAAATTAACATCAATAAATCGACTTTATATGGTATTGGGGTCGATAATGAAGAAGTTCTAAACCACGCGGTGATGATGGGATGCAAGGCGAGATCATTACCGTTTGTGTATCTTGGTATTAAGGTGGGCGCAAACATGAACCGGGTAAGAAATTGGGACCAGGTGGTGGAAGTGTTTAGAAATCGGTTATCGAAATGGAAAGCGCAGGTTTTGTCCATTGGAGGTTGAGTTACTTTGATTAAATCGGTTCTCCAAAGTTTCCCTAATTACTATTTTTCGCTCTACAAAGCGCCAAGGAAAGTAATTATGACATTGGAAGGGTTAATTAAAAAGTTTTTATGGGGTGGTTCTGACGAGGTCAAGAAAATGCATTGGGTGGCTTGGGAGAAGCTGGCCACGCCTTGGAGTAAAGGAGGGTTGGGTTTGCATAAACTAGAAGATTGTAATAATGCTCTTGTGCTTAAATGGTTATGGAGATATAGAGTAGAATATGACTCGTTGTGGAAGAAAGTGATTGAGGCGATTCATGCTAAAGCTAGAAAGTGGGAGTTTTATCCGATGATTACTAACTGTAGTGGGAGTGTGTGGTCGAGTATAGTAAAGCTTGGTTACAAAGTCAAGATCGATGGCCAAAACTTTGGATCATTAATTCGTAGTAAACTTGGCGATGGTAAGAGGACTTGATTTTGTTTAGATCCATGGGTAGATGGTTCGGCTTTGAAAGGAAATATCCGAATTTATTCCGTCTAGAAGAAGATCAGTTTTGTACGGTTTCAGATCGGGTGTTCATGGACGATGGTATATGTTCGTTTTTGTGGCAGTGGAGGAGGCCGATAGATATGGTGGACGAGATTTTTGAATTGACGGATTTAACTAATAAATTGCAGGATTACAGCTTGCGGACGAGAGAGACGAGTGGCAATGGCACGGATCGAAGGATGGCTTCTCAGTAGCGGCAATAAAATCATGGCTATCAAAATCTACAGCTGAAAGCTTGAGTCCAGGTTTCAAGTGTGTTAAGTGGATCCCTATAAAATGCAACATATTCATGTGGAGGGCTTTAACGGAGCTTATTCCTACGAAAGATGCTTTAGTTCGAAGAAACATATATGTGGCAGATACGGGGTGCGTATTTTGCAGCGAAGCAGACGAAACGGCTATGCATATGCTCACTGCATGTGCATTTTCCACGTGTATTTGGCAGGCGATCTCGAGATGGTGCGGTATTCCATATGTTTTCGCGTTCGAAATCAAAGACTTATTGGATATTGCAGACAACTGTGGGCGTTCTCCGAGGTATAAAGAGGCGATAAAAGGGATTATAGTCATTACGTGTTGGCGCATTTGGAGGGCTCGCAATGAGTTAGTCTTTAGAGGCATTAGGACAAAGGGAGTAGAGATCATAGCGGACGTGAAGGCCTACGGGTTTTATGGTATAAACATAGGAAAAAACATAGTAATTGTGATTGGGATGGTTGGTGTAAATTTAATTTGATGTAATGTGGTTTTTGGGCGGCTCGGTCTCTTTCTTAGAGGCGAGTGTCGCCGGTTTCTAATGAAGTTTATCTTTAAAAAAAAAGTAATCGTCCCTGATGATTAGGAGAGAGTACGTATTGCACTTCTTCCTTCATCGCCCTTATTCCTAAAGTGGTGGACCCATTGGGCTTCAATGACTTTCGGCCCATCAACCTGGTGGGTTCTCTGAGCAAAGTTATTTCCAAAGTTTTGGCGACCAGACTAAAAATAGTGCTAAGTTCGGTAATTTCTGACTGCCAATCTGCTTTTGTACGGGATAGAAATATCATTGATGGGCCGCTCATAATGAACGGGATCGTTTCGTGGGTAAAAAGGAAGAAGAAACTACTGATGTTTAAAATAGATTTCGAAAAGGCTTACGATAACATAAGCTGGGGTCTTCTTGACTTGATCCTTCTGCAAATGGGATTTCCGCTTAAATGCCGCAATTGGGTTCATGCCATCATATCCTTGCCTCGGAAAGATCGTCCGTTTTAATTAACGGGTCACCATCCTTTGAATTTCAATTTCAAAGGGGCATGCGTCAAGGTAACCCGTTATCCCCTTTCTTGTTTATTATAGGCATGGAAGCTTTCTTGTGCATGATGTCGAAGGCGATTGAAGTGGATCTCTTTCATGGTTCATGCCATCATGGCTCGATTGTTAAGATGTTTTTTCTTAGTTTCAGGTCTCCGAATTAATTTCTTTAGATCCAGTTTGTTTAGAGTTGGAGTTCATCAAAGTGAAGTAATTAATATGGCCAATGGGATCAAATGCAAAGCCGGTTCTCTCCCTTGTGCTTCCCTTGGGTTACGAATTGGGTTGAATATGAACCATACGCTAAATTAGGAGCCGGTGTTCGATGTTTTCAATAAAAGGTTGTCGAGTTGGAAATCTTTCATTTTGTCGGTTGGTGGCAGGTTGACTCTTCTTAAAGCTGTTTTAGAGACCATTCCAACTTTTTTTTTCTCTATACAAGGCTCCTAAAGGCGTTATCGATAAGTTGGAAGCAAAGCGTAGGAAGTTCTTTAGGGGTGAAAACGGGGATAATAATAAGATGAGCTGGGTGTGCTGGGAGAAAGTTGCTAAACCTTAGGACGCTGGCGGTTTGGGTCTCACTCTTCAAGAAGCAAACACTGTGCTTCTATCGAAATTGTGGTGGCGCTTTAAAAGCGAAGCGAAGTCGATGTGGAGAAAAGTCATTGTTTCGCTGCACTCTTCTAATCGTTCATGGCCAAACCTTCCTCTTGCGAAAGGCAGTTGCGGTGTCTGGGCTTCAATCGCTAAGCTGGAGTCTTTTATCCAGCCAAAATACCCCATTCTCTAGCCTAATTAAAATCATTATCGGGCGGGCTGATTCCACCCATTTCTGGATTGACCCATGGATAACTCAGGAGCCGTTAAAAGAGCTTTTTCCAAGTATTTTCAAACAGGATAAAATAAAAGTGTGTTGGTGGTAAATTGCGTCAGTAGTGTCGAGAATGATTTAAATTGGATTTGGAGGTGGAAAAAGTCCAACTTATCTACTAAGGAAAATAGGGAGCTGGATGAATGCCAAAGTCTTCTTCATCATGCGAACCTATCGAACGCTTCAGATCGATGGGTTTGGATCAGAAGCAAGGATGGACATTCTTCAGTTGCGTCGATGAAGAAAGTTTTGACCAATACACAACAGGTTACTCCTTCTTTTGTATTAGATTGGAATAATTGGATCCCGAAAAAAGTCAACATTTTGGCGTGGAAGGCGGAGATGAATCGATTGCCAACTCGATGGGCATTGTCTAGAAAAAAATATATTGTTGTGGAGTCGTCTTTATGTAAATGGTGTGGTGAGTACGAGGAAACCAGCGACCACTTATTTTCAGCTTATTACGTCTCTTCTATTGTCTGGCAGGCAATTAGCTCCTGGTGTGATGTTCCTCCTATATTCGCATTTTCGGTTCAAGACATCCTTTGTTATCACAAAAGTTTACAGACGGACCGAACCAAAAGAAGAGTTGCGCATGGTATCATTTTGGCGGCTTGTTGGTGTATGTGGAAAGCTAGAAACAAGCTCATTTTTTCTAACAAGGAAACTAACATTGCCAAGATCATTGAAGACACGAAATCGCTCGGCTACTTATGGATAAAGAATAGATCCTCGTGTAAGAATTTGACGTGGAGAAATTGGTATAATTTCATTTTGTAGCGTTGTTACCTTTGTGTTTGTTTGTTCGGGTCTAGCGTCTTGCTAGTCGCCGTTGTTGAATAAAATAGCCGTTCAAAAAAAAAAAAAAAAAAAAAATAGTTTGGAGTTATAATTCGTCTGGTTTCACCGTCCCTTAGTTGCATACGTTAAGATATTGTAGTCATTATTTGAAAACTTGAAACGGAACCTGACATGTTAGATTATATACTAAATTAAATAACTAAGAAAAATAAAATAATACGTTTTTTTCAGGTACGCAGAAGTTCCAAACCTATAAATACTCTCTCGCTCTTGTAAACTTTTGTAGACTTGCCCATAGCTTTTTAACTATAAAGTCTAGTTTCTTGCTTGACCGTTAAAAATTCAACCGTTCAAAGAAGAAAATAATCTAGCTCTCTCTTCTTCACAAAGCGGGTTTTTCCGAGTGCAATGAAGGAAACCAACACGATCCGCAAGATCGTCCGCCTCAAGCAACTCGTCCAACGTTGGCGTCGCCGCATCCCCCAAGGTGGCTCGCTTGCGGTTTACGTTGGAGATGAACACCGCCGGTTTGTGATTCCTACACGCTTTATCAACCTGCCTGTGTTCGCCTCCTTACTCAACAAAGCCGAGGAGGCGTTCGGGTTCCAGACAACCAGCGGACTCATTCTACCATGTGACGCCAATTTCTTCGAGAAGCTGTTGAACGTTCTAGAGAGAAACGAGCGTAGATTTGGTGCGTTGGATTTGGATGATTTTACGGAGATGTTCCCAGAGTCTTTGGCCGTTGATTGATTCATTGTCGCAAAAGTGGTGGTATCAAGGAGTGGCTCGGGTTCTAGTCCTGTCATTAAAATTAAAGAGTAGATTTAGTGAGATCGTGAATTTTTCGTTCTAAAAAATCTCATACTTCCGTTGATGGTGTTGATGATAACATTTTTTTTTTGTAATTCGTCCTGAGTTGTTGGAATATTGAGATATAAGAGAATATAATAATAACAAAAAAAAAATAAGTGAAATGTTATGTCATTGTATTTTAGTGTTTATATGAAAACTTTATACGATGAATTCTAACTATTTTGGAAATATACAAGAATTATGAGATGTATTGAACAATTGATATTGATAGCATTGGAACTTGGAAGTGGTCAAATGTGTGATGGCCCAAGCTTTAACTAATCTCCAAATTTCAACAATGAAGGATGTTGATTAATTTGTAGTCGTAAAATGCTAACGAAACTGAAGGGATAAGTTTGTAATGTTGCATCAAACTAGTTAGAAGTAAAACTAGTTCAACACTATTACTTTATCCATTATGCTCTTGGATCCTGCTTGGTGATCGTGTATATATCACATGCATTTGTAAAAAAAAATTCTATACTCGTTTTCAGCTTGTTGGCATGAACACAATTCATGTATCGTTTTGTATAGTCCAAGGGAGGAAGCAAAAGCCAAATGGCACTACAAGAATACCCTACAAATAGCGGCGTACCTTTAGCGATGTAAATCGCCACCTTTAGCGGTGACAACTCTAGCCGCTATCGCCGCATTTTCTTGTAGTGTGGTGCTCCAGAGATGCATGTGGTTGGGATCCAAGTTATGCATGTAGCAATGCTTCGAGGTATGTTTTCTGTTAAGAGTGGCCTTAAGGATCATGTTGAGTCATTCCTTGTTACTTCGATCTACTGATATCGCGAAAACATGTAAGAACAGGTATTGCGGCTACGGACCGCCATGTGGAACCATTTGTCCGTGGGATGGGCTGATTGTAGAGTCGTAGACGCCCTGAGAGAATCTTCCACTTGGAGGTAAAAGTCATTGGTAATAAAATTAAGGGATTGTCTTTAGAAGAAAATAGGTCATGGGTCAAATTATGGACTTGAACTAAAACATGGGGTATCGGGTACATGACCATTGAAAACATATTCACTGTTGTTCTTTATGGACTAATTTCCATTATAAGAAAAATAAAAAAAGGATCATTTAAGTTCAAAATATGAATGGCGGTTTGAGTAATAGCGAACCCATGAATTTCTTCATAGGGGTGTAGAATAATTTTAAAGATTTTAGGTTCTTAGGGATATAAAAAAATTCGGTTCATATCGGGTCATGTAAAACAAAAGAACATCAAGCTAAAATTTTATATAATCATAAAAAACACGTCAAACGTCGTTACAAACATATTTAAAATGTCACCCTACAATTTTCATTTTTTGAAATCTATCCAAAACAAAATTTAGAGCTACTTTCGTACTCATGGTTCCTAACCTCCTATCAAATATAAAAAAACAACATTCAAAACAACACTAAACATTTAAAGTCCTAAACAATTATCACCAAGCTTCATAATTTCCAACTTTAATTTCAACCCCTTGTTGTTGATTGCTTGTAACTAACCATTTAAACAAACTATAACAACCAAATCACCCTACCAAAGTTTCAAATAACATCAAAACAACTAAAAATTTCAAACCTTTTACAACTCTATCCGATTGCGTGATGTGTAATGCTCTGCATTTTCTGTACTTTCCATATTTAGAAAGTTGTATTCGCATTTTTGTTTTTAGAAACTTGTATTCGTACTTTATTTCAATCCTTGTAATCTCGAGACTTTGATCATAATGGAAATCATATTTTTATATCAACCTTGTTTAATCATACATGCATAATATGTAATCAGTCGCGAAATACACATTTTAATTTAAAAACGAGACATACATCGAGATTATATTTTCTCGGAATCACATTTATACATGTATCATACTTATAATATACCTGCATACACCTTTATAACATAAAATAACCAACAATACAAGTGCAAGGACTAAAAATGAAATTTTTCATCTCCCCAACCACACTCTTTAATGTCTTAACCTCCAACCAACTCATTTAATACCCCAAACATACCTTCTAACCTCTAACCAACTCATTTAATATCCCTCCTAACTCCCAACCACCTTCATTTAAACTCCAACCACTTAACCCTCTTATAAATACCAACCCTAACACCTTCCAAACTCTCTCAAATCTCCAAGATTTTCAACTTTGGGCAAAAAGTTCAAGAACCAAAATTGGTAACTTTGGTGTTCCAACAACTCAAGACTCGTGAAATTCACCAAATTACCTATGCTTTATTCCCTCATTTTACCCCCATTTTACGCGTTATTGGCCGTAAAACCGGGAATCAGATACTTAATCAAATATATTTTTGTTTACATGCCTAAAACAGTGTGCCAAACAAGAAGATGATGAAAACGAGGATTTTTCGGGCGATACGGCAGAGCTGCGAAGATTCTGATCTGGGCGAGTTGCACGACCGTGCAATCATGGGCACTCCCGTGCGGATCTGACAACAAGACTCAGCTCGGCACTGCACAGCCAGTGCGAGTGCGAGCTGCAAACGAACCAAACGTTCGGCGAACAGTTCGTGAACCGTTCGGCGGGAAGTTCGTTTGTGTTCGTTCGTTTACTAAACAAACGAACACGAACAAGAAATTTCGTTCGTTTAGTTAAATGAACAAACATGAACAGAGGTCGTGTTCGTTTGTTTATGTTCGTGAACGTTCGGTAACATGTTCGTTTGTGTTCAATACTTCATTAGTGTTTGTAGTTTTTATATTTAATTAAATACTTCAAAATTACGACAAATTAAATATCTAATAAGTGTCGGTGTATTATATATTATGTTCATGAACGATTGTTTGTGTTCGTTTGTGTGCATTTGTGTTCATGAAAATTAGTTTGTGCTCATTTGTGTTCGTCAATGTTCGTTGCCTAAAATTAATAAACAAACACAAACGAACACGAACAAGTTCATTTCCTTAACAAACGAACACGGACATAAAATCTCGTTTGATAAGTGTTCGTGAACGGTTCGCGAACACATATATTTCTTAACAAACGAACACGAACACGGTCTTGTTCGTGTTCGTTTGGTTCGTTTGCAGCCCTAAGTGCGACCAAGCGTGCAACTGAACTCGGGAACGAATGACCGTGCAATTGGATGCACACCCGTGCGGATGCGATGACTAGCCCCAGCCCGAATATGCACTGCCTGTGCAGTTGGTCGTGCCACTCTTACCTCGGAGATGCACGCACGTGCAACCCAATGCACACCCGTGCCAATACGAAGACCGGTCAAGACTTGCTGATGTCACACAGTATGGTGAACAGTCCAATAAAGTGCATGACCGTGCACTTTAATCGCATGACCATGCGATCTGAAAAAGTTATAAAAAACAGAAGGCAGCATTCATTTCGAAATTCTGGACTTTTGGGAGCTCATCAGGCAATTTCACAGGCTCCGGAAGCACTTGCTTTCACCCGGATTCAAGCCACATTGTGCCGATTAGCTCCGCTACTATCCGGATTCTCAATCTAGTGCTTGTTTATGGTTTGATTTCTTCAATCTTTCCATGTTTTTGTTATGTTTTAAGCATTTAGATTGATGATTATGTATTAATGTAAGCCAAAGGGAAAAAAAATACTAGTATCCCTTGCTTAATAACAACCATTAGTATGTTAATTATGTTTGTAATGACACTTTGAAGCATTTACTATGTTAATCCTTGATGATTAGTTTGCAACCTTGTTTATTGATGTTGAATTCTTGATTATAGTTAATTATCTTGGATGATTAGTATGTGGTTAGTTAAGATATTTGCAAGAAGAAGCTTAATTAATCATGTATTAGTAGACTTTGAACTTGCTTAACTAGATTAACTTGTTTAAAATGTGTGCACCGTGATACTAGAAATGGTTAGTGGTTTAATAAGGGGTAATTAATGTTAATCAAGAAAGCTTTCCCTCATGTAAGGACCTTAACGGGTTAAATGGTGTTGTTATGAATTCTTGACATAAATTATTAGCTTAGTTAGCAGTTTAGGCCAAAATTGCTATCTAGGTGAATTTATGTTCAAGATTTGTAAAATGAACTTGGTTGTGATTTAATCTAGTTTATGCTTGTCTCGGTAGTTACATTGTGTTTATCGGTGTCACTTTCCTTGATTAAGTGAAGTTAGAAAACTCCTAACGGATGACTAACTTTTATTTAGGGGATTTTCATAGACACATGTCATTTGGGCGTTAAAGAACAATTTTAGGTGGTTAAAGTGTGTTTATCGTTTTAACTTTCCAAAGAATTGTCATGTTAGGATTCCCGAAAGGGATACTAATTGTCTTGAAAATGGAAAATTGACCAAGTGTTTCAAGTGACAAAACCGACTTAGTTCACATACTTTGGTTGTGCATAAAGCAAGGCTATATATTTATTTTCTTATTTGGAGTCTATTATGTTATTGAAAGTTTATGTTTTAATCTTATTTTTAGTTTAAACAAATCACACACTTATCCTTCTACCGGTAATTTAACGACAAAGGTTTAGTATTATTCCTCTGCCCACGTCCTTGGATCGACACTTGGTTCTTACCGATACTTTACTACATATATGACGGGGTACATTTTCCCTTTCGTGTGTGTTTTAATGTTGAAGTATAAATCATTTTTATAAATTTAAAACCGAATCGTGTGTAAAATTCATTGTAAAAAATATGTATATACGCACACACGTCAACTCGTCAAACTCACTAAGTGGATATTTCTTCGCAAACCGTGAGTATACTTGACCCTTTTTACGCTTTAACGCACTTATGGGTGTAACATGTTTTACTTGTCAAGTACACAATTCACACAAACTTATTCAATCACTCAATCCGCCAAACATGCTATTTGTTATGCTTAGGTTGTTTATGCTAGAATACTTTCATGCACTTTATTTGTCATTAACTTAGCTAGCCCACCTTAACAATTATAGCGCTATAGGAGTAGCATACCACCGACGGGTATTGTTAAGTTAACATGCTTTACGGTCTCGATTACTTCGGTGTCGAGGGATGCACATTATATATTACGGTCTCGTTCACTTCGGTGACGAGGGATGCACATTATTCTTGTGGACACTCGGGTTTGGCCTATAGTTATGCATGCTAGCTATAACTTTGTATATGAATTGTCATGTTGGATTTGAGACAACCTTTTTATACTTATATGCTAAAATTCCAAAACCTGTATACTCGCCAATACTTTTATATTGAACTATACTTTAAAACATGTTCCAGGATTTAGATGATGATAATGAGGCACGGAACTTAGTAGGATGCCTAGAAACTCATTTTAAACTTTAAATACATGTTGTATTGTAATTAATTTGTTTCAACTTGTTGTATTCGATTTCAAACAATGTAATTGATTCTTTTAGAAATGAAATGAAATTTACTATTTAAATACTTGTCACAATTTAGTGTTATGAGTAATGAGCAATCTATTTCGTCTTACTCCGATGTTTCCGCTATCGGTTGGGGTGTGACATGATGTTCCTATTGTTTGCGTGGGAAGGGTGGTCGGATTTCACTTTTCTTCGGTGAACAAAACAAGAGAAATCGATCACCCGGGGACTGTGGTTTGCTAGTGGTCTAGGGATCGTAGAGAGCGGAAACCGAGAGAGAAGTAGAAAGGGCGGTGGGTTGGGTTATTTTATTTTTGTTCAAATTAGAATGGATTAGGCTTAGGTAATTGGGTTATGTATTATTAATAAATTGTTCGCCGCGAAACAACCGTCGGTCAAACCCACGTTCAACTAGATCCTGACCGTAATAATTCAGGTGGTTACCTTCAAGATTTAATCTCATCCGTTCAAACCCAAAATAATTGGCAGTTTGTTTTTTCAACGCAAGTTAAGTTTTGCTGTGTTTTCTGCATGTTTCTCGCTACGTGGGTAGGCTCCCTCAACCTTGTCGGTTCATCTTGGATAACTTCTACGTGGTAGTTAGCATACAAGATGTATATATATGTCCGTGCATGTTTTGCATTACATCCTTTTCAATAAAGCATGTCACTGTAAAGTGGTTACATATTTTATGTGTTTATGATGTTTGTTGTGTTTCGATAATAGTTTCTTATTTTGTTTGTTTGTTTTGCTTCAGTTATGATCGATGGATAATGCTGTGTAAGATGAGGATTCAATTACGGGGAAAAATGTAAGTTGTTAATTTATATGGTATTGTGTTTATTTAACCATGTTTGTTCATTTGAATAATGATGCTTTGTTTTTCAGTTTGCTGGGTTGTACAGCGTTGTGAAAATGAACCAGCCAGCAGATATGAAGTCTTCTAATATAGTTGGAAATGTAATATCATTTTGTTTTGTCAAGTATTGGGATTTACATAGCATTGTGTTTTTTAATATTATTTTTGTGTTTGTAGGAATCCTTTGTGTTATTATAGTAAAAAATCATTGACATGCTTTTTTTGTCAGGTTGTAGCTGACGAGTGTGTGGATGGTCATTTGCATGAATTTTCTTATTGCTCTAATGAGAATGTACATTTAGAAGCAAGTTTATGATGAAGTTTCTGTTATTATTTATGATATTATATGTTACTTAGAATTATTGTGTTATTTACAGCTATTGTGTTTTTTGTGATGGTTTTTTTTTTTTTTTTTGAAATATACTATGACAACATTGTTGACAGTTGTTTTTTTTCTTTTCCAGGTGGTGGCTGACGTGATGTCATGGTCACAATCAAATTTAATCCAAATACAACTAATTAGCTAGCGGTAAGTGGGTATCGAACACAGGGAGTTTGTGGAAAATGTGTTATTTGGTCCCCATCACCCATATATGCATATCCTTCTTCTTCGTAACCCTCAAAATCCTCATATCCTTCTTCGTATCCATCTCCCCCTATACCCGAAAATTGCCCAAACGGAAGAGTCGAATACTGAAAACCCGACTGATTCGATGGTCTAAATGTAGACGTAGCATGAACGACAGTTGAACCTTGTGGTAATGTATAGGTTGAGGATGATTGACCTGAAACTGGGAAGAAATGGGAAAATGGTGGAATTGTGGTAGAAGGGTTAAAGGAAAGTGTAGGTTCTTCTTGAGTGGTAATGGGTTGGGTGGTGTAAGTTGGTGTTGCATCATGAAGTGAAATAGGATTGGTGGTGGTGTTGGTGTTGGGTATGGTAGTGTTTGGTGAAGGTTGAGTGGATGATGGTATGAAAGGTGGTATAAGTTCACCCGTAGTGGGTGGTGGTTGTGGTGGATCCATGTATCGAATTGGTGTGATTGGTGTTGTTGGTGAACCACTGATTCTGTTTTCTCTTAGCAAAATTATGTTTCCTCTTAATGTTCGCTCAATCTCCGGATCAAATGCCAATGGTGAAAGCTTGTGAGAGCTCCTAGTACGCATGCACCTGTAAGTACCTGCACACTAACACACCCAGCGTAAACCAGAAAAATAACAAACTAAAAAATTTAAAAAATAACACACGTTGCGCACTACTCCCCGGCAACGGCGCCAAAATTTGACATGATGTCGTGGTCACAATCAAATTTAATCCAAATACAACTAATTAGCTAGCGGTAAGTGGGTATCAAACACAGGGAGTTTGTGGAAAATGTGTTATTTGCTAGAGTATCTAACTTGACTAAATTAATCTAATTTCAAGAAAAGTAAAATTCAAGAGTTTATGTGAGTGAATTGGTTTTCGACTAAATTAAACTAATTAAATTGCAAGATGAAAGTTTTGGTTGTAAACAAATTAGAGACAGATGATCATCTTCAGTTTTCGGTTTTGCTTTAACATTTGTGCTATCAATCCACTAGAAAGAACTACATAGACATAGTTCATGTGTGATTAGTTGCAGTGATGAAAGGGAACTAAGTACTTAGATTCCTAGAACGTGAGGTTGTTACCCGATGATCAATCAACCCTTACCCAAGCCTAACTATACCCATGATATCTCGATTGCCAACGGCACCAAGAACGTATGGTTTCTAATTAGTTTAGCACAAGAATCAACAATTTACTAGCAATCAATCACACACCATAACAAGCAATTCAATAAAGAATAAATTGTTATTCTAGAAATATAAATTCAAGCATAAAGTCTTACAAAACCTTCCACCAAAGATGATCATAGAGTACTTAGCCACTCATGGCTTGAAACAACATCATCACAAGAGTATTATTGTTCATCAAGATCAAAGCAACAAAACTAAAGATTAAGATAGTGTTCTTCCTTGCCAAAGTCTCCAAAAAATTAGCCAAAATTCGTCCACAGAGTGAATAGTAACCGAAACCAATGATAAGACACTTTTAATCCTCATCAAAATGGCATTTAGTAGAGGAAGTTACAAATTGGCAAGGTCGGCGCCGTAACCTACGGCCCTCTGCCGTAGGTTACGGCAAGCAGTGGTCAACAATCAGTCAAAATGGCGCCATAAGCTACGGCAAAGTGCCGTAGCTTACGGAAAGCAGCAGTTCCATACAGCATGTTTATTCTGATCTATGGTGGGAGTTTCTTGAATGAGATGGGGCCGTAACCTACGGCTAGGTGTCGTAGGTTACAGTGCTGATTGTATTGTAACTCCAAATTTCCTTCCTTAAAAGGTGAACCTTGCAATCTTGCTTCCACCCATGTTAAGCTTTCATCCAAACATCATAATATCCATCCTTTAAGCGCTTTAACACCTGAAAATACAATCGCATCGTAGTTACCAAATTCCCACAATTAACCGAATGAAGCATGAGATGTGAACATATTTAGCTAATTCAAGGGTTGTCCTACGGACCACCCGTCACATCCCCACACTTACCCGTTGCTTGTCCCAAGCAACCCATTCAAAAACTATTTTCAACTAAAGCGATCAATCATGCAAAGCAAGCTAATGTGACGTCCTTCTACTAACTTTCAATCATACCACAAGACACACCCTTCGCAAAAATCTCTCGGTGACAAGAATTGTTATTAGCATAATGCTAAACCACTCAATGCATGTGTGTGTGTGTGCGACAATAAGCTTGTATAATAATCATGTCTCCTCCTAACAAATATTTAGCATGCTTATGAATCAAAGGAACTTACGGGTTGTAACGAGGCTAGGTGCAAAGGTAGGAACATGGTGAATTACATATGAAAGAGCTAATTGATTTGACCCGGCTTTGTTTATTTCTACAACTACGAAGCAAACACCAAATATATACAAAACTTCTTCACATTCTCAACTACTAGTACAACTAAATATTTCTTTTTGTATTTTTCTCATGTTTTTCTGTTTTTTTTTAAACTCAACAATATATACAAGAACATCAACCATCACAAACTAAATTCCTAAACCGGGTCATCTCAATAGGTAAAGTTTTTGTAAGAAGTAGGTTTGGGTCACAACCGAATGGTATAAGGCTCAAACATGGCTTTCTAAAGACCAAACCCCCACCCCTCACAATACCAAGCTCATATATGTAACGTATGAGGTCCAACCCCCAATTCCCACACTCTCACACATCTAGACGAGGCTACCTAAAAGTCCCCTATCATTTTCACAAGCATGCTAATCCTAGGCTTCAACAAGAATTCGTACACAAGTTCTATTAACACAATACACACACCGCCACTCAAAACAAGGAAAGCATATTTAATAATCATATGTGGCTCAAAAACTCACCATGAAATGACTAGAAAAGGGTGTCGGTGTGTCATGCGGAACAATGTCAAGTGTTCAAATTCCAACAACTTTTCGTTTGGTTTCACAAATTTTTCAAAAATTCTCAAAATTTTTCCTTCATCCCCACACTTGGGATACATTGTCCCAATGTATGGTTTTGAAGGGAATATCGCTTTCAACAAAAACACCAACATTTGCTTATACTCTCAAACCCCAAATTTCTTTTTATAATTTTTTTTTCTGTTTTAAACAAAAGCAAACAAACTAACTACCAATATTTCAAAGCTAAAGAACATATCAAGACTAAGGAAAGAGTACATGACCTGGTGAAGTTTGACAAAACAGATGTTGTAGATAATCCGACTTTCTATCACCACCTTCACCCAAATATCCGTACATCTTCCCCATACTTGAATGTCGCCATGGCCATGAAACATAGAAAGATAAAAACATCAAGATCAATATAAAACCCCGGGTTGCCTCCCGAGCAGCGCTAAGTTTCAAGTCTTCAGCCAGACCAAGCCACCCCCATTTATGGTGGCTCAAAGAATCGGTTCCTGCCACTTCCATCACTACATCGTGCCATTGCGTAGAATGTATCCGTCCCGTTTCGACTCGATGGGTAATCAAGTACACTCCTGCTTGAACCCATATGTTTTTCTTCACGGTCCGGTGGGTGCTTTTTTCTCATTCTTTGAAACACATTTTTCATACAATCACTAGACTCACCACCCTTCCCCTCAATGGACCCATAACTAATCACTCTAGTTTGAACATCAAAGGACAACTTACGCTTCTTTTCAGTCATGGTAATAATTCCGTCTCTACAATTAATTTGAGCATTTGCTGTGTATAGAAACGGTCTACCTAAAATTACCCTTTGTTGTGCTGCCATTTTGGTAAAAGCATAGTCTAGAACTAGAAAATCCACCAGGTATTCAAACTCTCCCAATTGAATCTTAACATTCCTAACCATTCCCCATGGACGCCTCCAACTTTCATCCGCCAAGCTCACCATGGTGTCTATATCTTCAAGCGGACCAAAGTCGTACATATCGTATAGATCGCCTGGTAGCACACTCATACTCGCCCCATAATCCAATAATGCATGGGGAATTTTTAATTTTCCCACTAGGATCGGCACAAGTGGTGCTCCATGCTCTTTGTCCGTTTCAAACTTGGCATCCCTTCCTATAGCTGCACTCACTTGACAAGAAGATGTTAAAAATGTTTCATTGAATTCATTATTAGGAACGGTGCTTACCACATTGATATTAACACTTTTAATGTTTTTGGGATTTATCATCATGTCACTTGGTTGCTGGCCTTTTGCTTTCTTCAATATCGCCACTTCACTTGCAAGTTGACCCATTTGGGTGGTCAAAGTTTGAATCGCTTTATTACGGGCCTCGTCCTTTTGCATCCGAACCTTATCACGTTGATTCATTCGTTGCATTTCAACTTGCATCACCTTCAACATCTCCATTACTTCGTTTCCACCCGAAGAGCTTTGACCCGTTTGATATTGCCTTTGAAATCCTTGGTTTCCTTGGAAATTCGGGTTAGCTTGATTTGAAGGGTTTACATACCGAAAGTTTGGGTGGTTTCTTAAACCGGGGTGGTAAGTATTAGAATTCATATTGTTGTAATTTCTACCACCCCCTCCTTGACCTTGTACTGCATGAACTTCTTCATATTGCCCTTCCACCATTCCTTGGCAATTTTTAGCCGCATGACCTATTTCATTGCAAATAGCACAAACATCATAAATTTGATTAGAGGTTTGAACATTACCATCGTCAACCGCATGCACTTGTGTTCGGGTAACAGCCGGTCATGCTCTCCTTGGTGCTTGAGCTTTCCTCTTTGATGTAATTGCCATTTGCCCCAAAGACTCCCAATCGTCTTGCTCATAGTTCGTACCAAAAGTGTCACCGGTAATAGACATTAAGTCTCGAGCATCTTCGGCACTCAACCCCTCATGGAAAGCGTTCATCAATTCCCAAAGTTCAATCCCATGGTGAGGGCAATTCTTGATCATCATGTTGAAACGCTCAAAGGCCTCATGAAACATCTCACCTTGTTGTTGTTGAAAACTCCTCAACCCCTTCCTAGCATCATTGGTCTTTTGAGCGGTGTAAAATTTATCCAAAAATATTTGTTGCATTTCCGCCCAAGTGTAAATGGATGCTGAAGGCAAAGTATAGAACCACTTCTTTGCCTTATCCTCCAGAGAAAATTGAAACAATGCCAACTTGACATCATCAGCCGAAAAACCTTGACTCCCAAGAGTATTGAAAATTGAGTCATAGGCCTCCAAATGGAAATAGGGATCCTCTGTTGCTAGCCCCTTATATTTCGGTAAACTTTGTAAGGAATTAGTCCTTACTTCAAAACTTCTTCCTTCATTGTTGTGAGGGATAACTACCGGTGAAGGGTTGTGAGTAATTACCGGCCTAAAATGTGCTTCAATACCCCTTGCATGTTCTCTAAGATGCCTTCTTGGTACACCAAACCGACCCCTTGGACGAACAGGACCCATTAATCTTGGTATATGCCCTTGTGGTGCGAATGGTTGTTAAAATTGCTGTTGTGGCATCGGTGGGTGTTGAATTGGCCTATGGAATTGTGGTTGTACATTTTGTGGACAAACTTGTTGTAATGGTGTAGGGCGTTGCATTGGTGGCCCTTGTGGCCTTGGCCGAATATGTTGTGGTATAATTTGTTGTTGTTGAAACCCACCAACATTTGCCATTCCTTGAGATTGGCCTTGCACATAACCAAAGTCTCCTTGGTCCCCATCACCCATATATGCATATCCTTCTTCTTCGTAACCCTCAAAATCCTCATATCCTTCTTCGTATCCATCTCCCCCTATACCCGAAGATTGCCCAAACGGAAGAGTCGAATACTGAAAACCCAACTGATTCGATGGTCTAAATGTAGACGTAGCATGAACGACAGTTGAACCTTGTGGTAATGTATAGGTTGAGGATGATTGACCTGAAACTGGGAAGAAATGGGAAAATGGTGGAATTGTGGTAGAAGGGTTAAAAGAAAGTGTAGGTTCTTCTTGAGTGGTAATGGGTTGGGTGGTGTAAGTTGGTGTTGCATCATGAAGTGAAATAGGATTGGTGGTGTTGTTGGTGTTGGGTATGGTAGTGTTTGGTGAAGGTTGAGTGGATGATGGTATGAAAGGTGGTATAAGTTCACCCGTAGTGGGTGGTGGTTGTGGTGGATCCATGTATCGAATTGGTGTGATTGGTGTAGTTGGTGTAGTTAGTGTTGTTGGTGAACCACTGATTCTGTTTTCTCTTAGCAAAATTTTGTTTCCTCTTAATGTTCGCTCAATCTCCGGATCAAATGCCAATGGCGAAAGCTTGTGAGAGCTCCTAGTACGCATGCACCTGTAAGTACCTGCACACTAACACACCCAGCGTAAACCAGAAAAACAACAAACTAAAAAATTTAAAAAATAACACACGTTGCGCACTACTCCCCGGCAACGGCGCCAAAATTTGACGTGATGTCGTGGTCACAATCAAATTTAATCCAAATACAACTAATTAGCTAGCGGTAAGTGGGTATCGAACACAGGGAGTTTGTGGAAAATGTGTTATTTGCTAGAGTATCTAACTTGACTAAATTAATCTAATTTCAAGAAAAGTAAAATTCAAGAGTTTATGTGAGTGAATTGGTTTTCGACTAAATTAAACTAATTAAATTGCAAGATGAAAGTTTTGGTTGTAAACAAATTAGAGACAGATGATCATCTTCAGTTTCTGGTTTTGCTTTAACATTTATGCTATCATTCCACTAGAAAGAACTACATAGACATAGTTCATGTGTGATTAGTTGCAGTGATGAAAGGGAACTAAGTACTTAGATTCCTAGAACGTGAGGTTGTTACCCGATGATCAATCAACCCTTACTCAAGCCTAACTATACCCATGATATCTCGATTGCCAACGACACCAAGAACGTATGGTTTCTAATTAGTTTAGCACAAGAATCAACAATTTACTAGCAATCAATCACACACCATAACAAGCAATTCAATAAAGAAGAAATTGTTATTCTAGAAATATAAATTCAAGCATAAAGTCTTACAAAACCTTCCACCAAAGATGATTATAGAGTACTTAGCCACTCATGGCTTGAAACAACATCTTCACAAGAGTATTATTGTTCATCAAGATCAAAGCAACAAAACTAAAGATTAAGATAGTGTTCTTCCTTGCCAAAGTCTCCAAAAAATTAGCCAAAATTCGTCCACAGAGTGAATAGTAACCGAAACCAATGATAAGACACTTTTAATCCTCATCAAAATGGCATTTAATAGAGGAAGTTACAAATTGGCAAGGTCGGCGCCGTAACCTACGGCCCTCTGCCGTAGGTTACGGCAAGCAGTGGTCAACAATCTGTCAAAATGGCGCCATAAGCTATGGCAAAGTGCCGTAGCTTACGGCAAGCAGCAGTTCCATACGACATGCTTATTCTGATCTACGGTGGGAGTTTGTTGAATGAGATGGGGCCGTAACCTACGGCTAGGTGCCGTAGGTTACGGTGCTGATTGTATTGTAACTCCAAATTTCCTTCCTTAAAAGGTGAACCTTGCAATCTTGCTTCCACCCATGTTAAGCTTTCATCCAAACATCATAATATCCATCCTTTAAGCGCTTTAACACCTGAAAATACAATCGCATCGTAGTTACCAAATTCCCACAATTAACCGAATGAAGCATGAGATGTGCACATATTTAGCTAATTCAAGGGTTGTCCTACGGACCACCCGTCAGTGGCTGACAACATTTTTGTGGATGATCATTTTCAAACGTTGAGCAGGACATGTGATGAAGTTGGAAACGTGCATAATAATTCTTGTAAAATGTTTTATCATGTTGTTTATTTTTAAAAGTCATTCTGTTTTTTTACAGATACTGTGTTTTTTGGTTTATTTTTGTAATATACTATGACAACAGTGATTAACAGTTTTTTTTCTAGGTTGTGGCTGACAACATTTTTGTGGATGATCATTTTCAAAAGTTGAGTAAGATATCTGATGAAACTGGAGATGTATGATATAATTCTTTTATAACTGTAAGATAACATTGTTTTAGTTCAACATGGTAGTTTATTTTATTAATGAGTATATTGTTTTTCTGTTTGAAGAATTGTTTGGAGTACTTCCTGACTTGACTTTGTCTTCAATCGGAGCTGCAAAGGTAAATCGTTTATGTTAAAGTATGTAAATTATTTTGTTAGTGATAGTTGGTGATGTTTATACTGAATCTTATTATGTTTGCTTATATTTTGTTTTGTAAATTTCAGAACAAATCTAAAGGCTTTGACTTGGAGTTTGGTGCTTTGGTTGGATGTCCCAGCAATTCTATAAAGCATGAGATGAATAAGGTTGGTTCCATATCTATATGTTTAGTTAATATTCTAGATGAGTGGCTGACATATTATTCTCTAGCCTCGTAATTTCAGAAGAATTAATCAAAGGGTAAAGGCGCTGAAGAATTGGAAGTGGGATGAGGTGATTGAAATCGACAGTTTTGGCGAAGATTAGTTATGTTGTTTTTTATGTATGATGATGGTTATTGTATTTTGGTAATGATACTCTGTTGAGTTGGAGTTTTTTTATGTGTGTATTTTCCTTTCCCTTAAACATGCATGTTTTTCTTTGTCTGAAATATTTTCGTTATAATTTAAAGGGTAATTAATATTTTCGTTGATTCATGCATAGTTAGCCGTGTACCAGTTTAAGTTTCCCGTGTTTAATTAATGGTTTGTGTGTTTATAGTAATAACTGTATGTAAACGTGTGTCTCTTCAGTTTTTTGTATGATTGTATCGTTTCCTGGAGCAATTTTTACATCATGTAACCGTTGCTGCCATTAATAGTTCCGCGTTAGTGTCCATAAGCCTTATATATATATATATATATATATATATATATGCAGACATTTCATGTATATCGTATCTTAAGTTATTTAAGTTTTACCAATTTCTAATTAAAAAGTTAACTTTTTTCAATGGCTTCATCAAGTAATCAAGGAGAAGATTTGAAGGAACTGTTTTATAAAGCAGTGATGGAAGATTTGGAAGCTGAGTTAGAGTTTTCTTAAGATCTAAGGAAATGCTTTCATTCTTTGAAGACTAGAGTTGGTTCTCGTGATGATGTACTCCAACTGCTGTTCGTGACCTGAGACTTTCGAATAATGGTGAGAGTGGGAACAAAGATGTTCAGTTAATGGCACAGATGTTAGAGACATTTAGACAAGTTAATGAGTCAATGGAGTTGAAGCGTAGGCTTTTACTTTCCTTATAAGTAGTTTTGTTAAGTTTAGTGATAGTTGTTATATTGAAGTGGTTTGTATTAAATTATTAAGAGTTATTGGTGGTATTTTTATTTTAATGGAATGTTTTGTTTTGTTTCTTGAAAGTTAGTCTTGATGAATTGTGTTTTTTATTATGATCGTTTTTTTATTGTGGTTATTTAATCATATATTATTTCAAACATTTAATATCTTCAGTTTAATTTCTTTGAGCGACCATCTGGAGAATTGTAATTGATTTGGTTTATTTTGATGTTAAATTGTGCCTGAATATAGAGTTGCACTTGCACACATGAAAAAAACACTATCTATATCATAAACATCTAACTTTGATAGATCTCATCTATCTTTATTTAAAGGTGTTAGCAATTGCTATGTTAATCAATTTAAAAATAGTTACTTAAATGTTTTAAATTGTGTGAATTAAATGTAAGAATATAAGAGCAGTTGTAGTTACTAATCGCAATCGAATAAAAATTCATTATTATCATAAATATAGACATGGTTATTGATGTTCTTAATAGGGATGTAATGCAATGATTCATCTCAATTAAATAGGCGGACCACTGTTTTGTTCAAACATCTGCTCTGTGAAAAGCTGTCCACTGTCATAACCACTGTTTTGTTCAAACCTCTCTTAACCGATTCTAACTCAATTTTGATGTAGAGGTAGTTAACTGGAATTGTTATTATTGTGTAATTTTTTAAGAAATTGTGTTATTTTATGAAGAGTGATATTTTCTCTTATTATATGACAATATATGTGTTAGAACTTTTGTATTCAGGTTTAACTTTTCTTTTGTAGTTGTGTGTCTTATTTTATCTTATTGTATATCATTAAATGTTGTGTTTATAAAAGATTTTAGGTTAATAAGTTGTTGTAGTCTTTCTTGCATGTTCTCCTACAAAGATGGTAAGGTAAACTGCTGTGTTCATTTCAAAATGTTTATAGAAAGGTCAATATTTGCTAACATCAGCAGTTGTTTAAGATTGTGTTAATACAATGTTAAACTGCTTTCATTAACAGTTTTTTTATATAATTTACGTGGTTGGTTAGTCTTATGTTATCACCCGGTTGTGTATGAAAAGCGGTTGTATACATTGTGTTTATATATAAACATTTACATATCAAATTGTCTCAATTGTATTTCATTTATTATATTTTATATTGTAGCCCCATAGATTATAAAATGGAAAAGCTTGGGTTTGCATTGATCGTCGATGAAATATTCACAAGGCTCCCTGCCAAAGCTATTGGTTGTTTGAAATGTGTTTGCAAATATTTTCGAAAGGAACTGTCAACTCATTTTTTTTGAGATGATGCATTCTTGTCGAATTGGAAATTCATATAAGAAATATCTCTCCTTGCCAGATTTATCAATTGTTGTTGACAACGTAATAGGTGGGAATTTGGATGTGGTTACAAGCAAACATATCACTTTTCCTGGCAATGTTGACCCTAGATTCTTACGTATTCTAGCGTCTCTTAATGGGTTGTTGTTAGTGTCCTTAGAACCGAGATGCTGTGAGCTGATTCTTTGGAATCCAACAACCAGGTGCCATAAGTTGTTGTCCGTCTCGGACTTTTGTCAGCGATATTTTCGAAACTGTGATACAGGTGGAATGTATTTTGATGAAACCAATGATCTTAAAGTGCTTCACATCAAATATTATTTTTGAATGTCGTTACTGCTCGTGTTTATTCACGACATCGTGAGACGTGGAGAGAAATAGATTTCTTGTGGGGAGGTAATTTCGGTGGTCGAGGTTATTCAATGTCTTCTGGAATTTATTCTGGCAAAACCATATATTTCGTGTGTTCAAGAAGTTGGTATCCCGGCCCTTTGGAGAGGTATATAGTTGCTTTCGATGTTATTTACGTAACTTTTAGAAGCTTTCGTTTTCCTGAAAGTTTGGAAGTTACTCCTTGGCCAGGAGAATTTCTGAGCATTGCAAAGAAGCTCCATTTTATTGTTGTTGAAGGGTCTCCCAAGTTATCTGTTGGTTTGTACAAAGTTGAAGATGAAACCTTCATCAAGATGTTTTCTATCAATAATATTCATATTATTAGTTATGAACAAAGTTTCCGTTGGTCCAATATATTTCAAAACAACAAGTGGTTGATAGTAAATATTTGGAATCGTCCTATTGAAGTTGGCCTGAGCAATGAAGTTTTTAATTATCTTCAACATGTTGATTCCTACATTGGTGCGAAACGAGCATTATTTAACGAGACCCCTGTTTCACTGATTGATTAGAAATTATTATGCTATATTATAGGGAATGGTGGTCGTTTTTTCGAATTTTGTCTATTGTTTCAAGTAGTTTCATATGTATAAGTGTATTAACAATTGTCTGCATGGATATTTATTTCCGATTGGTGTTATTTAATCATATATTATTTCGAACTTTTAATATTTTCAGTTTAATTTGTTTTACTATATATGTAGGTGAAGAAGTCCTACAAACCTGATATCATCAATTGCTTTTTTTGTATATGTATCATGTATGTTTATCATTTAGTACAACTCATGAATGTGTGCTAAAAGACAGTTGTAGAAATAAATGGTATGTTTATCATGTGGTTCTATCCTTCTTTTGTATAATATTGTGTTATTATATTAAATAAAATCTTTAATATGTGTAATTTTAATATATGGTATGTACTAGCGTTTTATAATCCAGGATTTTAGGTTAATAAGTTGTTGTAGTCTTTCTTGCATGTTCTCCTACAAAGATGGTAATGTAAACTGCTGTGTTCATTTCTTAATAAACCTCTCTTAACCGATCCTAACTCAAATTTAATGTAGAGGTAGTTATCTGAAATGGTTATTATTATGTAATTTTTTAAGAAATTGTGTTATTTTATGAAGAGTGATTTTTTCTTTTATTATATGACAATGTATATATTAGAACTTTTGTATTTAGGTTTAACTATTCTTTTGTAGTTGTGTGTCGTATTTTATCTTATTGTATAACATTAAATGTTGTGTTTGATGTGTAATAAATATTTTGTGGCAGAGAAATTAATAAATTCCCTTATTGGATTATAAGCTAAGTATCCGGAGTGTTTATGATTGTGCGTTTATATAGTATTGTGTTTTTATTTTATATGGTATTATGATTGTGTTTTTTCTATATTATTGTTTTTTATTTTACATGCTATACTTTATGTATTATTTGTTTTACAACATGGTATGCATTAAAAATCATTGTGTTTTTTTTATCATGTTGTGTATTTTTAAAAATCATTGTGTTTTTTAACCATGTTTGTTTATTTGGATATCACTGTTGTTCAAAATCAGTGTTTTCATCCACTGATATACTATCTACTGATAGTTAAAATCACCCACTGTTTTCATTATAACCTTTGCAACCACTGATATTGTTCAATCAGCGGTTTCATAAAACAACTGTCTTCCACTACTCATCAAGGGTTGGCACGTGGACAGTACATAGCCGTCAGATCTTTTTTAACCGCTGCCACGTCAGCTTTCTCTTTTTCCTTTATAAAACCCTGAGCAAAACCCCAAACAGGGTTTTTACTGTCGAATCGAATTCAAAAATTCTTTTCTCAAAGCAGTTATCATCCATTTCTCTCAAACCATTCATCATTCTTCTTCCTCAAAATGGCAAAATCATCGTCTTCATTATCTGCAAAACCCACTGAAAAAGCCATAAAAATTCCATACAAAGCTCCTCATAACTACTAGGGTCTCTTGACAAAACCAAGTAATACTCAAACCTTCAATTCCATCATAGACGCACTTTTGTCTTCAAAGTACAAAACTTTGTTGACCGCTGATGCTCCGACTTACGAAAAAACGCAGAGAGAATTTTGGAAGAATGCCACACTTGAGTCTCAAGGTGAAACAATCATAGCCATCCATTTCAGATGTATTTGAACTCGATGATCTGCAAGGTAAAACTTCTTTTCCTAAAATCGAGTATAAAACTGATTTTTGAGAGGGGGTATGCTGAGGAAATGAAAAGGGACACCTTAGAAAAAGGTAGTTTTCCTCATGCACCAAGATTCTTATTCCATACCCTCTTGATGTGTGTTTCAAATAAAACAACTGCTTTTAAAGAAATACCATTGAAGATCCAATACCTGGGTTATGCTATTTTACAAAAAGAATATTTTAATTACTCCCAGGAGATCTTTGATGACTTGGTCAAAAATGTTACTAGCAAATCATTTTTATTATTTCCAAGGTTCCTAAGCTTTTATTTTGAAAAGAAATTTGGAAAGGATGATGCTCATGTGCTCATCCAAGGTGAACCTTTTAAAATAAATGGCTTAACACGTGAAACATTTACAAGATTATCAAAGCATTCTAAAACAAAAGCAGAGGCTCATGAGTAGAATTTAGCAGCTACCACTGCTCCTCAGGCATCTGCTGCTGAGCCCACTGCTCTAGGTGATCACAACAACAAAACAACTGCTGTGAAACCCACACCTAAAACCACCAGAAAACCAAGACAAAAGAAAACTCAAAAGCCCCCCAAACCTACAAGAAAGGCAACTCTGGAAGATGTGATCCCAGAGCAACTGCCAGTGACAACACAAAAGTCATTAGAAACCACTGCTGCTACTTCCTCATAGCAGATGGTAGAAATATCTCAACTCATGCCTCAAACTCCTCCTACTTCTTCTAAAAAAGAACATGTTGTAAGAATAGGGACACCACAATATGATGCTCTGGAATCAGTTGTTTCCATCATCCACAGCCTACTGCCCGGGGTAAATTCTCTTTCCACACCCATCCTCACTTCCCAAATTCCACCACAAACAAAACTTTTGTTGGATGCTATTGATTTAAACCAGACACAAATCAGTTCATCTCAATCACCTGTTAATGAGATTATACCTCAGAAAGTGACCGAGTCTATTGTTTCAATCATTACTAACCCACCAACAACACCTGAGGAGGTTACACCCCTTGAGTTACATGTAACTCTTGGTGGTAGTTCAAGTGAAGCAGCTACTACAAGTGTTGAACCAACTGGTTTGCACTTGGACAATAGTTACATTAATCAGACTTCCTTGAAGGCAATTCCTTCTTTGGGAACCATGGTGCATCCAGTTTTTGCTGGTTCACTAAAAGTGGTCACCCCAGCTGAAGGAAGAAGTCCCCAGTTCCAAGACAAAGGGGCATCAGTGGATGACTTTTGGAATACATTCCCTGAGTCAACCACTGTTACAACCACTGAATGTGGGAAATCAGATGATCCTATTAAATTGGGTAATGGTTTAATGTACCGAGAATTTACGGATAGAGATGACAAGCTTGATACATCTGTTGCAGAAATAAAAGACATGCTGCAACAGTTGTTGAAAGTTCAAAAGGTACCACCCACTGCTGCACCAACTCCAACAGCTGCTCAATCATCTGCTCCTACACCAAATGAGCTGTGGAGTTTGTTTTAACCTCTGCTCCATCATCGTGATATTAAAATATACAGTGAGTTTGGACGACGTTAATCATATATACCCGGACAACAGTGAGTTTGGTTGATGTTAATCATATATACCCGGACAGCGGACAGGTAAACTACTAGTTCTTTATTGGGCTAAAGGAGTAAAGGTTAAGTGATTGTTAATTGGGTTAATTTAGAGTGATAAAATTTATATAAATTGGGAATTTAGGTTGTATTTTAATAAAAGTCAGAGTTTACATAATTTTTTTTATAAATTCATAAGATTTTTTTTCTAAGATGGCGGTCGAAAATTTCCAAGGGATGCGTTCGGAATTTTACCGGAAATTAACACTGATTTTTTTCAAGGGGTACGTCCGCCCAACTTGGCCAAGGGGTGGGTCCACTCTTGGGTTTGAGTTAATCAAAGTATTAAAATTAAAAGGGAATATTAATATTTATTAATACTGTTGGAAACATGCATGATACTTCGGCGACAACAATTTGCAATGTATTTGTTTTCATTAGTTTTTCTATAATATTCAAAATAATAATAATAATTAAAAGGATTTATGTTAATGTTAAATTAGTTTTAATGAAAAAAAAATTGGAAATATTTGCATGGCACTTTTTTTTCTTTGTGTTACGTACATGGAAGGAAAAAGGAAATAGGAGTTACAAATGTTAAGCATATTTCAAATTTCTCAGTTGCTGCACACTTCTGTTTTATTGTTTTATCTCTATGGCTACTTTATTTTTTTTTATAATTTCAATATTATCACATTCAAACTAACCTATCGGAGAATTTGGATGCTTATCTCTATGACTACTTACGTAGTATTTTTTGTAACATTCAAACTCATCATCGTTTGTATTAAATCATTCAAACCCCACCACCATTCGAAGTTGTTTCTTTGTTCCGTCACGCCGCCCCAACGCTCCTACAAACCACCGTCACACTCCGCAGAGACCGCACGCCACTGCTTGGAACCGTGGCCTGGGTCTGCGAAACTAACCTGTTCGTTCGTGCTCGTCAGTTCGACTTAAGGTACTGTTAAGCTTCTTTATTCCAAGAGGTTCATTTGCTTTGTAGTTCAATAGTCTAAGGAACTCCCATTTGATTAATCAGTGTTAGACCTGCGACATCTGAGTAACTCCTCGTTGATCGACTCCACACTCACACGGCTTTTGTCTAATCGACCTAAACTCCATCGATCAACCATCATTCCTGATTCAAGGTACTCATGTAATTAATTGTTCTGTACCATCATATTTTGATAAAGAGAAATAATAATGCAAGTAGGTTCAGTATGTTCTCCTCATGTGAGGAAGATAGGTAATTAATGGGATTGATGTTATGAGATTTTGTAGCATGGGTGCTTGTACTGTACTACCCACACTAATATTATATATTTGGTTAAAACTTTTTGGTATTATTATATTGGTTTAAAGATAAACCATGATTTGAAGATGCATTTATAAATAAAGGGTTTCATAAGTGATTTTGGATTTTCTTCTTGTATACACGAATTTTATAAATTATAAATGTGTGTCTCTTATTTTATAAAACAAACTGTTTTATATTCTTATAAATCTAGGCATTTAAATAACATGTATGTGTCTCACTTAAATAAAATCCTTTTGGTTTTCCTTAATTATTTTGAATAAATAAAGGTTAATCTATAAAGTGAGGATGAATAGATAAAGATTTCCTTGAGATATGTTGTTTATTATATAGTTAACCATTTTCTTTTAATATGCTTAATGCAATTAATAAGAGCTAAAAGAACAGTTAATATCACAGGCCGATTGAAATGTTTAATACAACAAGGGAAAATGAAAGATAAATCTGACTCAAGTATAATATACTGTAGGTTCCCGTATTTTGTTAAGGAATACTTGATTTATTTGCTTTGCTTGCTAATAATGTACGGATTCTGTTTTCTTTTCATCATAGTATTATTATTCAAGTCCGTTACTTTATAGTTCGGATGTTTTCGCTAGTTGTTTCTGTTTCGTAATTAGTATATATTGTAGGATGCAATAGACCTTAGATTTTGTGCTCATTATTGCATGTTCCCTTTTAGACTTATGTTACGATATATTTATTTCTGATACGGCTTTGTAATCTGTCACCCGAGCAATTATATGTTAGACTTGTCGTTGGGGCGTCAACGACATGGCACTCATCGTGACGGTGCGTAACTAAAGTTTACGGCGTCTCTAGTTTGTGCTTGTGTAGCACCTGACCCCTAGAGGCGAATAAATGGATCTTAGCTCTGACTCCTGTTGAGATGGGATAATGTGTGTACGCTTACATGCACCATCTCGGCTCATGGATTATAGCCATGTATGCCTCTGTTTAGGCTCGTGGGTGCTTCTATATTACGTGACTTGTTTTACTGTTATATGTTGTCACGTATGTCTTGTCTCTGTTATAATATGTTTGATATGATTATATGCATCTGATTATGTTCAGTATCTGTTATCTGTTCATTATAAGTTTTGGGATTCAAGTTATAAAAGTATTTGTTTCAGTGCCATCTTTTAGATTTGTTAGTGTCGATACCGATCCGTTTTGCTTCTGTATACCTGCGTTACTTTTACTGTTGATTTCTCCGGTACTGGGCAACTTTTTGGCTCAGCCGTAGTTTCTTTATTGTGTTTGTCTTATTTGTTTGACATGTAATTTGGGAAACATCGGGAATAAGTAAAGAGTGTCGTGAAGATAAGGATTTATTTTTTTCTTATTTCGGTTATGTAGTGAAAATGTAATTAGGATTTTTTGTTTTCAACGTTATGAATTGGTTTTAATTTTGATATCTGTATGAGTGACATATGAGTCTGTTCAGGTTGGGGTGCTACATTTTCAATCATTTAAATATATTGTATGAAACTTCTGTTAGTTTTCTTAATCGTATAATAGGTTAATTATATTTAAATATATTGTATGAAACTTCTGTTAGGTTTCTTATTCGTATAATAGGTTAATTATGTTTATTATTTCTTTTATGTTTTTGAATTAGTACGTAGCATCAGTGTGGTCAATCTATGTCATAAGCATTACACATTTCAATTAAATAATAATTTAACATTAAAATTATCAACTACTCTCAGCCTTCGCCTTCGACTCTGCCTCATTCACCTTCGGTTGATCACGTCATTGACAACGAGATCCCACCACCGCCGCCACCTCCGCACCCGCCGCAGTACCCACAGAACGTCTATGCAGACATGCCTCCTTCTGCGCAGGCGGTGGCTCGGGACTTCGATCGGCGTCTCCGACATTCTGAGCGATACCAGATATGGATCATTGAGACGCTCATGGATATCCGGGCTCACGCGGGATTGCCACCCCATCCATTGCCACCGTCCCCACCGCCAGAGAATCAGTAGCTTTAGTTTTTATTTTGTATTAGACATTCAGTTGTACTTTTGTATTAGACATTCAGTTGCACTTTTGTTTTGTATGTACAAACTGATTTTATATATATTTATGCAGCTGATCTTTTATTTACATGATGTTTGTTTAGATTGTCTGCGTTTATTTCATACGTCTCTTTCGCAACTTATTGTACGGTGTTTTAATTAAACATGTTTGTGTAATTTAACAATATAAAATCGGTTAACATTTATAAAAACAATGGCATAAAGAAACGTATCGTTTAACGTGAGTGTACCGGGTAAGTGATGACTGGGGAATATGTATAAGGACCGATAATGAGGAATGTAAGGAGAAGCGTTGGGATTCAAGGGTTTAGACGTCATGGTTTGAGTAGTAATGAGGGTTTTTCAGAGAATTCTTTCTTTTTAAATTAGGTTATAGTCATAATATATTTATAGAAGAAAAAGTTAAATACGGAGAGAAAATGAATGTTGTGCTTCAGGGTAATACTCAACACAGTTAGACAACTTACACTTAGTCACATAGCATGATTTAATAAACTAGACGCCTACGTAAAAAAGTGTATAATTAGGTGACAATAGTTGAATTATGGTTTATGTTTAATGACTTAATTATACATTTTTTATATTATAAAATTGTTTTTAAAATTAGATTATTCGTTTTTAAAATTATAATATATGTTTTATATAACAAACATAAATCTATAACTTTTCAACAAAAAAAAAAAAAAAAAAACTTAACCAAACAACAAACCAGCACCCCACCTTTTTTCCACCAAAACCCTATTTTTTCCACCCAAAACAAACTAACCCACCTATGCGCTATGCTTTGGCCAAAGCGCAGCGCTTAGGTACAAGGTCAACAGACAATGTCTGACAGGTTCAGTCCTTGTCTGTTGACTTTACATCTAAGCGTTGCGCAGCGCAACGCATAGGTGTGTATAAAAAGCCAACAGGCGTGTGTGAATAGCCAATGCCTCTTATTCAATCTCAACAACCCCAAAAAAATAAAGGTTTTTTACCTTGTTTGAGAATGTTGATTTCCGTGTAGAGTTCTTTAACGACCACTGTCTTGCCACTTCATGATTCACCTGAAATTTTGGATAGATGGGAACTAAAAATAATACTCAAAATTTAATGCTCAAGAAATGAAATGTAACCTCTGCCCTATGGTATAATCTTGATGCTTTTAGCCCAATATGCATAAAGTAGAGCTCTTAGGCCACTTGGTATGGGGTGTCCCCAGCCCGTCATGAGGCGGCGCCGCCCCATACAACCATTTCCTCATCTGCGTGGTCGTCGAGTTCGTCCTAGCCAAGACGATGAGGACGGGCCTCCCCTTCTCACACACACATATACATACAACACACACACACATACTCTTTGCCCCATCCTCACACCCATCCTACGTGGCGGAGCATCCTTTGAGGACTACCCTCCTCCCATACCGAGTAGCCTTATGTCAGTTTCATGATGTAGTCTGCATTTTGAGCTTCTTCAATAGTGTTAAAAATTTCTCAATTACACTTGGAATAAGGCTACTCGGTGTGGAGGAGAGTAGTCCTTAAAGAATGTTTGGCCACGTAGGATGGGTGTGAGGATAGGCCAGAAGGGGATGGACCTAAGAAAATGGAGGATGACGCTATATATATATATATAGGGAGAAGATCATGCGAGAACCACCTCTTATTGCGAGAACCGCGAGAACCAATGTGAACACAACCAAAAATGCCTAAAAATAGATAAAAATCACACAAAAAATTTTTTATAAAAAAATCGCTACTTTTCGAAGCAAAAAAAAAATTTTTAATTTAAAAAAAAAAAAAAATTTTGGCTTCTAAAAGTAGCGATTTTAACATAAAAATATTAAAAAATTAAAAAAAAAAATTTAGATTTTTTTTTTGATTTTTTTAGATTTTTTTAGGTTTTTTGGGGGTTTAGTTTTTAGAATTTTAGCTTGGGGGGGGGGGGGGGGGTAGGTTTTAGGGGGGTGGGGGAGGGGGGTTTAGGTTTTGGGGGGGGGGGGGGTGGGGTTGGGTTTTTTTTAGGTTTTAATTTTTAGCATTTAGCTTAGGGGGGGTTAGGTTTTGGGGGGGGGGGGGTTAGGTTTTTTTTTTTGGGGGTGGGGGGAGTTGGGGGGGTTTAGTTTTTTTTTTTTGGGGGGGGGGGGGGGGGTGGGGGTTAGGTTTTTTTAACTATTTTAGGTTGTGTTCACATTGGTTCTCGCGGTTCTCACAATAAATGGAGTTCTCGCATGAGCTCCTCCCTATATATATATATATATCTGTGTGTTTGTATGTATATGTGTGTGTGAGAAGGGGAGGCCCGGCTTGAACGACTGCA
This sequence comes from Helianthus tuberosus, assembly GCA_030545235.1. Taxonomy (NCBI): domain Eukaryota; kingdom Viridiplantae; phylum Streptophyta; class Magnoliopsida; order Asterales; family Asteraceae; genus Helianthus; species Helianthus tuberosus. Next base: position 26,851,878 of record CM060405.1, read on the forward strand.
GGACGACGAACTCGACGGTGACGGGGCAGTGGAAACGATGTTCCGGGGCGGCGTCGGTCTAAGACGGAGCTAGGACGCCCCCATACCGAGTAGCCTAACTCCAACATCCTCATGAAGTTCTCCATTTTGTACACAAAAAGCAAGAAAAAAAGAGTTAAACTAGATGAGACACATGCATATATAATAAACTTATTTTATAAAAGTTTAATAGGTTTTATATATTTATAAATTCTATATCTCATAAATATTATTAAACTATTTAAATGAAGTTTATTTTGTTATCAGGTTTCAAATGGAAGTCAGACAAGCTTTAGATATTTACACAAACATAAATTAAAAATCGTACCTTATCTTATCGAAACAAAATGTTTTATCTGACTGCTTATTACCCATGTTAGGATAATAACCCAATTCGCAAAGGCCCAATACCAACCCTAGTTTTCTTCTTGCCCCTCTTATCGATTTGTTGCAGAATCCCAAAGTCAAACACAACTAATCCAGATCGATAAAAGAAATATGTGCAAATCAATAAAATAAGGTTAATGTTGGTACCTCAAATAATTTGTTGTTAGCAACGGTATACTTGTTGGCATCGGCCATATTGATTGTCCGAGTACTGTTATTGGGGATACTAGTTGTACCAATAAAAGCTCCATAGTACTCACAAACATTAGTACAATCTCCCAAATCCATGTATGCTTGTCGAGACACGGGCACACCACTTGATATTGTATGCGATTGTGCACTTAGGTAGTGCAGATTGCGGACTGTCAAAAATATCCAGGAATAATGCAGCCCTGTGTATTGCGGACCATCTTACTGATTTGAAGTATTTTTTGAAGCAAGGACAGCGACAACATTGGACAATGATGACTGCTCACTATCATCGTCCATTGCAATTGCTTTTCGTATCCTACTGGAAGATCGATGTGCCACGTCTTACAACAGCACCGCAACAAAATAGCATGTATAGTAACAACATTGCAACAGCATAAGTAAACATAAGTTTACCTAAACTGGAAATAGGTGAATGTTTTTAATAACTAACTTATACATATATTTGAATTATATTTCAGATCTTTATCATCCTTTTAATTTAACATATATTATAACTAATATAAAAAATCATATCTATCTTTTTTATATTATGAAACAAATAACATGTTCAACATCAATGATCACGTACATATAAGTTATATTTTTCTTTTTAAATAGGTGTCCATAAAGTATACTTCAAAATAATTGTTGAAGAACTAGATAACTAATCACAATAAGAGTTTCATAACCTAAGTTTTCATATGTATATTAAATTATGTCTATACATTCTAAAATGAATAGCTATAAAATCCAGATATTATAAACTAAAATTAGATGTGAGTTTCAAAAAACAATACAAGGTATAATATAAGATTAATACCTGCAACTATGAATTGGCTAAGAACTAACAAAGTAGCCTGATTCTTGTGTTTGAAATCCTTTTAACGGTCCTGGAAATGCACAAAACTGTAATTATTTCACCACGCTTTCCTAGATCCTGAAAGATCCGGGTGAGATCAGAGATCATCACCTCTTGGAAGGTTTGGAGCTTTCCCGACTATATACCTTTGCAAATATTTAATAAAAGTATATTAATCGAATTGTAATTATTAGTTCCATAATTTTTATTACATATATAATTAATCGAGATAGATTGAAACTATTATAAAAATTTCATAACTTGTATATTTTTCAAAAAAAAAAAAAAATCAAATTAAGGTGTATAAACTTTTATTTTCATGTTTTCCATATTTTTATATAATATAACATGATTGAAATATAAAATAAATTCAAAAGATAACCAAAAATTCAAAAAAAAAAAAAAAAAACGAGATCTAATCTAGTATGTTTATGAACATTAAACAAGTTTCAGTTTAATCAAAAAAAATATTCTAAAATAAAAGTCCCAAATTTTATCATCCAAGAGCCCTAAAATGTAATACGGATTTTGGATACCCTCTATCATAGAAATTGATGGAGAGATTTTGTAGATCTCGGAAGACTAAGTGGAATAAACTCAAGAACTATCTTGTTTGATGAAGAATTAAAGAAGATATGAGAATATGAAATTCCAAGCCTAGAATGCGTACTTTTTTGAATCCACAACTTGGAGAGAGGTTTGCACGAATTGGAGGCTAGGGTTTACGTTTTTAAAGGAATATAATTTTATTATTTGATGAAGATATTATTTTCTAGTATGAGGAATATAATTTTAAATTACTTTTGTAATTTAAAATTTATACTTATCATATTTATTTAAATTTAATAAATTAATTAAGGATAAATGAGGAAAAAAAGATACATTTTAGATGGAATAACCTAATAGAGATCACCCCATATGTTATGTGTTCTTCATTTGATTTCACTTAATAGAGTGCTATGTGTTGTGTATTTGATTTATCTTATTATATACTAGATATAGATATAAATTAAGTAAACGTCCCTGGATGATTAGGAGAGTTCTAATTCGGTCGATTTCACCATCCTTAAGTTGCATGCGTTAAGATATTTTGAAAACTTGAAACGGAACGTGACATGATAGATTATATACTAAATTAAATAACTCAAGATAATAAAATAATACGTTAAATAACTCAAGATAATAAAATAATACGTTTCCAAACCTTGAAATACCCTCTCGCTCTAGTAAACTTTGGTAGACTTGCACATAGGTTTTCTAACTATAGTCTAGTTTCTTGCTAGAAAGTTTTAAAATTCAACTGTTCAAAGATACATTATATACTAAAATATTAACTCACGATTATAAAATAATATGTTATTTTCAGGTACGCAGGAGTTCCAAACCTATAAATACCCTCTCGCTCTTGTAAACTTTTGTAGACTTGCCCATAGCTTTTTAACTATAAAGTCTAGTTTCTTGCTTGACAGTTAAAAATTAAACCGTTCAAAGAAAAAAAATCTAGCTATCTGTTCTTCACAAAGCTGTTTTTTCCGGGTGCAATGAAGGAAACCAACACGATCCGCAAGATCGTCCGCCTCAAGCAACTCGTCCAACGTTGGCGTCGCGGCATCCCCCAAGGTGGCTCGCTTGCGGTTTACGTTGGAGATGAACACCGCCGGTTTGTGATTCCTACACGCTTTATCAACCTGCCTGTGTTCGCCTCCTTACTCAACAAAGCCGAGGAGGCGTTCGGGTTCCAGACAACCAGCAGACTCATTCTACCGTGTGACGCCATTTTCTTCGAGAAGCTGTTGAACGTTCTAGAGAGAAACGAGCGTAGATTTGGTGCCTTGGATTTGGATGATTTTACGGGGATGTTCCTAGAGTCTTTAGCCGTTGATTGATTCATTGTCGTTGTAAAAGTACTTGTGGTATCAAGGAGTGGCTCGGGTTCTAGTCCTGTCATTAAAATTAAAGAGTAGATTTATTGGGTGTGTGAGTTTTTCGTTATGAAAAATCTCATACTTCCGTTGATTGTTTGTAATTCGTTCTGAGTTGTTGGAAAGGGATAACAGAATGATATATTGAGGTATAAGAGTATAATAATAACAGAAAACAATGAATGTTATGTCAATTGTATTTTATTGTTTGTCATTGAGTTGCGTTGGTTGCCCAAAATTTCCAACTAAGTTGGATCATAAGCCCATAAAACACATCTTTATACGAATTCTAACTATTTATAAGTCGTCAAATGTGTGATGGCCCAAGCTTTAACTAATCTCCAAATTTCAACAATGAAGGATGTTGATTGACAAAACTGAAGGGATAAGTTTGTAATGTTGCGTCCAAACTAGTTAGAAGTATTAGTAAAACTAGTTCAACACTATTACTTTATCCATTATGCTCTTGGAGCCTGCTTGGTGCTCGTGTATATATCACATGCATTTATAAAAAAATATATATACTCGTTTTCAGCTTGTTGGCAAGAACACAATTCATGTATCGTTTGTATAGTCCAAGGGAGGAAGCAAAAGCCAAATGGCACTACAAGAATACCCCACAAATAGCGGCAAGATGTCGCCGCTATTACCTTTAGCGACGTAAATCGCCACCTTTAGCGGCGACAACTGTAGCCGCTATTGCGGCGTTTTCTTGTAGTGTGGTGCTCCAAAGATGCATGTGGTTGGGACCCAAGTTATGCATGCAGCAGTGCTTCGAGGTATGTTTTCTGTTAAGAGTGGCCTTAAGGATCATGTTGAGTCATTCCATATTGCTTCGATCTACTGATATCGCCGAAACATGTAAGAACAGGTATTGTGGCTACGGACCGCCATGTGGAACCATTTGTCCGTGGGATGGTCTGATTGTAGAGCCGTAGACGCCCTGAGAGAATCTTCCACTTGGAGGTAAAAGTCATTGGTAATAAAATTAAGGGATTGTCTTTAGAAGAAAATAGGTCATGGGTCAAATTATGGACTTGAACTAAAACATGGGGTATCGGGTACATGACCATTGAAAACATTTTTTTTGGAAGGTGACTTTCTATGTACTGGACCTATTGGTCACCGGGTTCATGTCGAAGACATTCCCCCGTCAGCCCCGCACTCTCGGACGCGATGTTCGATCGGGCCCCGGCCGCCGCGCAAGCTGACTTCCGCCCGGAAACCATACTGCCCCCACACGAGAGACTCGCTGGGGTAACAGCTGGGTAAAACCGGGTTGCCCTCAAGACCGCACCATGCCTCGGTAGGATACGATCCATCATTGGGACGTCCCCCCCTAATTAAGACCACAGTGGGAGTCGAACCGGTGACCTCCATATTTACTGTTGTTCTTTATGTACTAATTTCCATTTCCATTATAAGAAAATTAAAAAAGGTTCATTTAAGTTCAAAATATGAATTACGGTTTGAGTAGTAGCGGACACATGAATTTTTTCATAGGGATGTAGAATAATTTTAAAGGTTTTAGGTCCCTTGGTATATAAAAAAATTTGGTTCATATCGGGTCATGTAAAACAAAAGAACATCAAACTAAAATTTATATAATCATCAAAAACATGTCAAACGTCGTTACGACATATTTAAAATGTCACCATACGGGTTTCAGTTTTTGAAATCTATCCAAAACATCATTTAGAACTACTTTCGTACTCATGGTTCCTAACTTTCTATCAAATATAAAACAACAACACCATTCAAAACAACACTAAACACTTAAAGTCTTAAACAATTGTCACCAAACTTCACAATTTCCAAATTTTAATTTCAACCCCCTAGTTGTTGATTGCTTGTAACTAACCATTTAAGCAAACTAAAACAACCAAACCACCCTACCAAAGTTTCAAATAACATCAAAACAACTAAAAATTTCAAACCTTTTACAACTCTATTTCTCCTAAAAATCCAAATAACAAGTTAAATAATCGAACCATATCCGATTGCGTGATGTTCCTATTGTTTGTGTGGGAAGGGTGGCCGGATTTCACTTTTCTTCGGCGGACAAAACAAGAGAAATCGATCGCCAGTGGACTGTGGTTTGCGAGTGGGTCTGGGGATCGTAGAGAGTGGGAACCGAGAGAGAAGTGGAAAGGGCAGTGGGTTGGGTTATTTTATTTTTGTTCAAATTAGAATGGATTAGTCTTAGGTAATTGGCTTATGTATTCTTTATTGGGATAAAGGGGTAAAGGTTAAGTGATTGTTAATTGGGTTAATTTAAAGTGATTAATAATTATATAAATTGGGAATTTAGGTTGTATTTTAATAAAAATCAGAGTTTACATAATTTTTTTTTATAAATTCATAAGAATTTTTTTTCTAAGGGGGTGGTCGAAAATTTCCAAGAGATGCGGTCGGGATTTTTACATGAAATTAACACTTATTTTTTTTCAAGGGGTACGTCCACCCACCTTGACCAAAGGGTGGGTCCGCCCTTGTGTTTGAGTTAATCGAAGAATTAAAATTAAAAGGCTATATTAATATTTATTAATATCTGTGGAAACATGCATGATACTTCGGCGACAACAATTTGCTACCGGTAATTTGTTTTCATTAGTTTGTTAATCATTTAAATATATTGTATGAAACTTCTGTTAGTTTTCTTATTCGTATAATAGGTTAATTATATTTAAATACTATGTTAGAACCCCGTGTATTATACGGATTGAAGAAATGTAATTTTATATGCCAAATAATATAAAAATATGCATATCTTTAAAAATCTCGTTTATTACACGGGTTGAATAAACGTAATTTTATATATCAAATAATAAAACAATATATATATAAAAATCTCGTTTATTACATGGGTTGAATAAATGTAATTTTATATATTAAATAATAAAAAGCGTTGTATTTTTAAGAATCTTGTTTATTGTACGGGTTGAGTAAATTTAATTTTATTTATTAATTAATGAAAAAAGTTACATTTTTAAGAACCTCATGTGTTATACGGGTTGAGCACATGTAATTTTATATACCAAACAATAAAAAGTTATATCTTCATAAACCTTATGTATTATATGGATTGAATAAATCTAATTTTATATACTACATAATAAAAAAGTTATATTTTTAAAAATCCCGTGTATTACACGAGTTGCATAAATGTACTTTTGTATGGTAAAAAATAAAAATGTTATATTTTTAAAAAAACCTCGTTTATCACATGGGTTGAATGAATCTAATAAAAATTTATATCTTAAAAAAAACTAACGGATATACTCGATATACGATGGATGGGGTGATTGCGGTGATGGTTCTTATAAATGTCACGTAAACATAGTGATTACCGTATTTGAGTTGAGAGTTGAACACAAAAATAAAAACATTTTTGAAATATGTTCTACTATTAACTATTTTAGCTTGATAAAATAAATAAATCATCTATACTATATAATAAAAGAAACATGTTTTGGGACACTTGTCATTCTCTCATTCAATTGATTAAAATTATTAATAATACTAATAATAATAATATTTAATCTAATCTAATACAAATAATAATAATATTCAGTAATTTGTAGAAATTCACTAAATTCATTTAGAAAAAATAAAAACTGATTTGTGTTAACAAATAAATTTACGTAAATCATTGTTAATTTAATTAAAATAAAGTCAATGGGGTACTCGGTTCGATAAATTTCCCATATTTATGTTGTTTGGTATTGTTACTTTTTTTAAACTAATAAATCAAATCCAACTCTTATCATCGTTATCATTATATTATATGGTATATCTAATACAAATAATAATAATATTTAATCTAATCTAATACAAATTCTGATTATTAATTCAATAACCTATCCTAATTGTTTCTTTCTCACCGTATACATCTCTCAAGCCTCAAAAGCCTAACAGCATCATGCGGCAATAATTTTGTTCATTCTCTTCATGGTAAGTTTGTTATGTTGATTCATACTTTTCATTATTTTAATAAAGATTTGTGTGTTGAATAACCTGATAGCTTAGCAACCTTAGTCTTTCTCAGGATTCATGTCCATATGGTTATCAAAACTGATGATTTCAATATACCCAAGCTTACCTGGTTACACCAATATGATGTTTTCAAATTTGTTATAATCCGTGGAAACACCGATGAAGAGTACAATGTCACGTAAGTGTGACCTGTTATCTTCTTATTGGGTCGATTTGGGCTGTGCTTTTTCTCAAACAGGTCAAGTTAAACGTTTAGCTAAAACGGTAATGGGCTGAAACTTGATAGTGGCAAAAATTTTAATTTTAATGTGTACAACCTTCAACGCATTTTAATGTAAGATTCAGTTTATTATTGAATTTTTTTTCGTAATCATATCCAAGGCACTGAATAATTATTAATGGGCAACAAGTTTTTGTCCTAACCTGTTTCGATCAGTAATAAAAAAAGACCGTCTTAACCAAAATCTATTTTAACATTTAAATGTCAATGTCTTTTATTTTTTAACATTAGGTGGTGCAGGAGTTGTTAAAAGTCTTAAAATTAATATTCTTCAGGCAAGTTTTAGGGTGGCTGAATACATTTTTATTATGCTAATACCCATGAAAGGGAGAGAGCATCTGTAGCACTAATGCACTATACTAATTTTTTTGTCATCTGTAATGTTGTCGTAAAGTTCTAGGAAGTACCATGAGAAAAATTATGATGAAGTTGTCATCGACCATTGCACTATGATGACGGGACTCAAAAAAGGAATTTACTCTTTTATCTTTTATAGTTGCTGTGTGAGACCCTCATATACCAATTTTAATGATTTTATTCCAATTTTGTAAAACTTTCTAGTTTTGACATTTGTTTTTCAGATTGGCACAAAACAAAACAACGGAGATATTATGATTTTGGTTCTAAAGTAGTGCCTACACTGATATCAATTCTTGGCACAACTAATATGGATTACAAACAAATCATGACACTTTCAATGAAGGTGAGGCCCGCATTTCCATTGTGGATTTATTCAACATAAAAAAACTTTTAAGGATATGTAATAAAGTTTAGGCATACATGATGATTCGAAACAAATCTGTATTGGCTCTAAATAAATTTAAAGTACTTTCATTTGTTAAACCGCGTGTACACGCGAGCTCTAACCTAGTTTACATTATATTAATTTATATTTAGCATATATCTTTTATTAATTTCAGGATAAATAATTTTGAAATCTGATAAATATTTTAAAATATTAGATTATCTCCTATACGAATTGTTTAAATTTATATTAATTTTAATTGTATAATTATCTTTTTTTAATTATCTTTTAATTGATATTAATTATCTATAAAAAAAATAGATGACTTCAATGAATGACATGTGTTCTCTTATTGGTTTCTTTTATTATATAGTATAGATATAGATATTGTATGAAATTAAACTTCTGTTAGTTTTCTTATTCGTATAATAGGTTAATTATGTTTGTTGTTTCTTTTATGTTTTTGAATTAGTACGTAACATCAATGTGGCCAATCTATGTCATAAGCATTACACATTTCAATTAAATAATAATTTAACATTAAAATTATCAACTACTCTCAGCCTCCGCCTCTGCCTCATTCGCCTTCGGTTGATCACGTTATTGACGACGAGATCCCGCCACCGCCGCCACCTTCGCACCCGCCGCAGTACTCACAGCACACGTCTGTGCAGACCGGCCTCCTACTGCGTAGGCGGTGGCTCGGACTTTGATCAGCGTCTCCGACGTTTTGAGCAATACCAGATGTGGATCATTGAAACGTTCATGGAGCTCCGGGCTCACGCGGGATTGCCGCCCCATCCACTGCCACCGTCTCCACTGCCAGAGGATTAATAGCTTTAGTTTTTATTTTGTATTAGACATTCATATGTACTTTTGTATTAGACATTCAGTTGCACTTTTGTTTTGTATGTACAAACTGATTTTATATATATTTATGCGATTGATCTTTTATTTACACGATGTTTGTTTGGATTGTTTGCGTTTATTTCACAACTTATTGTACAGTGTTTTAATTAGACATCTTTGTGTATTTTTAACAAAATAAAATCGGTTAACATTTATAAAAACAATGGCATAAAGAAACGTATCGTTTAACGTGAGTGTCCTGGGTGGGGAATGATGATTGGGGTATATGTATAAGGACCGATGATGAGGAATGAAAGGAGAAGACTTGGGATTCAAGGGTTTAGACGCCATGGTAATGAGGTTTTTTCAGAGAATTCTTTCTTTTTAAATTTAGTTATAGTCGTATAATATATTTATAGAAGAAAAGGTTAAATACGGAGAGAAAAGGAATGTCGTGCTTCAGAGTAATACTCAACATAATTAGACTACTTACACTTAGTCACATTGCATGATTTAATAAACCAGACGCCTACGTAAAAAAGATGTATAATTAGGTGACAATAGTTGAATTAAGGTTTATGTTTAATGACTTAATTATACATTTTTATATTATAAATTTGTTTTTAAAACTATAATATTTTTTTTTTAAATTATAATATATGTTTTATAAAACAAACATAAATCTACAATTTTTCAACCAAAAAAAAAAAAAAAAAAAAAAACATAATCCAACAACAAACCAGTACCCCACTTTTCCACCAAAACCCCACTTTTTCTACCCAAAAACAAACTAACCAACCTATGTGTTGCGCTTTGGCCAAAGCGCGACGCTTAGGTACAAGGTCAACAGACAATGTCTGACAGGTTCAGTCCTTGTCTGTTGACTTTACATCTAAACGTTGCGCTTTGGCCAAAGCGCAACGCATAGGTGTGTATACAAGGCCAACAGGCGTGTGTGAATAGCCAGTGCCTTATTCAATCTCAACTAGGGGTGTTCACGGTCCGATCCGATCCGATCGAGGGTCTGCTCATGCTCGGATTGAATTACAACCGATCCGATCCGAGCGGATCAAATTTGTAAAACCGATCGCAAAAGTGATGCTCATGCTCGGATTGAATTTGAATCGAATCGAACCGATCCGATCGGCTCGGTTTCGCTCGGTTTTTATCAAATCCTAAAAAAAAAAGCGAGCGAATCGTTTTCGCTCGATTGAATAATAAGGCTTCGTTCTACAAAAACAAATTCTAACTTAAAGTGCGAATACAAAAGCAACATAAAATAAAGTGCGAATACATAAGAAACACAAAATAAAGTGCGAATACAAAAGCAACACAAAATAAAGTGCTGTGAAGAACTGTTGAAGACCGTCCGAAGATTGAAGACTAGAGACAGTGGCGATATGTGTGTCGGAGATTAGAGGGTCGGAGATGGAGACTGTGAGTCTGTGACTGTGGAGACCGGAGAGTGAGACCGAGATTAGAGCGGCAATTTGAATACGACTGATTAGGGAAGAATAGATTTAGGGTTAGATACTTAGATTTATATATTAAATATTAAGTTGGGTTGAATGTTATTTGGGCTTTTAGTTTTTTTTTTTTGCTATAGTATTTTTTTGGGTTTTTATCTATAAAATCTATAATATAAATATATATATTAATTATTAATAAAAATAATTCGAGCGAAACCGAGCGATCGACGAGCGAGCGGAGCTATGCTCATGCTCGGATTGAATTTGAATCGAACCGATCCGATCGGCTCATTTACAAACTGAGCGGGAATCGAACGAGCATTTTTCGAGCGATCGTCGAGCAGTTTGGACAGCCCTAATCTCAACAACCCTAAAAAAATAAAGGTTTTCTACCTTGTTTGAAAATGTTGATTTCCGTGTAGAGTTATTTAACGACCACTGTCTTGTCACTTCATGATTCACCTAAAATTTTGGATAGATGGGAACTAAAAAAAATACTCAAAATTTAATGCTCAAGAAATGAAACCTAACCTCTGCCCTATGGTGTTTTCTTGATGCTTTTAGCCTGATATGCATAAAGTAGAGCTCTTAGGCCATTCGGTATGGGGGTGTCCCCAGGCCGTCGTGGGGCGCCGCCGCCCCATACAACCATTTCCTCATCTGCATGGTCGTCGAGTGCGTCCTGGCCAAGACTATGAGGACGGGCCTCCCCCTTCTCACACACACATATACATACAACACACACACACGCGCACACGCACACGTGCACACACACACACACACACATATATATATATATTAGGCCCATCCTCCATTTCCTTAGGCCCATCCTCACACCCATCCTACGTGGCGGATCATCCTTTGAGTACTACCCTCATCCCATACCGAGTAGCCTTATGTCACTTTCATGATGTAGTCTGCATTTTGAGCTTCTTTAATAGTGTTAAAAAGTTGCTCAATTACACTTGGAATAAGGCTACTCGGCGTGGAGGAGAGTAGTCCTTAAAGGATGTTACGCTACGTAGGATGGGTGTGAGGATGGTCCAGAAAGGGATGGACCTAAGGAAATAGAGGATGAGCCTATATATATCTATGTGTGTGTTGTATTTATATGTGTATGTGAGAAGGGGAGGCCCAGCTTGAATGATTGCAGGACGACAAACTCGACGGTGACGGGGTAGTGAAAACGGTGTTCCGGGGCGGTGCCGGTCCAAGACGGGGCTAGTACACCCCCCACACCGAGTAGCCTAACTCCAACATCCTCATGAAGCTCTCCATTTTGTACACCAAAGGCAAGAAAATAAAAAAAAAGAGTTAAACTGAATGAGACACAGGCATATATAATAAACTTATTTTATAAAAGTTTAATAGTTTTTATATTTTTATATATTTATATATTCTATATCTCATAAATATTATTAAACCATTTAAATGAAGTTTATTTTGTTATCAGGTTTCAAATGGAAGTCAATCAAACTTTAGATATTTACACAAACATAAATTAAAAATCGTACCTTATCTTATCGAAACAAAATGTTTTATCTGATTGCTTATTACCCATGTTAGGATAATAACCCAATTCGCAAAGGCCCAATACCAACCCTAGTTCTTCTTCTTGCTCTTCTTATCGATTAGTTGCAAAATCCCAAAGTCAAACAGAACTAATCCAGATCGATAAAAGAAATATGTACAGATCAATAAAAAAGGTTGATATTGGTATCTCAAATCATTTGTTGTAAGCTGCGGTATACTTGTTGGCAGCGGTCGTACTGATTGTCACCGTTATAAGTGATACCAGTTGTACCAATAAAAGCTCCATAGCACTCACAAACATTAGTACAATCTCCCAAATCCATGTATGCTCGTCGAGGCACGGGCACGCCACTTGATATTGTATGCGAGTGTGCACTTAGGTAGTGCAGATTGCGGACTGTTAAAAATATGCAGGAATAATGCAGCCCTGAGTATTGCAGACCGTCTTACTGATATGCAGTATTTTGTGAAGCAAGGACAACAACAACAGCGGACAATGATGACTGCCCACTATCATCGTCCATTGCAATCGCTTTTCGTATCCTACTAGAAGATCGATGTGCCACGTCTACCAACAGCACCGCAACAAAATAACACGTGTAGTAACAATATTGCAACATCATAAGTAAACATAAATTTACCTAAACTGAAAATAGGTGAATGTTTTTAATAACTAATTGATACATATATTTGAATTGTATTTCAGATCTTTACCATCATTTTAATTGAACATATATTATAACTAATATATAAAAAGCATATCTATCTTTTTTATATTATGAAACAAACAACATATTCAACATCAATGATGAAGTACATAAGTTATATTTTTCTTTTTTAAACAGGTGTCCGTAAAGTATACTTCATAATAATTGTCGAAGAATTAAATAACTAATCACAATAAGAGTTTCATAACCTAAGTTTTCATATGTATATTAAATTATGTCTATACATTCTAAAATGAATAGCTATAAAATCCAGATATTATAAATTAAAAAGGGTGTGCCTATTGGCACACTAAAGTGCCTATTGGCACACCAAACCCTAGCAAAATTAGGGTTTATCTACGCAGCGTATTGGTCAATACGCAGCGTAGAGGGTTAACCCTCTACGCTGCGTATTGACCAATACGCTGCGTAGATAAACCATGGATCTCAGTGCCTGATAACCAATCATTGCACAGAAAACAAGGGTCATATAGGCTGCGTAGGGACCTCTAAGGAGCGTATACAAAGCTCCATTTTTGTATTTTTTTATTGTGTATTCCTTTGTTTATTTATAAAAAAAAAGAAAATTATTTATAAAAAAACAATATTATTGGTAAATAATACAAATATAAATTATAAAAATAAAAAATAATATAAATATTATGAATTATAAAAATTAAAAAAGAAAATTATTTATAAAAAAACAATATTATTGGTAAATAATACAAATATATTGTTTTGTTATCGTTTAAATTAAATTATCGTATTCCTTTGTTTATTTATAAAAAAAAGGAAATTATTTATTAAAAAACAATATTATTCGTAAATAATACAAATATATTATATTGTTATCGTTTAAATTAAATTATCTTATCGTATTGCATCGTATCGTATCGTATTGCATCATATCGTATCGTATAATGTATAGTATATAAGTCTCGTATAGAGGCCTATACGGGTGTTATTGTATAGTATAGTATAGTATCGTATCGTATCGTATCGTATAGTGTAGTATAAGTCTCGTATAGGTTTCCTATAGGTCTTGTATATGCATATAGGATTAGACGGGGCCTAAACCACACCTATACGATACGATATCACACTTATAGGCTTATACGAGGTTAATACGTGACCTAAACCACACCTATACGATACGATATCACACTTATAGGCTTATACGAGGTCAATACGTGACCTATACGACGCTATACGATACGATATCACACTTATAGGCTTATACGAGGTCAATACTTAACCTATACTACGTTATACGATACGATATCACACTTATAGGCTTATACGACGTCAATACGGGACATATACTATGCTATACGATACGATATCACACTTATAGGCTTATACGAGGTCAATACGTGACCTATACTACACCTATACGATACGATATCACACTTATAGGCCTATACGGGACATATACTACGCTATACGATACGATATCACACTTATAGGCTTATACGAGGTCAATACGGGACATATACTATGCTATACGATACGATATCACACTTATAGTCTTATACGAGGTCAATACGGGACATTTACTATGCTATACGATACGATATCACACTTATAGTCTTATACGAGGTCAATACGTGACCTATACTTCACCTATACGATACGATATCACACTTATAGGCTTATACGAGATCAATACGGGACCTAAATCACACCTATAGGCCTATACGGGTGTTATATCGTATCGTATAGTATCGTATCGGGTGTTATTTTCCTTTTTTTTATAAATAAACAAAGGAATACACAAAAAAAAAATATACAAAAATGGAGGTTTATATACGCTCCTTTTAGATCACTACGCAGCATATAAGACAAAAATGACACAACTACCCTTGTATTTGGCTTCGTATAGCCTCAATTCAAGGGTATAAATGACATTTTCAGACCTTTATATACGCTGAGTATTGGTCAATACGCAGCATATATACACTATAAGGGTTAAAAAGATAATTTTACCACAGGTTTGGGGTTAAAAATAATTTTACCACCCTTTATATACGCTGCGTATTGACCTCTAAGCAGCGTATATAAAGGTCTGAAAATGTCTTTTATACCCTTGTGTTGAGGCTATACGAAGCCAAATACAAGGGTAGTTGTGTCATTTTGGTCTCATAGGCTGCGTAGGGACCTCTAAGGAGCGTATATAAAACTCCATTTTTGTATTTTTTATTGTGTATTCCTTTGTTTATTTATAAAAAAAAGAAAATTATTTATAAAAAAACAATATTTTTGGTAAATAATACAAATATAAATTATAAAAATAAAAAATAATATAAATATTATGAATTATAAAAATTAAAAAAGAAAATTATTTATAAAAAAACAATATTATTGGTAAATAATACAAATATATTGTTTTGTTATCGTTTAAATTAAATTATCGTATTCCTTTGTTATTTATAAAAAAAAAGAAAATTATTTATTAAAAAAGAATATTATTCGTAAATAATACAAATATATTATATTGTTATCGTTTAAATTAAATTATCTTATCGTATTGCATCGTATAGTATCGTATTGCATCATATCGTATCGTATAGTGTATAGTATATAAGTCTCGTATAGAGGCCTATACGGGTGTTATTGTATAGTATAGTATAGTATCGTATCGTATCGTATAGTGTAGTATAAGTCTCGTATAGGTTTCCTATAGGTCTTGTATATGCATATAGGATTAGACGGGACCTAAACCACACCTATACGATACGATATCACACTTATAGGCTTATACGAGGTTAATACGTGACCTAAACCACACCTATACGATACGATATCACACTTATAGGCTTATACGAGGTCAATACGTGACCTATACGACGCTATACGATACGATATCACACTTATAGGCTTATACGAGGTCAATACTTGACCTATACTACGTTATACGATACGATATCACACTTATAGGGTTAAACGACGTCAATACGGGACATATACTATGCTATACGATACGATATCACACTTATAGGCTTATACGAGGTCAATACGTGACCTATACTACACCTATACGATACGATATCACACTTATAGGCTTATACGAGATCAATACGGGACCTAAATCACACCTATAGGCCTATACGGGTGTTATATCGTATCGTATAGTATCGTATCGGGTGTTATTTTCCTTTTTTTTATAAATAAACAAAGGAATACACAAAAAAAAAATACAAAAATGGAGGTTTATATACGCTCCTTATAGATCACTACGCAGCATATAAGACAAAAATGACACAACTACCCTTGTATTTGGCTTCGTATAGCCTCAATACAAGGGTATAAATGACATTTTCAGACCTTTATATACGCTGAGTATTGGTCAATACGCAGCATATATACACTATAAGGGTTAAAAAGATAATTTTACCACAGGTTTGGGGTTAAAAATAATTTTACCACCCTTTATATACGCTGCGTATTGACCTCTAAGCAGCGTATATAAAGGTCTGGAAATGTCTTTTATACCCTTGTGTTGAGGCTATACGAAGCCAAATACAAGGGTAGTTGTGTCATTTTGGTCTCATAGGCTGCGTAGGGACCTCTAAGAAGCGTATATAAAGCTCCATTTTTGTATTTTTTATTGTGTATTCCTTTGTTTATTTATAAAAAAAAGAAAATTATTTATAAAAAAACAATATTATTGGTAAATAATACAAATATAAATTATAAAAATAAAAAATAATATAAATATTATGAATTATAAAAATTAAAAAAGAAAATTATTTATAAAAAAACAATATTATTGGTAAATAATACAAATATATTGTTTTGTTATCGTTTAAATTAAATTATCGTATTCCTTTCTTATTTATAAAAAAAAAGAAAATTATTTATTAAAAAACAATATTATTCGTAAATAATACAAATACATTATATTGTTATCGTTTAAATTAAATTATCTTATCGTATTGCATCGTATCGTATCGTATCGTATTGCATCATATCGTATCGTATAGTGTATCGTATATAAGTCTCGTATAGAGGCCTATACGGGTGTTATTGTATAGTATAGTATCGTATCGTATCGTATCGTATCGTATAGTGTAGTATAAGTCTCGTATAGGTTTCCTATAGGTCTTGTATATGCATATAGGATTAGACGGGACCTAAACCACACCTATACGATATGATATCACACTTATAGGCTTATACGAGGTTAATACGTGACCTAAACCACACCTATACGATACGATATCACACTTATAGGCTTATACGAGGTCAATACGTGACCTATACGACGCTATACGATACGATATCACACTTATAGGCTTATACGAGGTTAATACTTGACCTATACTACGTTATACGATACGATATCACACTTATAGGGTTAAACGACGTCAATACGGGACATATACTATGCTATACGATACGATATCACACTTATAGGCTTATACGAGGTCAATACGTGACCTATACTACACCTATACGATACGATATCACACTTATAGGCTTATACGAGATCAATACGGGACCTAAATCACACCTATAGGCCTATACGGGTGTTATATCGTATTGTACAGTATCGTATCGGGTGTTATTTTCCTTTTTTTTCTTATAAATAAACAAAGGAATACACAAAAAAAAATACAAAAATGGAGGTTTATATACGCTCCTTATAGATCACTACGCAGCATATAAGACAAAAATGACACAACTACCCTTGTATTTGGCTTCGTATAGCTTCAATACAAGGGTATAAATGACATTTTCAGACCTTTATATACGCTGAGTATTGGTCAATACGCAGCATATATACACTATAAGGGTTAAAAAGATAATTTTACCACAGGTTTGGGGTTAAAAATAATTTTACCACCCTTTATATACGCTGTGTATTGACCTCTAAGCAGCGTATATAACGGTCTGAAAATGTCTTTTATACCCTTGTGTTGAGGCTATACGAAGCCAAATACAAGGGTAGTTGTGTCATTTTGGTCTCCTAGGCTGCGTAGGGACCTCTAAGGAGCGTATATAAAGCTCCATTTTTGTATTTTTTATTGTGTATTCCTTTGTTTATTTATAAAAAAAAGAAAATTATTTATAAAAAAACAATATTATTGGTAAATAATACAAATATAAATTATAAAAATAAAAAATAATATAAATATTATGAATTATAAAAATTAAAAAAGAAAATTATTTATAAAAAAACAATATTATTGGTAAATAATACAAATATATTGTGTTGTTATCGTTTAAATTAAATTATCGTATTCCTTTCTTATTTATAAAAAAAAAGAAAATTATTTATTAAAAAACAATATTATTCGTAAATAATACAAATATATTATATTGTTATCGTTTAAATTAAATTATCTTATCGTATTGCATCGTATCGTATCGTATTGCATCATATCGTATCGTATAGTGTATAGTATATAAGTCTCGTATAGAGGCCTATACGGGTGTTATTGTATAGTATAGTATCGTATCGTATCGTATCGTATCGTATCGTATCGTATAGTGTAGTATAAGTCTCGTATAGGTTTCCTATAGGTCTTGTATATGCATATAGGATTAGACGGGACCTAAACCACACCTATACGATACGATATCACACTTATAGGCTTATACGAGGTTAATACGTGACCTAAACCACACCTATACGATACGATATCACACTTATAGGCTTATACGAGGTCAATACGTGACCTATACGACGCTATACGATACGATATCACACTTATACGCTTATACGAGGTCAATACTTGACCTATACTACGTTATACGATACGATATCACACTTATAGGCTTAAACGACGTCAATACGGGACATATACTATGCTATACGATACGATATCACACTTATAGGCTTATACGAGGTCAATACGTGACCTATACTACACCTATACGATACGATATCACACTTATAGGCTTATACGAGATCAATACGGGACCTAAATCACACCTATAGGCCTATACGGGTGTTATATCGTATCGTATAGTATCGTATCGGGTGTTATTTTCCTTTTTTTCTTATAAATAAACAAAGGAATACACAAAAAAAAAATACAAAAATGGAGGTTTATATACGCTCCTTATAGATCACTACGCAGCATATAAGACAAAAATGACACAACTACCCTTGTATTTGGCTTCGTATAGCCTCAATACAAGGGTATAAATGACATTTTCAGACCTTTATATACGCTGAGTATTGGTCAATACGCAGCGTATATAAACTTTGTGAAAAAATGATCCCTCAAACCTACCATAATGACCCAAAAAAGTCTAATGGTTTATATACGCTGCGTAGAGAGCTATACGCAGCGTATATAAACCTTGTTTTCTGTGCAATGATTGGTTATTAGGCACTGAGATCCATGGTTTATATACGCTGAGTATAGGTCAATACGCAGCGTATAGGGTTAACCCTATACGCTGCGTATTGACCAATACCCTGCGTAGGTAAACCCTAAGTGTGCAGATAGGCAAACTGGGTGTGCAGATAGTTAGGGCCATTAAAAATAGACGTGAGTTTCAAAAAACAATACAAGGTATAATATAAGGTTAATACTCGCAACTATGAATTAGCTAAGAACTAACAAAACAGCCTGATTCTGGTGTTCGAAATCCTTTTAACGGTTATGAAAATGCACAAAACTGTAATTATTTCACCACGTTTTCCTAGATCCTTAAAGATCCGGGTGAGATCAAAGATCATCATCTCTTGGAAGGTTTGGAGCTTTCCCGACTATATACCTTTGCAAATATTTAATAAAAATATATTAATCGAATTGGTAATTATTAGTTCCATAATTTTAATTACATATATAATTAATCGAGATAGATTGAAACTATTATAAAATTTTCTGTAGGACCGAGTTTCGCGACCGAAACCGTGATTCGGGTGATTATGTTCATAGACGGGAAGATTAGAGATAAACAAACAACTTCTTTGTATTAATCCGGTAGTATAACATTACAAATCGGCCCGATTACAAGATAACCGAACTAATACCAAAGGAGTATACATTCCGGGAAAGACCAAGTGGTGATCTATCCCCGGTGAGGTCTCAAACCTCCTCCAACTTCCTTATGTTACAAATGACAAGGGTTTTCTATTTATAGTCACACCCCTTGCCTTGCAAACACACACGGTCAAACAAATAACCCTCTCGTTTGACCACTTCAAACGAGCGGGTCAATACACGTTCGTTTGACCATTACACTAACTATTACATATTCAGCATAAAATAAATCTAATCTATTCGACAAGCATCGGACACAAAATCTGCATCAACAAATTCCCCCTTGTCCGTTGCTGTCGAATGCTGAAAATGCAACTGCAATCGATCTTCAGTCAAGTATTCATCTTCTCTGTGTTAACAAATTCCCCCTTGACCGATGATCCAGGTAAGTAGTATCTTGATGCTCCTTGTATAATATTTCCCCCTTAAAGTACGCGTATCCGTGTTGGGTGTTGTGCAATTTCCTCAATTGACCGATCTTCCGCTGATCTTCCAATACTCCAACCGGCATTTGATAAGGGTTCCAATCTTTAAGAACTGCATCAAGTCTTGATCTTGTCATAAGAACTCTATTTCATACAAGCATACTACATTGATAGAGATTTCTGGTGAACTGTCTTCTGTAAACCGTCTTTGTGGAATCGACCAAGTAATGCACTTTAATCTTCAGCATCAACACTCAGGAAAGTCAGCTAGACCAAGTGTATCCCTTGCAAGCTCAACCAGCATGCTTAGTTGAACTACATCCAGATCTCATTGTCTCGCCTTTGTGAAGTTGAGCACGTAATGCACTACGGATCTTCAGCATCAGTACTCAGGAAGTCAGCTAGACCAAGTACATCGTTTGCAAACTCAACGAATTGAGTTACCCCCAGATCCCTGTAAAATCCCAAAGAAACATCAAACCCAAAACCGAATCCTGCAGGCCTTCAGTCTTGAACTATCAGCTTTCATAAAGATTCCCCAGGTCTTCAGTGAACAGCGCTTTTGTAACTACTGTAGACTTTAGAAACCTGTATTTTTCCGTGCAAAACCCTTCACGCTGGCTGGAGAATTAATTAAAATCCTCAAATATGTGTATGTGCAAAACATTCCACGCCGAACCGTTTGTATCACCAGAAAATCACAAACTCTACCACCTGTGATTGCGTTTAGAAATTTACCGAAGAAATTCAATTTTTATCCCCCCATTTCTTTGGTAAAATCTCTAAACCTTAACAGATTCTCTCCACTTCAAAGAAACTGTCGTCAAATGTTCACCAATTCCCTCCACTAAGCGGAACTGTCGTCAATCTTCATTGAATGTTCTCGGTTCCGAAAAATCACGAAAACGACTTTCTTCTTTGCATATTCTAGTTGAATAAGAACGTCCCCTAGTACCCCGTAGGATCCGACTTGTATCCCTCCAAAGTCTTTGTGAACTCGTTAGGACCGGTATTGACATTCTAGGTTCATTCATTCGTTACCAAATGCGAGAATATGACAATAAACAAAAAGATTTCTTCGTTGCATATTCTAGTTGATAAAGAAATTTCGCCTAGTACCCCGTAGGATCCGACTTGTATCCCTCCAAAGACTTTGTGAACTCGTTAGGACCGGTATTGACATTCTAGGTTCATACGTTCGTCTTCAAATGCGAGAATATGACAATAAACAAAATGCTTTCGAACATTTACGAATAACCGGTAACAATCATAAACATTGACGTGCGGAAGTGAACATACCATTTTGTTTTTGGCCCATAATAGTCGCGTCACCATTTTTGACATTTGCATCGGTAACCGTGACTACCCCACACTTTTCAAAAATCAAGTTTTCATCATCTCTTGTTTTCATCATGCCGCATCATCCCGAAAATTGCTGAAATCAAACATTCAGCCGACAACATCTTCTAATTTTCGAAATCCAGCAACAAAACTGCGATACCCAGCAACAATCGGGTCGAAAGATATCCTTCGAGGATCAGACTTTTCGAAAGATGGATCAGGTCGAAAGATATCCTTCGAGCTGATCAGACTTTTCGAAAGAAAGATCAGGTCGAAAGATATCCTTCGAGAATCATCTTTCGAAGTTGTTGAGGGTTCCCACAAATATCTGGTATCTTTCGATGTTGTTGAGGGTTCCCACAAATATCTGGTATCTTTCGAAGATGGATCAGGTCGAAAGATATCCTTCGAGGAGAACCTTTCGAAGTTGTTGAGGGTTCCCACAAATATCTGGTATCTTTCGATCCAGATCTGCATCCTTCGACCCAAGGTCTCATCTTTCGAGCACCTTTTTCATCTTTCGGGTCTTCAAGCAGCCACCAAGAACATCAAGAACACAGCGACTGTTCTTACGCAGATTTGACGAAAACACTTTGTATACAATTTTTGATGATGATAACTTGAATATTTAGGTGAAAAACATAAAACCCAACACTCGTTTCAGCACAGATCTGAATATTCGGGTCCAGATCTGAGTTTTTCTCATTTTCACCCAACTTTTCTTCTTGAACAAAAATCACGAAAATCACAGATCTAGAGCACATGTGATTTAGTAAACGGTTAGATTTACTAAATCGGGCACCATGGCTCTGATACCAATTGTAGGACCGAGTTTCGCGACCGAAACCGTGATTCGGGTGATTATGTTCATAGACGGGAAGATTAGAGATAAACAAACAACTTCTTTGTATTAATCCGGTAGTATAACATTACAAATCGGCCCGATTACAAGATAACCGAACTAATACCAAAGGAGTATACATTCCGGGAGAGACCAAGTGGTGATCTCTCCCCGGTGAGGTCTCAAACCTCCTCCAACTTCCTTATGTTACAAATGACAAGGGTTTTCTATTTATAGTCACACCCCTTGCCTTGCAAACACACACGGTCAAACAAATAACCCTCTCGTTTGACCACTTCAAACGAGCGGGTCAATACACGTTCGTTTGACCATTACACTAACTATTACATATTCAGCATAAAATAAATCTAATCTATTCGACAAGCATCGGACACAAAATCTGCATCAACATTTTCATAACTTGTATATTTTTCTAAAAAAATCAGATTAATGTATATAAACTTTTATTTTCATGTTTTCCATATTTTTATATAATATAACATGATTGAAATATAAAATAAATTCAAAAGATAACCAAAAATTCAAAAAAATACGAGATCTAATCTAGTATGATTATGAACATTAAACAAGTTTCAATTTAATAAAAAAAAATCTAAAATAAAAGTCTCAAATTTTATCATCCAAGAACCCTAAAATTTAATGCGGATTTTGGATACTCTCTATCATAGAAATTGATAGTGGTGTTTTGTAGATCTCGAAAGACTAAGTGGAAAAACACAAGAACTATCTCGTATGATGAAGAATTAAAGGAGATATGAGAATATGAAGTTCCAAGCCCTAAAATGAGTTCTTTTTTAAATTCACAATTTGGAGAGATGTTTTCACGAATTGGAGGCTAGGGTTTACGTTTTAGAGGAATATAACTTTATTATTTGATGAAGATATTAGTTTCTAGTATGAGGAATATAATTTTAAATTACTTTTGTAATTTAAATTTTATACTTATCATATTTATTTATATTTAATAAAATAATACGTTAAATAACTCAAGATAATAAAATAATACGTTTCCAAACCTTGAAATACCCTCTCGCTCTAGTAAACTTTGGTAGACTTGCACATAGGTTTTCTAACTATAGTCTAGTTTCTTGCTAGAAAGTTTTAAAATTCAACTGTTCAAAGATACATTATATACTAAAAAATTAACTCACGATTATAAAATAAAATAATACGCTATTTTCATGTACGCGGGAGTTCCAAACCTTTAAATAGCCTCTCGCTCTTGTAATCTTTTGTAGACTTGCCCATAGGTTTTTAACTATAAAGTCTAGTTTCTTGCTTGACAGTTAAAAATTAAACCGTTCAAAGAAGAAAAAAATCTAGCTATCTCTTCTTCACAAAGCTGGTTTTTCCGGGTGCAATGAAGGAGACCAACATGATCCGCAAGATCGTCCGCCTCAAGCAACTCGTCCAACGCCGCATCCCCCCAGGAGGCTCGCTTGCGGTTTACGTCGGAGATGAACACCGCCGGTTTGTGATTCCTATACGCTTTATCAACCTGCCTGTGTTCGCCTCCTTACTCAACAAAGCCGAGGAGGCGTTCGGGTTCCAGACAACCAGCGGACTCGTTCTACCATGTGACGCCATTTTTTTCGAGAATCTGTTGAACGTTCTAGAGAGAAACGAGCGTAGGTTCGGTGCGTTGGATTTGGATGATTTTAGGGAGATGTTCTCAGAGTCTTGGCCGTTGATTGGTTCGTTGTTGTTGTAAAACTACTGGTGGTATCAAGGAGTGGCTCGGGTTCTAGTCCTGTCATTAAAATTAAAGAGTAGATTTAGTGGATGTGTGAGTTTTTCGTTATGAAAAATCTCATACTTCCGTTGATGGTGTTGATGATGATAACATTTTTGTTTGTAATTGGTTCTGTATTTTATTGATTATATATGAGTTGCGTTGGTTGCCCAAAATTTCCAACTAGCTACTTTTATAACTTTAATTACTAAGTTGGATCATAAGCATAAAACACATCTTTATACGAATTCTAACTGTTTTGGAAACATATAATAATTATGAGTTGTATTGAAAAATTGATATTGATAGTGTTGGAACTTGGAAGTGGTCAAATGTGTGATGGATCAAGCTTTAACTAATCTCCAAATTTCAACAATGAAGAATGTTGTAGTCGTAAGATGCTGACAAAACTGAATGTTGCGTCAAACTAGTTAGAAACTAGTTCAACACTATGTCTATACATATAAAATTACTTTATCCATTATGCTTTTATAAAAAAAAAAAAAAAATCTATACTCGTTTTCAGTTTGACGGCACGAACACAATTAATGTATCGTTTGTATAGTCCAAGGGAGGAGGCAAAAGCGGGGACACGCCATATGTCGCCGCTATTGGTTCAATGCGGATGCGGTGTCTCCCAGCAAACCCAGCCGTCCATTTCTTATCTTGATCCTGTGGTCGATAGTATGTTAATATGCTAATTTGAGTTTTGATATATATTATTGTAGGAATTTGTTTCGGGGTTGTTCCAAACCCTGTCATTTTTAAACTGACTTTACGACTATATCGTTACGAGGGGTAAGCAACCTGCGAATGTTGATGATGACATTTTTTATAACGATGAAGACGACGATGATGACATGATGTCATTTTTCACGTTTTATGCAATGTTAGGATGTTAATGTGCAAATTAATTATACGAATAACTTTTAAGTAATGTTGGTATGTTGTTGTGTTTTTGTCGTTTGTTTGTGGGTTGCTGAAAATTCGAAATTGGCAGATTTTGTGTATTCCTAAAACCGGAAAATATTGTAAATTTATGCAGAAAAAAAACTGTTGTTGCTTCGATCTACTGATAGCACAAAGAGATGCTAGAATAGATATTGCAGGTACGGACCGCCATGTGGAACCGTTTGTCCGTGGGTTGGTCCGATTGTAGACGCCCTAAGGCTAGAGGGTGTGGGATGGAGCCCTTGGGCTTTATAAATGCCACCTCAGTGCCACGTAGGCGCCACGTCAGCCAAGTGGGCTTTATAACGCCCCCTTTAATATGGTGGGTGTGGGGTATAGCGCCCCGGGCGCTATAGAGAAAAAAAAATAAAAAAATAAAAAATTTTTGATTGGTTTAACTAAATGGGCCCCACCTGATAACCCCCCTTCTTCAAGTTAACATGATGGCGCCCCCTTCTATAGCGCCCCCTTTAATTTGGTGGGTGTGGGGGTATAGCGCCCCGGGCGCTATAGGTGATGACATGGCGGGGGTGGCGCCCCCCACACCCTCCGGCCTAAGAGAAGCTTCCACTTGGAGGTCAAAGTCATTGGAAATCAAAGGGATTGTCTTTAGAAGAAAATAGGTCATGGGTCAAATTATGGACTTGAACTAAAACATCGGGTATCGGGTACATGACCATTGAATACATATTTACTGAATCACTGTTGTTTCTTATAGAGTACTTTCCATTTTTAAGAAAAATAAAAAAAGTTCAGCTGATCAAGAATTAAAAGGGTATTTTAATATATATATTAACACTAGTGGAAACATGCATGATGCTATGCAATAACAATTTGCAACATGATATTTGTTTGTGTTACTTTATCAATTATCTTGTGATATATTGTACAAAATTTCTGTTAAGTTTTTTATTTATATAATATTGCAAAAGTTAATTATGTTTACTATTTTATTTCTCGTAAAAGTTTTTGAATTCACAGCATCAATGTGGTCAATTTATTTCTTTAGCATTACACATTTGAATAAAATAAGAATTTGACATTAAAATTATCAATTATTTTCTAAAACTATTGTTGTTGTGTAGAACTAACACACGAATAAGAAAATATAGGTAATAAACATAATAATTTGAAACTAAGTATACAAGTGTCAACTACTTGTATCGTGATGAGATCAATTTTAAATAAAATGCTTTAAGTAGTTTAAAAAAAAATAATAACATATATTAAGTAAACCAAAGGACTCATTTTAAGTGAATAAAAATTTCGTTTTACATTAAAAATTAATAACTATAATGACCAGATCTAGAAAATATAAACTTTATGTCACGTGAGATATGATGAATTAGTTTTACTTTGAGGTAAAGAAATTTCACATAAATCTATTTTGTTATCTAGTATCAAAATAACAATGGTCAAAATATGTATACCATTTGGCCTTCAGGTCGTATGTATATGCACTTACCTGCCCAGTTTGAAAATTATCTTTAAATAACTAAAGATAATAAAATAATACGTTTTTTCAGGTACGCAGGAGTTCCAAACCTTTAAATACCCTCTCACTCTTGTAAACTTTTGTAGACTTGCCCATAGCTTTTTAACTATAAAGTCTAGTTTCTTGCATGACAGTTAAAAATTAAACCGTTCAAAGAAAAAAAAATATTGCTATCTCCTCTTCACAAAGCTGGTTTTCCCAGGTGCAATGAAGGAAACCAACAGGATCCGCAAGATCGCCCGCCTCAAGCAACTCGTCCAACGTTGGCGTCGCCGCATCCCCCCAGGTGGCTCGCTTGCGGTTTACGTTGGAGATGAACATGAACACCGCAGATTTGTGATTCCTATACGCTTTATCAACCTGCCTGTGTTCGCCTCCTTACTCAACAAAGCCGAGGAGGCGTTCGGGTTCAAGACAACCAGCGGACTCGTTCTACCATGTGACGCCATTTTTTTCGAGAAGCTGTTGAACGTTCTAGAGAGAAACGAGCGTAGATTTGGTGCGCTGGATTTGGATGATTTTACGGAGATGTTCTCAGAGTCTTGGCCGTTGATTGGTTCGTTGTTGTTGTAAAAGTACTGGTGGTATCAAGGAGTGGCTCGGGTTCTAGTCTTGTCATTAAAATTAAAGAGTAGATTTAGTGGGTGTGTGAGTTTTTCGTTAAGAAAAATCTCATACTTCCGTTGATGGTGTTGATGATAACATTTTTGTTTGTAATTCGTCCTGAGTTGTTGGAAAGAGATAACAGTGAAATGTTATGTCATTGTATTTTATTGTTTACATATGAGTTGCGTTGGTTGCCCAAAATTTCCAACTAGCTACTTTTATAACTTTAATTACTAAGCTGGATCATAAGCATAAAACACATCTTTATACGAATTCTAATATTTTGGAAACATATAAAGCTATGGGGTGTGGGCTAGGGCTTTATCAGGACATGTCAACGCTACGTAAGATCCACGTCAGTCAAGGAGCTTTATCACGCTCTCTCTTAACTTGCAGGGTGTGGGAGAAAGTCCCCTCAACGCCTATAGCGCCCCCTTATCTTGACCAACTTTCCTCAATCAAGCCAAAAACACTCGTTACCATGCTGGAGCCTCATCAATGGCGCCCCACCGTAAATCAGAGGGTGTGGAGTGGTGGCGCTATAGAATGTGAGGTGGCATGGGTGGCGCCTCCACACCCTCCGGCCTAATAACTATTGAACAATTGATATTGTTAGTGTTGGAACTTGGAAGTGATCAAATGTGTAATGGCCCAAGCTTTAACTCACTACTAGAAAAGTGCTTAATTTTCTACGGAAATTTCCTACACAATTATTTTTGTCACATATTCAAACACATGTGTGACAAATTTCCTACAATTTTTTTTTTCCAAAATTTTGTGTCAAATTTGTGACGCAATAATGACAGAAAATAAAAAAATTCCTAATTAATTGACAGTTGCGTCACAGATCGATTAGAAATAACCTACAAAATGTTAATTATTAAATAATTTCTACAAGTTTGTGACAAAATATTTATTCTTTAGTTTAATTAGACATTCCGTCGGAAATGCGTCACTAGTTGCGACACATTTCCATCAACTAAGTCATATTATTTAATTTTGTTAAAAATAAATCCATGGATATACACTTTTATATTTACATATAATAGTAAATTAGTATAAAAATTAAAAATAATTAAATTTCCTACACATTTGTGACAAAATGTTTATATTTTTTAGTTGATTTAAACGTTCCGTCAGAATTGTGTCACAACTTGTGACACATTTCCGACAAAAAGTTATTTTTCATTAGATTTGTCACAAAGGCGTTGGAAACAATCATGTAATAATAAGGATATACACGAATATATTTATAAATAGTACTAAATTTAGTTTAATAATAAAAAATAATTATATTTCCTACACATTTGTGACAAAAAGTTTATTTTTCATTAGATTTGTCACAAAGGCGTGGGAAAAAATCATGTAGTTTCCTATGCATTAATGATAAAATGCTTATTTTTTAATAAATTTAATAATTCTGTCACAAATCTGTCGTAAGTTGTGACATATTTCCGACGAAAAGATAGTATTTGTCACCAATGTGTAAGAAACAACAAATATCATTATTCTTATTTTAAAGAGTTAAATGCCCGGATAGTACATGTTTGCCCATTTTTTACCTTTAGTCTACAACTTTATAAAATTACAGCTATAGTCCCTAGATTTTCAATTTTTGTTTTCCCGGATAGTCCCTATGCCTAACATCAGTTAGTTTTCTCAACATCATTAATAAGTCAAATTTCATGTTGGCCCCACAACCTACTCCTGTCTTCTTCTTCTCGACATCCACCACTCACCTACAAATCAGAGTTTACAGATGATGGATGCAACAAAAGGTTTATGATATCAAAAGGAAAAAAAATTGGTATTTGACACTGTTCTTGGCCATAAACTAGCAATGTTAGTTCCTTTAGGGCAAAATATAAAGGGATGAAGTGCAAAAAGGGGGAAGACCGTACTGATGATGATGATAGGTTAAAGAAATTCAAGCAATTTGTTTTTATGTTTGAGATTAGACATAGAGGGTGAAAAGGGGGTGGGTGGGCTGGTAGATGGTGGGCCTACTTATCTTTAAAAATAATTAAGTATAATGTTTTAATTGTTATATTTTAATGATAAGGGTATTTTGGTCATTTCATGCCCATTGAACACCAAAAACTAACCCCCATCCGTGTCATGGACTATCCGGGAACGAAATTGCAAAAGTTGGGGATTATAGCTGTAATTTTAGAAAGTTAGGGACTAAAGGTGAAAAAAGGCCAAGCCACAGGGACTATCCGGGCATTTAACTCTATTTTAAATTTTAAACGTATGCGGCTATGTGTACGTATGCATATAGGTATACTTGCATTTGTGTATGTGGGTTTGTATCATGTACGTATGTGTGTATGTCATGTATATGCACGCGTGTGCGTTATATGTGTATGTGTATGTATATATATATATATATGAATATGAATGTGTGTATATTTGTTTTGTGTATGTATATATATATATATTGGTGTATGTGTATGTTTATATTCACACCCCGCCGAATTAAGTCGAAAAAATGAGGCGTGACATGAAAATTTTTAAATCATCCGATAAGCAAACTTCTGATATGATTTAAACATTAAACGATATCAAGATTTTAAGAGTTACAAACCATACTAACTTGTTTAGGTTTACATAACCAAATTAAATGACATGTCCAAAATAACCAACAAAATACATTGTTTAAAAACCTAGGTTTTGGCAAGTATCTCATATGTAACACCTCGAAATTTCATGTCCAATAATATATCGACACGTGTCATGAGCTTTGAACGTGTAAGAAATTACTTTAGAGGGACTAAAGTTGACAAACAAAGAAACTATGTGAATATAAGGGTTCAAAGTGTCAACAATGAATAAATATACTTCACAATAGCCCCACATGATGTTTATAACCTTAAACGAATAAATCATGAATCATACGAAGCTAATTGTGGAAGAAAATGAGAGATTACAAACTACATGGGTTAAATGTGTCAACATGTTTAAAGTATACCTCTGAGTGACCTTTTAGCAAACCCGAAGCTTTGTAAAGATTAAATATGCTTACTAGAATAAGTGATTAAAATTTCACAAGGTTACGATAAAGTATGAGAAAATTATGACAATATTCGTATACGAGGGGTTAAAAGCGTCAACGTTGAAATTTAAGGCTTTTCGGTGATCGTGTGAATAACCGAGGACTTAACAAAGTTGGTTTATGACTTGGGGTCCTTAAAAGTCAAGTTTGGGGGTTAAGAGTGCAAGAAACCATGTTAAAAATAAGTTTAGAAGGACCAGGGACCAAAATTGCAATATCTGAAACTTGTTTGGCCGGTTCTGAAGACTCACACGGGCCGCGTAGGCCTGGTGAGATCCTTACGCGGGCTGCCTGAGGATGCCAGATACAGAAAATCTTGCCAGCTGCCTGTTCCAGCCTGTTACACCGCCTCAATTTACCATTTCTTGATTCTAGGGGCTTGTTTAATGATTTAGAAGGGCTTAGGGACACTTGGAATGATCCCATAACATCCATGGACCTTGTTTGACATGATCTTGTGGGATTAAAGTCCCTATATAAGAACTTCTATGTTGCAATATTTTGGGCACCCACTTGAAATCATTCAAACTCACTTCTTGGAGTCCCCTGGAGCTCAAGCACCTTCCTAGTTATCCTTAGTCGTGCATAAGACCTTTGTAAGTGTACTTAACCTTCCTTAATTCAGTTTAGCTTAGTTAATTAGCCTAAAGTCAAACCGTCGTAATTAAGATTTGACTTTGTCATTAATCTTAATTTGTCAAGTCGTATTGAAAATTGAAAGTACCTATGAGTCGGTAATTATGTGGGCAATAAACCCTTAAAAGGGTATTCTCTGATTCCCACTCTAAGTAGGTCAATTGTCGGGTCAAACTTGGTCTTAAAAAGTCAACATGAAGCTTAATTTCAAATTAATGCATAATTTGCAATGTAGAAGCTATGCAACCTGTTTTATCATTAACATAACTTGGTAATTAATGTAAGAACATGTCTAAACATGTTCAACCCGACAATTTTCAGTGTAGGCTCGGTTCGGGACCGAAAGTCGCATAGTTTGACTTCTGCCTTGACTTTCAGTTCTGACCCAATGTAGCATGTTTTAGAAATGCCTTTGAGCCTTATTTGGACCAGGTTTCATGTAAGTATAACCCTCTGTGATTATACAACTTGGTTCATTAGTTATCCAATTCATATGCATATTTCCGCCTAATGCCTAAATGTTGACTATTATGCCCATATGACCTTAAAACGTGATTTTTGAAAAAGTAAAAGAATAGAAACCTTCACTACTGATTCATAGACTTGTCCCTAAAGTTTGACATCAGTTTGAGGTCTAGCTTAGGAGTTATGCTCAGTAGCGTAAATGAAAAGTTTTTTAGTAATTAAATGTTGTAATTGGCATATAGCCTATCTAAGCCCAATTTTTGATACCAAACTTTTTACCCACTGATATAAAATAATATTTTGGGATTTTAGAAGATTTTTATTTATTTTTAAGCTGAGCATAACATAGAGTTTTATGCTTAATTCGGTTATTGTCGGTTTTGCCCTTTTGGGCTATAAAATGAGTTTTACAAATCCTTTTCACCCCAAACCTTTTGCTACTGATTTTAAATGATAAATAAAATGTTTTGAGCCTTCTGGAATAATAAAAAAATATCAGCTTTCCTTTGAAAACCCAGAAATGGCTCCAAATCGCCTTTTAAGCGTTTTTAACGCATAGTATGTATTAAAACTATTTTAAACATATAAGGTTTGATGCCTACTGATATTTTTAGTAAATATTTGTATTCTAACAGTAAGCAAAAGTTTTAAACTCAGATTTCTGATTTTGACCTTTTAGGCTTATGTGAAATTACCAAAATGCCCCTACGGTGCATAGTATGGTTATAATTAATAAATTTCACATATATATATGACACCCTACTGTTATAACTTATTAAATTAAGTATTTTTACCAATTATATCAGACCTGTAACTCAGGTAAATATTGAAACTCTTTTATAACTCTTAAAATGACCAAAACGCCCCTATGAGTCGTAATTTGAGTTTAAATCTGTTTTGAGCATAATAGAAGGTATCTTACTGATGTCACAACATATTTTAGGCATATTATCTTAGGAAACTTGCATATGACTCATTTGGTTACTCGTTACGCACTTTTCGCGTTTGGATCGGCTTATGTAACTAGTTTGCATATATTAACCGAAACGGGTCAAACCATATCGTTTATGTCTCAAAATCTAGAATGTGTTTAAGTTACCTATATTAAACAAGCATACAAGCTTGTCGGGTCAAAACCACATTCTAAACCAATCTTCGCTTTATCATGCGTTTGAATCGTGTCTTCCTTTTGAAAACTAACCGATCTAAGTCTAAGCTTAATTAAAGACCCGTTAGGATTCTAATAGGTTATTAAAAACCTTCGTTCCAGATTTAGGAGCCCAGTAAAAGCTATCGGTACTTGCTGAATTGATATACGGCTGGGATTGAATTTATATTTAGCTCAGGTAAATACTTTTAACTTATTTTCCCTTATACGGGCTTGGGGTACGGTATAAAAAATACCGCTTGGCCGGGCATTCGACTTTAAACATTTGGTGGTTAAATATTATCGAGATGACCTGTTTAAAATTTTGTTTTGTTTGCTTAACGCCTTTGGGGGTTAATGACCATGTCCCGGATATCCTTGGAATCATTATACGAAATGGCCACGACCTAAGCACGGGGTGTAGGCGTACACCTGACATATGCATATGTAAAAACTGGTATCCCACTTAAAGGATTCAACCTTGTGGGCATTATACCTGTGGTGTGTCTTTTAATCTTTAACCCGACACGAACCGGGCAACTGAACGCATAACAAACATGTAATTCTTTTACAAGTATTATATACAAATAACTATCCCAAGTTATAAAACGTTTTGTGCCATGTGCATCCAAATCAATTTTCTTGAACATTTTCAAAATGAGTCAGTTAATTGTATTTACTAGTGTAAACTGACATATTTTCCAAAAAGGCTAAGTGCAGGTACTAAACGTAATAGGCTGGCTACTCCAGGCATCAATAATCAAGTCTCGCAAGCTCTAGATGTTAAAGTCTATTGAACAGTGTTATCCTTCTATTTTAGATCCGCCTGTGGATCCATCTTACATTCCGCTGTAATATTTGATATTACTTTATATCGGATTGTAATATATTTATCTTTTGCTTCCGCTGTGCATTTAAAATTGTGTTGTTTGACTATGATGATATCAACTATGTCACGATACTCCACACCGGGCCCACCGGTAATGTGTGGAAATATCGGGGTGTGACAGGTTGGTATCAGAGCCAACATTGAGTGAATTAAACACTAGCCTTTTGTGTTTAATTTCAATGATACAGTAGCACATTTCTTGACCTTCTGAGTCTAGACTTAACATAAGAATACTCTCAATCCTAATCTGGAAATTATTGCTTCGAATTTTTTTATATATATTGGATACGTCGCCAAGCGAAGAAGCCGTATTAGAAATTCTCCGCACCCGGAGTCTTGAAATGCTGAGCTTCGTACCGCGGCTAGAATGAAACGTGCATCCAGGGAGAAAACATTCAGAATTAAAGTAAAGAAGAAAACTCCTTTTGCTGAAGATCGTTTCCTTAATAGTCCTTATAAGGACACATTTATCGTTCAGTCTCTTCGAGGACAACATTATTCCTTTCAAGTCCCGTTTAGGGCAAACCTGAATTTTTTTTTAATTTTATAGTAGAATGATTAAATTTAAATTTTCATTCCAAACATGAAATATGAAATGAATGAAAAATAACATTCCTTTTATAAGATCTACCATTATAATAAAGTGGCAAAATCTAAAAAGGACAAGACCTAGCCACGTGTCATTTTAAGACAGGGCCAAGATGGTAGTTTCTCAATTAGATTCAGATCCTTATTAACATCTCAATTTAGGATTGTTCTGCGCTTAATATTAAAAAGAATCTTAAAGGTGAAACCTAGCCTACATGTCATTTCAGACATGACCAAGATGGTGAAACCTATTCAAGGGATTCAAATCTTTGTTAACACCTAAGAACGTGTTAGCACTCTTGACAAATGTGATTCGAGAAAATCACAACAGTCATTCTTATATTTGGATTCTTTCAATTTTCTTATCTAGCCTAGTGATTTAGAAATTATGGCTTAAATCATCAAATAAAGATGATCATATTGTTAACACCTAAGAGCGTGTTAGAATTCTTGACAGAAGTGATTCAAGAGAATCACAATAGTCATCCCTATATTGGAATTCTTTGAATTTCCTAATTTGGCCTCATGATCCAGGAATCATGGCTTATATCATCCTATAAGATGATCATATTATAAACATCCGTTAGTGATGAAGTGCCTACGGGCTAAACTTGTTGTCCGATAAGACAACGATAGTGGTGGTCTTTGACCCCTGTCTAAGGATGTTGGACTACGTCCAAGCATAATAGTCGGTATGATCCATACAATCTCGACTAATAACATATGAAAAGATGATCATACCATAAACATCCCTTAGAAGGGAAATGCCTGCGGGCTATAATTAACGTCCTCTGAGACTAAAGACAGTGGTAGCCTACAACTCCCTGTCAGGAAAAGGTAACGAACTTTGATTCAAACCTTAATGCCTCGATTCCATAAAATCTGGGCTTATAAATTAAACTTGTCCACATGACTAAGCCTTTTGTGCTATTACTAACTTATAATTTAGGATTATAATAAAAATCCTGAATAAAATAAATATCTTTCCTTTTCTGCCAGTATACATATTAAAAAGAATCTTAAAGGTACAACCTAGCCTATATGTCATTCCAGACGAGGCCAAGATGGTAGAACCTATTCAAAAGATTCAAATCCTTGATAACATTTGTAAACATGTTAACACTCCTGGCAACAGTGATGCGATAAAATCACACTTGTCATCTTCATATTAGGAATTTCCAAACCCCTTATTTAGCGTAAATGATCAAGAGGGATCATGGCTAATAAACGTCGAACATGATGAACACATCAAAACATCCGTTGGGATGAATACCTTCGGGCAAAGATGTATACATGAAAAAGATAGTTTTATTTCGTAACTTTTTATCAAGAAAATGAACTATGAAATTTTCCGATCCAAAGGAATCATCGATTATGTTTTAAAATTTCCTAGTGACAGGGCATCCATGCCATCAAAAAGTCCCTTGGAACAAGCCCTTGTGCTACATATATATAAAATGTCAGTACGACATTGACAGTCGTGACTTATGTCCCCTGTCTAATACATATGAAGGATTATATTCCGTTTAAACACCAAAGATGGTTTATTTAAAAACCTAGGCAAAACATAATCAAATAACTTAAATACTATCTGTTGGCCTATATGGTTTATTCGCACCATGGCTATTTAATTATCAAGTTCGACAATTCACCATATAATTAAACCAATTATTACTACTTGGTTTGTAGCCTTCAAAGCTTCACCATGGCTGACCCATCTGAAGCTCACAATCCTCCAGTTGATCAGAATAATAATGCAAGACTGAATTTGACAAGCACCGAGTTACATGCTATGATAGATACAGCCGTAAACAACGCTGTGGACCGTGTGTTAAAGGATCATAAGAGATAGTGCAATAATACCCCAAATAAATGTTGTAAAAAAGGGTAAGACCGGTTCAAGCTATAACCAGTCCAAGCCAAAGGAGGCAAAACCCAAATGTAAAACCTGCAAGAAGAAGCACTTCGGAAAAATGCTTCTATGAACAGACCAGGGGATGTGGCATTTGTAAATAAATAGATCACAAGACCCTTGAGTGCAGGGACTTGAAGGACGCCACATGCAATGGTTGCGGCGAGAAAGGGCACATAAAGACCCGATGCCCAAAGAAGGCGACTAAAGGGAAATGCACTTTAGAGTCACAAGCTAGGCCTTGTGAAATTTTTAATAAGAAAGGGCACCAGACTTTGGAGTGCCAAGACATAAAGGACGTAACCTGCTATGGTTGCAATGAAATAGGGCACGTCAAAACAAATTGCCCAAATAAAA
The DNA here is from genome assembly GCA_030545235.1 of Helianthus tuberosus. NCBI lineage: Eukaryota > Viridiplantae > Streptophyta > Magnoliopsida > Asterales > Asteraceae > Helianthus > Helianthus tuberosus. The sequence goes on from CM060405.1 coordinate 26,888,297, forward strand.
CCAAGAAGCCTAGAAAGGCTAAGAAGACCAAAGCTGGAAGCTCTCAAATGGATATTCAAGAGGCTATTCAGGATGACAATGTCACAACAGGTACTTTCTTTATCAATAACACTCATGCTAGAGTATTATTTTATTCATGCTCAGATAAGTCTTTCATGGACAATAGATTTTGTAAATCATTAAATCTGCCTGTTAAAACTCTAAGCGTTAAGTATAAAGTAAAAATTAGCCGATAGTACCTCAGAGACTGTTTCAGCAATATTAGATGGATGTTTTGCATCCATTAGAAATCATTCTTTTCCACTGTCCTTGTTTCCATTAAAATAGAGGGACTCGATATAATAATAGAAAATGGGTTGGTCATCCTGTAACCAAGCCCATACTTTATGTGATGAAAAGCAAGTAGTTATCAAGACTCCTTATGGTGAGCCTTTGACCATTCAAGGAGATACTGGGTATGGATTGCCCAAGCACTTGTTGAATTTGGTATTTAATACCAAAGCTTCGAGTATGGAAAACTCAGAAGAGGCAAACAACAGTCGCGATGCTAGAGATGCGACAAATGTTAATGGTGCGTTAAATGTGAACCTCAATGTTGATAGAGTTAAACTCCAAAACTGTAATTAACGCAGCTGTTAGGAAGGCTATGAGAAAAGTCATGAAAAAGTTCAAGAAGTCGAATGATGTTCGCTTTAAAACACATGTCGCTGCTCATGAGAAGAGCTATACTCTTACTTCAAATGCGAAGAATAAACTCAACAAAAGCATATATGGCAAGGAGCCCATTCCTTTTTAGGATGTACTTAAAAGTGCTTCGTCTCTTGGAAGTCAAGAGACTTCAATAATAAAAAGGGGCCATTGATTGCAGGGAATGGTTGAATGAAGTAGAAACCATTAGGTGTATCAGCGATTGTGCTGGAAAGGACACGGTTAAGTATGCATGACAGTCATTCGATGGCAATAGCCTTAATTAGTGAGGACATTAATAAAGTCCACAAGAAAGATCTTTTTATACATTATGGGATGGTCCAAGTTTGAAGGACCCATTTAGAAAAACCTATTATCTGCATCACGAAATGGAAAAAGATGGAATAATAATTTTCTGACTCTCGCCATGAAAGTTCTAGACCGTCAGCAGTATGATGCAAATCTTAATTCATTGGCTGAGATAGTGCCCAATTCCATTTACCCAAAATGTAAGCTTAATGCAATAAATTATTGGTGGTTAGTAGCGGCAATAAGAAGGCACATTAAGGTTTCAAAGCCTGCTCATTATAAATCCATTATGGATTTACCTCAGCTACTCACGTTTTATAGATTAAGAAATAACCAGTCAAAGCTGAGACTGTCCTATATTTGTCAAGGATTTTGTAGCTAAGTTTAATGGGATTAAGAATGGAGGCGTTTAACCCTCCTGATGAATGACTAGAGGCAGTTTACATTAATGAAGACATCAGATAAACCCCTTATTGTGATTTTATTGCTAGGGTTACGTTTGGTTTCAGGTGCTGCTAAGTCTCTCATAAGACCATAAGTTTAGCAAACCTTTAGAAACTCTCCCATAAAAAAACCCCAAATATTAAGTGTAAGGTAAAACTTACAAGCGAAATCATAAGATCTATTTCTTCTGTTCCTGTCAGAAACCTTCAGTCGTAGAATTTTAGAAGTATCCCCTCTCTAGAGGAAGTGCGTCAGCATATATAGTTGATATCTCCTTAATCACTATCGATTACGAATACCAGATGGTATGATAAAAGCGCCATATGAGGATTTGTGTATCTTAATATGTTCCATAGATTGCTTCCATGCCTGATCAGTATGGAGGTTTAATGCATGGGACCACAAGGATATCCTGATGGTCATATGGTACTAAAGTCAACTAATGGTATTCAAAGAAGATATCCAGAATGGAATTGTCCAAGTAAATGTCTCCGATCAAGGAATTCATGGACTTGTAACTTAAATGTGTCACTTATTTGACACAAGTAATGATGGATGAATTGGAACCTGAGATTTGTAAAATCTCTGTAACCTCCTTGTATCTTGATTATCTTCTCCTAAGATTACCCTGTTTACCCCTGAGAGGCAGGTAGAGTTAAGATTTATATCCCATTTAAGGCTGTATTATTATGAGATCTCCAAGACGGCTAGTACCATCATTGGAAGAATCGAAACCCTGATTAACTAAGTTTTAAAATAGAGGGTTCATGTAGCCTAACTCAATATCCTGAGAATTCGGTATAGTTAATTATGAAAGACGGTTCATCTTGCTTATGCATGGTTTACCGCAACCCTAATTAGGCAACAATTAAGAATTGCCATCAGCTGCCCAAGATCGTCGATTTGTTCGACTAGCAGCGAGGATTAGCTATTCCTTGAGATTAGTTTTAAGCAGTGGTTGGAATAACCATCTCGCCTTAAAATAAGCTTTTCTATAATAGTTGTTACATAAGTATCAAGGTTGCTCCTTTGGAGACCTTGCATAGATGGAATGTTAAACAATTATTGTTAGACAAAGGATTGGTAAGTCCAATTATCAGGATCTGAAAGTTGCCTTGGAAACAACGAATAAGATTATACAAATCCATAATCATATGTAAATTGCCAGTATTCGGCAGAAAATCAAGGATTAATGAAAGTAGCAACCCACCTAAGTTCTTGTTAAGGAATAAGGTCCAACAAAGATATCACCCTGGAAGGGTGTGCCAATTTGTTAATTATCAGGCTAGTTGAGCTCTGAATATATAGAATCGTTCGAAGGAATCGAATGTATCAAGATTAAATAGCTTATAAGCTAAAACCTATTTAAGGAGTTTGGCGGAGCTCGCAATACATTACACACTAATGATTTAAGGATGTGTTTCGCCAATGAGTCGAGAAGCACTATCACATAATGATATGCAGATTTATGATGTGATGAGCATCCTGTATTGATTGAGGATCGACAGGTTAAGAAGCTCCAAAAGGATACATGTACCTAATATAGGGGTCACTTTGGGAGCTTGGAGAGACTCCAGATAGGTTATAGAAGTTAAGTCCATTATGCGACAAAAAGTACTTCCAGCATTTTAGCAAATCTCGAGGTCGAGATTTCTTTTAAGAGGGTGAGAATGTAACACCTCGAAATTTCATGTCCAATAATATATCGACACGTGTCATGAGCTTTGAACGTGTAAGAAATTACTTTAGAGGGACTAAAGTTAACAAACAAAGAAACTATGTGAATATAAGGGTTCAAAGTATCAACAATGAATAAATATACTTCACAATAGCCCCCACATGATGTTTATAACCTTAAACGAATACATCATGAATCATACGAAGCTAATTGTGGAAGAAAGTGTGAGATTACAAACTACAGGGGTTAAATGTGTCAACATGTTTAAAGTATACCTCTGAGTGACCTTTTAGCAAACCCGAAGCTTTGTAAAGATTAAATATCCTCACTAGAATAAGTGATTAAAATTTCACAAGGTTTCGATAAAGTATGAGAAAGTTATGACAATATTCCTATACGAGGGGTTAAAAGCGTCAACGTTGAAATTTAAGGCTTTTCGGTGATCGTATGAATAACCGAGGACTTAACAAAGTTGGTTTATGACTTGGGGTCCTTAAAAGTCAAGTTTGGGGGTTAAGAGTGCAAGAAACCATGTTAAAAATAAGTTTAGAAGGACCAGGGACCAAAATTGCAATATCTGAAACTTGTTTGGCCGGTTCTGAAGACACACACGGGCCGCGTAAGCCTGGTGAGATCCTTATGCGGGCCGCCTGAGGATGCCAGATACAGAAAATCTTGCCAGCTGCCTGTTCCAGCCTGTTACACCGCCTCAATTTACCATTTCTTAATTCTAGGGGCTTGTTTAATGATTTAGAAGGGCTTAGGGACACTTAGAATGATCCCATAACATCCATAGACCTTGTTTGGCATGATCTTGTAGGATTAAAGTCCCTATATAAGAACTTCTATGTTGCAATATTTTGGGCACCCACTTGAAATCATTCAAACTCACTTCTTGGAGTCCCCTGGAGCTCAAGCACCTTCCTAGTGATCCTTAGTCGTACATAAGACCTTTGTAAGTGTACTTAACCTTACTTAATTCAGTTTAGCTTAGTTAATTAGCCTAAAGTCAAACCGTCGTAATTAAGATTTGACTTCCTCATTAATCTTAATTTGTCCAGTCGTATTGCAAATTGAAAGTACCTATGAGTCGGTAATTATGTGGGCAATAAACCCTTAAAAGGGTATTCTCTGATTCTCACTCTAAGTAGGTCAATCATCGGGTCAAACTTGGTCTTAAAAAGTCAACAGGAAGCTTAATTTCAAATTAATGCATAATTAGCAATGTAGAAGCTATGCAACCTGTTTTATCATTAATATAACTTGGTAATTAATGTAAGAACATGTCTAAACATGTTCAACCCGACAATTTTCAGTGTAGGCTCGGTTCGGGACCGAAAGTCGCATAGTTTGACTTCTGCCTTGACTTTCAGTTCTGACCCAATGTAGCATGTTTAAGAAATGCCTTAGAGCCTTATTTGGACCAGGTTTCAAGTAAGTATAACCCTCTGTGATTATACAACTTGGTTCATTAGTTATCCAATTCATATGCATATTTCCGCTAAATGCCTAAATGTTGACTATTATGCCCATATGACCTTAAAACGTGATTTTTGAAAAAGTAAAAGAATAGAAACCTTCATTATTGATTCATAGACTTGTCCCTAAAGTTTGACATCATTTTGAGGTTTAGCTTAGTAGTTATGCTCATTAGCGTAAATGAAAAGCTTTTTAGTAATTAAATGGCGTAATTGTCATATAGTCTATCTAAGCCCAATTTTTGATACCAAACTTTTTATCCACTGATATAAAATAATATTTTAGGATTTTAGAAGATTTTTATTTATTTTTAAGCTGAGCATAACATAGAGTTCTAAGCTTAATTCGGTTATTGTCGGTTTTGCCCTTTTGGGCTATAAAATGAGTTTTACAAATCCTTTTGACTCCAAACCTTTTGCTACTGATTTTAAATGATAAATATAATGTTTTGAGCCTTCTGTAATAATAAAAAAATATCAGCTTTCCTTTGAAAACCCGGAAATGGTTCCAAATCGCCTTTTAAGCGTTTTTAACGCATAGTATGTATTAAAACTATTTTAAACATATAAGGTTTGATGCCTGCTGATATTTTTAGTAAATATTTGTATTCTAACAGTAAGCAAAAGTTTTAAACTCATATTTCTGATTTTGACCTTTTAGGCTTATGTGAAATTACCAAAATGCCCCTACGGTGCATAGTATGGTTATAATTAATAAATTTCACATATATATATGACACCCTACTGTTATAACTTATTAAATTAAGTATTTTTACCAATTATATTAGACCTGTAACTCAGGTAAATATTGAAACTCTTTTATAACTCTTAAAATGACCAAAACGCCCCTATGAGGCGTTATTTGAGTTTAAGTCCGTTTTGAGCATAATTGAAGGTATCTTACTGATGTTACAACATATTTAAAGCATATTAACTTAGGAAACTTGCATATGACTCATTTGGTTACTCGTTACGCACTTTTCGCGTTTGGATCGGCTTATATAACTAGTTTGCATATATTAGCCGAAACGGGTCAAACCATATCGTCTATGTCTCAAAATCCAGAATGTTTTTAAGTTACCCATATTAAACAAGCATACAAGCTTGTCGGGTCAAAACCACATTCTAAACCGGTCTTCGCTTTATCATGCGTTTGAACGGTGTCTTCCTTTTGAAAACTAACCGGTCTAAGTCTAAGCTTAATTAAAGACCCGTTAGGATTCTAATAGGTTATTAAAAACCTTCGTTCCAGATTTAGGAGCCCAGTAAAAGCTATCTGTACTTGCTGAATTGATATACGGCTGGGATTGAATTTATATTTAGCTCAGGTAAATACTTTTAACTTATTTTCCCTTATACGGGCTTGGGGTACGGTATATAAAATACCGCTTGGTCGGGCATTCGACTTTAATCGTTTGGTGGTTAAATATTATCGAGATGACCCGTTTAAAAATTTTTTTTGTTTGCTTAACGCCTTTGGGGGGGTTAATGACCATGTCCCGGATATCCTTGGCATCATTTTACGAAATGGCCACGACCTAAGCACGGGGTGTAGGCGTACACCTGACAGATGCATATGTAAAAACTGGCATCCCACTTAAAGGATTCAACCTTGTGGGCATTATACCTGTGGTGTGTCTTTTAATCTTTAACCCAGCACGAACCAGGCAACTGAACGCATAACAAACATGTAATTCTTTTACAAGTATTATATACAAATAACTATCCCAAGTTATAAAACGTTTTGTGCCATGTGCATCCAAATCAATTTTCTTGAACATTTTCAAAATGAGTCAGTTAATTGTATTTACCAGTATAAACTGACGTATTTTCCAAAAAGGCTAAGTGTAGGTACTAAACGTAATAGGCTGGCTACTCCAGGCATCAATAATCAAGTCTCGCAAGCTCTAGATGTTAAAGTCTGCTGAACAGTGTTATCCTTCTATTTTAGATTCGCCTGTGGATCCATCTTACATTCCGCTGTAATATTTGATATTACTTTATATCGGATTGTAATATATTTATCTTTAGCTTCCGTTGTGCATTTAAAATTGTGTTGTTTGACTATGATGATATCAACTACGTCACGATACTCCCCACCGGGCCCACAGGTAATGTGTGGAAATATCGGGGTGTGACACGATTATAAGACAAAACCCGCAAAACGGTATCGTCTATGGTGCAATGTAAGAACTCCCAAAAGTCATGAACTATCGATCACAATTAGGACCCAATTACACTTCCACAAGGTCAGGACTGGCTAGGAGCGGGGTTTGTCAAACCCAACAGATCTATTCTACTGTTTCGCAGTCATACCAACACCAATGGTTACTTATAAACTGAAACACTACAATGAGGGCTTCCCAAGCTTAAACCAATAAACTTATGTAGATATGTATCATGTAACTATATCGTACCGTTCGAACAACATCAGTGGCGGAACGAATGTAACTATATCGTACCGCTAATATGTTGTGAAAAAATGTTAAAAGAGAGGGATGGTTAATCATGCATCATGTAACTATATCGTACCGTTCGAACAACATCAGTCGCGGTAAGAATGTTTGTCTTATTGTTTTCAGTCGATGCAAAATATGTGTTGATGTTTATACCGAGAGCATGTATCGTACTGGTACTGTAACGAACTGAACCGATATCTATTCAACGCCCGCAGTGATGTACTATCAGAACATGTGGGCAAATAACTTGGAATGTCCAAAAAATAAAATAAACATATATACAGATTACGAAACAATAAAATTGGATCTATTTTGTGCGAGGGGGCTCTCTAGCACGGACCCGATTAATACAATGTATGTTAGACCTCCCGACTTCGCGAAAAAATCACACCTTTAAAAAACAACCAAATAAAAAAAATAACCAAGGGGTTAACTATGACGGAATCGGATGCTCAAAATTCAAAAACCCAAATTAGCTAGGGTTTTGTATATGACCCCCGCTCGTCTGAAACACCAGCCGCCCTCTCCAGATTTTTGTGAGGTAAATTTCATGTTTCTTTACTTATCTTTGTCCTTTGATTTGATTATTTGAAGAATATGTTTCAAGTGGTTGATAATGGTGTAATGTGTCGAATCAATTCTGTAATAACTTAGCTTCGAATATGTTCAATCAGTTTCTTTACTTAGCTTCGAATCAATCTTGGGTAATTGAGAGATATTTTTGAAAGGGTAGATTCGTCTTTAAGTTAAAATTTAATAAAATTGGGTATATATGATATTTGCAATGTTTGTAAGAGTATATATGAAATCAATCCTTACATTTATTCCACTCTATTTTTTTGTAGAAAAGGAAAATAAATGAGGAACCCAATTTTAAACGAATCTTTCTGGACACCCACCCCACTAAAGAATGCAAGCAAAAATTGTGGGACAGGGACATTGACATATATAACTTGGAGGAATTTACGTTTTGTACGGAGCGAGCCAAAAAAGTATATGTAAGTTATCTTTATTATTTTAGTAAATTCCTATTTTCGTCCCTTGTCCTTTAATTTATTCTCCACACGTTCATCTTCCTTATGTGTTGTTTACTGTTGCAGTTAATTCATATTGTTTTTATATAATGTTCGTGTTTTGATAAATTGTAGGGGGATTATTTGAGTGCGATGCGTGAGGTTTGCGGGCCGAACTATAGCGAGTATCTAGATGACCATGAGGTGTGGGCACGTGTGATCGGACAAGGTCGCACGCGCCGGGTATACGGGATAGGTTCTTCGGATCTAGAGTATTTGGTGACCGGGACATCTTCTTCTTCTGCTGGGTCTGCACCATCGCAAGCAGAGTACCAACGCTCTCAAGAAGATGTATCTTTATTACCAATTGATGTTACTAAAAGTTAAAAATGTTGGTTCTTGTCATTTCATTTTAAAAACAAACTGTATAAAACAGGATCCGACCATTAGAATTTATTGTATTAGAATGTATACATGTATTAGTATCTTTCGAAATTAAACTAATAAAGAACTTTTCTTTACGTCAACTATTTCTTTATAAAATGTAGTTACTAATTATAACTATATATATTTTAACAATGTTTTAGGTTCAAGTTATGCGAACTCAAATGGTAGATCTTGAAGCTCGGCTTGAAGAAGAAATGAATCTACTTACAACTCGGCATGACGAAGAAAGGAAGGCAAGGGAAGAACTTCAACACCAACTTCAAGAATTTATTGTTGGTGCATAGATGTCTATTAACTTCGTCTTTATAGAGTCTTGTATCTAGATAGGATTATCCAGTGCTCAGCAGGTTAGAAAACAGGTTTTGAATGTAAATGGGGTATTTCGCACGAAATAGCTGCTATTTCGTACGAAATTACACACTGGTATTTCGCACGAATTAGGCTTTTGTTATTTCGTACAAAATTAACACCCCTATAAATACCTGAGCTGCTGTGTCATTTGTAACGTTCGAGATTTCAGAGCCGAGATGCTGTCCGTTTGTCAAACGATCTGTAAAGCTTTGAAATCAGTAATAAGAAGATAATTAGGGAAAATCAAGCTGTATCAAGTTAGAATCACTGATTCCGCCTTTTATTTTGACTCAAAACTCTTATGAACGACTCATTCGGGTCACACGACGATCCAACAAGTGGTATCAGAGCTCAGGACGAAGAGTTCATACCAATTCAGCTTGTTTTCATCAGATTTTCTCACTTCTACTCATTCTTTTCAAAATTAAACGAGATTTTACGGTTAAAATGGCTTAAATTTCACATATATCACGTAAAACATAGTTTTAACGAATCCTTGAAAGAATTGGACCTAAAATCGAACAAAAACCAGATCAATTGGACAAAATTGTGACCGAATTGCTGACGTCATCAGTATTCCGCATGAAAACAACATCTGATTTCGCACGAAATCAACATCTGGACCTTATTTCGTTCGAAATACACATTGATTTCGCACGAAAGTCGCTATTTCGCACCAAAACTATTATTTCGTTTGGAGAGTTCGACATTGGAAAACAAAAATTTAAAAGAAAATGAAAAAGTTTTTCAAAATCAAATAAAAATCTTAGAAAATGAAAAATCTATTTTTGGTAAAAATAATATTGAAAAACAAAAGGAAATAAATTCTCATCTTGAGAAAATCATTCAACTTGAAAAAGTAGTTGAATGTGATAAAAATAAAATTGATGTTTTAGAAAAGAAATTGAACGGTTTTGAGACTTCGTCATCAATACCCGTTCTTGTATGTCCAAAACCGATCAATGAAATTCCAATAAGTGACAATGTCACAAATTATGACAAAGTTATAATTGAAGATTGTGATATAAAACTAATGATGAAAATGAGAAAAGAAAAATATTTTTGGAATTAAAAGAAAATTTTCGAGATACTATTCTACACTCTACTGAAATAGGTGAATGCTCAAAGCAAAAACCTGTTCAGAAGAATGTAGAACAAAAACAAAATGTTAAAAAATTGAAAAATTTTCAAAATGAAAATAAAAGTTCATCAGTTCAGTCATTCAATCATTATAAAAAACCACAAAAAATTGAAAAACAAAACTTACAAAAAGTTGGTAATAAGTGGTGCAGGTTTGACCACAGTGCACAAAAGTCAAATCAAGTTTACAGGAAAAGACATGACTACCACAAGGCCAAACAATGTTATGATCTGAGTGTGTGGTTTGAAAGTGGAGAAAGGTATGATAACAGAGTGTGTTACACATGTGGTTATCAAGGACACATTGCTGTTAACTGCCAAAGTCAGAGTTTTGAGACGAGAAGGTGTTATGATGTCAAATCAGAGGTCATATTGCTAGAGATTGCTCAATGAGATCAAATGGAAGATCGAGGGCTGAATCTTAGAGAATGGTAAAGAAATCAGTCAGAGTCGAAAGAAAGCTCAGAGAACAGAAAGTTGAAGAACTAAAAGTAAAGCTTTCAGAAGGGCAGAAAGACAGACTGAGAAAGAAACGGAAGAAAGCAAGAGATTATCTAGAAAGGATTTTGTCTTCGGGTACAACTGGTAATTCAGATAAAATTTCTGATGAATCGATTTGCTCAACAAAGAATGGTAAATCAAGCAAAACGAATTCATCAGATACAAATCTGAGGACAAAAGGGAAGATAAAGAAAGAAAAACTAACTAATCAAACTGATGAAAAATCAAAGAAGGTTAATTTTTCTGATAAAGTCTTTATCAAAGTTTTTAAGTATAAAAAGGATTGTGAAAATTTTTTCACATCACAAGTTGATGAATTTGGAAAGCCTAAATCTTGTAAGGATTGGGTTCCAATAAAGAATGGCAATGAAGTTGTTTCTTCGGAAGCAAAAGAACCATGTTCTGGCAATGAAACTGACTCATCAAAGTTAGACGAGCCACATTTTGGTGATGAATCTGATTCGTCAAAGTCAGAGGAGCCACAAATTGAGGTAAAAAGTGTTGATTCTATTTCAACAATGAATGATGCAAATTTTCAATCATTGTCAAATGGGACTTTAAAACAGGAAACTGGCAAACCCAAGGACCGTCAGGCTTAGGTGGATCTTTTTAAATAAAATCCTGACTTGCCGGAACTCCCAGGTTGGTAATTGTGGAGTAGGAATCGGCATTTTTCTTGAGAAATTCACGTCTGTGATATTTCGACCTATAAGTGGTTAATCAAGGACATTAAGTTGTACTTGAGCTAACTTTCTTACAAGTGATATTGTTGATTGAACCTACAAGTGTTAAATTTTTCAAGAGGTTAAGAAAAGAATGTGATGAAACCCCGAGTTTGTGAAAAGACAAACAAAACTAATTTTCAGGAAAAACCATTTTGATTAAAATAAACTTAAGTGTTTTGAAATCATAATGGGAAAATAGTTTGTTGTCAGGGGGAGTTCTGATTGTTTACGCTGAGTGAATGGTGATTTGAAGTAATTTGTTATCATTTTGTCATTTTATTTGTGCAGTTTGTTTTCAAATTTTCCCAGAAAATCAAAATTGAAACATATTTTGATTTTAGGGGGAGAATTTTTTTTTAAAAATTAGAAAATTTGAAAAAGTAAAAATGAGTTTTGAGATAAGAGGAAATTATAGTAAATCAGTGGACTATCACAGCATGCTAAAGATATGAAATATAAATGTGATAAACGATCTCACCAAGGATGTGACGATAGGCTCAGCTGGACTAGTAGATTTGTGATAATGATACAAACTTAAATGAAAAAGCCTAGTTCTAGTGGAAAACATGGTTGAAAGCATAATACTTAGTTTTGTCCTTCTTGATTGTGTACCTACTCAGTAATAGCTGAATGCTAAATAAGCATAAAAAACCGGTCAGTTTGTGAACTTTCACAACTTACTGAAAAGTCACTGTGATTGTGAATTTTTTTTTGCAAAGATTTAAACTTGTTTTATTTCTTTATTTTGTTTAAGCATTGGACATCCTCTGCGTATACGAAAGTATCGAACTGGATGTTATTGCCTAAACGTTCTGCTTTATTTTTCTTGGTGTTGCATTTAAGCTTTGGATCATCTCTGCGTATACGGGAGTATCGAACTGGTGGTTAAAGCCTAAACAATTTCAACTTGTTTTTATTTCTTATTTTGTTTAAACATTGGACTTTCTCTGCGTATCGAAAGATCGACCTGATTGTTAATGTTTAAACATTCTGCTTTGTTTTTGCACATATCACAGTTGATGAAAGTTTAAAGGCATTACTTGAGTTAGTGTATTGCATGATGAGGGGATATGCTTAGATCGTGGGGTCCATAAGAATTTAGTGCAAAATTAATATACCTTAACGTATCTGTAAGCATTTTGAAAGTTTTTAGATTGATCTTAAGAGGACAACTATATCGTCAATCTATGTGAATCGTTTAGAACTTAAAATGTGTAAAAGCTTAATGGTTCTAGTGATGTGTCTCATAAACTGATATGATCCTCTTACACAAACTCATAAAAATATCGTTTGTAAATATTTCTTTACTATATTTCTATAAAAACAAAAATCCAAAAAAAGATTGTGTTTTAGTTTTAAATTTTGAAAAATACAAAAAGATTTTCGACAACTGATGTTGGAAAGCTGATTTTCAAAATTCCGAATGCTAAACATGATGAACAGGTTTGGGAGAGTTTGTTTTGGAATAAAAATTGTTATAAATAAATACGTCTAAAAGAAAGTTTGATATTGATAAAAATTGTTAATAATTGAACAATATCATTCAAGTGGATTCTTAATTTGGTTAAATTTGTAAATTTGTGAAATTTATGTTAAGATAGAGTGCAGGTTAGCCAAGCTTCGAATCCTGAGCAGATGTAGAATAGAGCCAGGAATCGATCCTGAATCTGTAAACCTGTGAAAGTCAGACTATAATCCCAGCACAGCTTAAGGGGGAGTCTGGTGGAAAAGAAAGATCCCCATGGCAAAGTTTGTGTATAGTTTGAACCAGAATTCGAGCTCCAGCATATTGAAAGGGGGAGTCTACATTCTGGATCAACATTCAAAAGGGAGTTTGAAGATAGAGATTGAAGGATGCTTACAGTGTCAGACATTTTGGACAGAGAGGAAGATAGATAAAGACTAAAGACTGAAGATTCGATGCTAAAGACTTCGTCAACATCCAAGGGGGAGTCTGTTGGTGCATAGATGTCTATTAACTTCGTCTTTATAGAGTCTTGTATCTAGATAGGATTATCCAGTGCTCAGCAGGTTAGAAAACAGGTTTTGAATGTAAATGGGGTATTTCGCGCGAAATAGCAAGGGCTATTTCGTACGAAATTACACACTGGTATTACGCACTAAATAGGCTTTTGTTATTTTGTACAAAATTAACACCCCTATAAATACCTGAGCTGCTGTGTCATTTGTAACGTTCGAGATTTCAGAGCCGAGGTGCTGTCCGTTTGTCAAACGATCTGTAAAGCTTTGAAATCAGTAATAAGAAGATAATTAGGGAAAATCAAGCTGTATCAAGTTAGAATCACTGATTCCGCCTTTGATTCTGACTCAAAACTCTTCTGAACGACTCATTCGGGTCACACGACGATCCAACATTTATGAGTAATTGGCGTCCTCCTTCTAATTAGTTATAGTTTCTGATATCTTTTGGGAAATATGTTAAATTGTATTAGTTTACGGTTTAAACATATTTGAACTTGCGTTGCAACGCTTGATTTTTGAATCTGTGTTATTGGAACTTCGATGAATTTTGTAAAACAGGTTCTTGGTATCAAAGATTATTCCTGCAATTTTTTTGCTAGAAAAAAATGTAAATTTTAATTTTATTTTGCAATTTTTTTTCTATTAGAAGTTTAGGTCATCGGAAAAGTGTCATAATAAAAAAATGGCTTTGCTTTTTTCTGTCGGAAATGTGTCACAACAAAAACAAACTTTTGTCAGAAAACAGTCAAAAAATAGTAGATTTTTATTTTTAATTTCCCTTTATTTGTCGGAAATTTGTCACAAAAAAATACTGAGTTTCGTCGGAAATTTGTAACAACTGTTTTTATTCTTCTGTCGAAAATTTGTCACGAATAATGCTTTCGTCGGAAATTTGTAACAACTATTTTTATTTTTCTGTCGGAAATTTGTCACGAATAATGCTGAATGAAATTTTTAATATTTTTCTGTCGGAAATGGGTAGCTAAAAAATTCCTAAAATATAATAATTAATATTTTTATCATAATAATACATTAAAAATAACTAGGAATTGTTGTAGGAGATCTGTAGCAGTTTGTGACGCGGCGGTTTTGTAGGAAATGGGTAGGAAGTTGCGTTGGAAACAGGTTTCCTACGAGACGTTTTCCTACATCATGTATTTGTCACAAATGTGTGGGAAAGCCTGTTTTGTAACGCATTTCCTACGAAAACTGGTGTAAGAAGTTTCAGATTTTCTTGTAGTGACTAATCTCCAAAGATTAATTTGTAGTCGTAAGATGCTGACAAAACTGAAGGGATAAGTTTGTAATGTCGCGTCAAACTAGTTAGAAGTATAAGTAAAACTAGTTCAACACTATTACTTTATCCATATTGCTTTTGGAACATGCTTCGTGCTTGTGTATGTATCAGATGCATTTATAAAAACAATTTTATACTCGTATTCACCTTTTGGCATGAACACAACTCATGTATCGTTTGTATAGTCCAAGGGAGGAAGCAAAAGCCAAATGGCACTACAAAAGTACCCTTCCAATAGCGGCACTATTGGTTCGATCCAGAGGCGGTGTCCCCCATCAAATCCTAGCCATCAATTTCTTATCTTGATCATGTGGTTGGTAGTATGTTAATATGCTAATTTGGGTTTTGATATATATTATTGTAGGAATTTGTTTTGGGGTTGTTCCAAACCCGTCATTTTTAAACTGACTTGACGACTATATCATTTCATGGGGAAAGCAACCCGCGAACGCTGATGATGACATTTTTGATAATGATGAAGACGACGACGATGACGTGATTTAGTTTTTCACGTTTTATGCAATATTAGAATGTTAATGTGCAAATTAATTAAACAAATAACATTTAAGTAATGTTAGTATGTTATTGTGTTTATGTAGTTTGTTTGTGTGTTGCTAAAAACTGGAAATTGGCAGGTTTTGTGTATTCGTAAAAACCGGAAAATATTGTAAATGTAGAAAAAAAAATTTGTGTATTCGTAAAAACCGGAAAATATTCTAAATGCGGCAAAAAAAAAAACGACTTTTAGTGACGAAAATAGAAGAAATAGCAACCACGCAATAGCGGCGAGATGTCGCCGATATTACCTTTAGCGGCGTGAATCGCCAACTATAGCGGCGACAACTGTCGCTGCTATTGGCGCGTTTTCTTGTAGTGTGGTGCTCCAAAGATATATGTGGTTGGTAACCGAGTTTCTAAGGTATATTTTTCTGTTAAGAGTGGCCTTGAGGGTCATGTCGTAAGTCATTCTGTGTCGCTTCGATCTACTGATATCACAAAAACATGTTAGAATAGGTATTGCAGCTACGGACCGCCATGTGCAACCGTTTGATCGTGGGTTGGTCCGATTGTAGACGCCCTTAGAGAAGCTTTCACTTGGAGGTAAAAGTCTTGGAAATCAAAGGGATTGTCTTTAGAAGAAAATAAGTCATGGGTCAAATAATGGACTTGAACTAAAACATGGGGTATCGGGTACATGACCATTGAAAACATATTCACTGAATCACAATCACTGTTGTTCTTTATAGACTAATTTCCATTTTTAAGAAAAATAAAAAAAGTTCATCTAATCAAGAACTAAAAGGGTATTTTAATATATATTAACACTAGTGGAAACCTGCATGATGCTATGCGATAACAATTTGCAAAATGGTTTTTGTTTATGTTAGTTTATCAATTATTTTATGATATATTGTATAAAACTTCTGTTAGTTTTCTTATTTGTATAATATTACAAAAGTTTATTATGTTTACTAAGTTTTTGAATCGACAGCATCAATGTGGTCAAGTTATTTCATTAGCATTACACATTTAAAAATAAATAAGAATTTAACATTCAAATTATCAACTATTTTCGAAAACTATTGTTGTTGTGTAGTGCAAATAAGTAACACACGAATAAGAAAATATAGGTAATAAACATAATAATTTGAAACTAAGTATCCATGTGTCAACTACTTGTATCGTGATGAGATCAATTTTAAATGAAATGCTTTAGGTATTTTATAAAAAAAATAATAACATATATTAAGTAAACCAAAGGACTCATTTTAAGTGAATAAAAATTTCATTTTAAATTAAAAATTAATAACTATAATGACCAGATCTAGAAATATAAACTTTGTAAGATATGATGTATTAGTGTTACTTTGAGGTAAATAAATTTCACATAAATCTATTTTGTTATCTAGTATCAAAATAACAATGGTCAAAATATGTATACCATTTGGCCTTCAGGTCGTATGTATATGCGATTACCTGCCCAGTTTGAAAACTATGTTTTTAGAATTTATTATAATAAAATGTGTATATCATCCGAACAATTTAAAAAACAAATCGGTAGAAAATACATATATAAAATATGAAGAAAATATAATGCAACTGCGTACATGTGTTAGGAATTATGGATATGGAACACGTAGTTAAATATAAGACCAAGAATAAGATTAGTTTTACTTCTTTGAAACTAACTAGTGTTATCCCGTCCGTCCGCGTTGCGGGGCACTAAGGCGAATATTTCTTAGTTTTATAACATGTACGTATGTATTTTGATTACTTGTACATACTAATAACACGATATCAGAAAAAAAAATACATTGAGTCAACCAATAAACCAAAACACTATCATAGTTTTGCAAAAAAAAAACCAAAACGATGGCAACCCTGGATGCTGGCTACCATGACGGTCGAACCACGTGTTGAGGACTTACACCTCACCACTGAACCCCTCATCATATCCGCCACGGTGGACGATTACAATATGAGAAGAATTCTAGTTGATACCGGGAGCTCAGAAGACATAATATACGAACACTGCTACAACAGGATACAACCTGAAGATAGAAGGCTACTTGAATCCGTACACGCCCCCATAAAGGGGTTTACCGGGGAGAAGATCGACCCAATCGGTCAAATTACTTTTCCGGTAACTTTCGGATCAGCTCCCCGTGAAAGAACAATACTTCTTACCTTCCTCGTCGTCCGTGCTGAGTCATATCACAACGTAATAATCGGAAGATACACTTTGGGGAAGCTAGACGTCGTGGTATCCACAACGCGAGGTTTCATGAAATTCCCCACGCCGAGAGGAATTGCAAGAGTCCATCAGGATAAGGTGGGTGAAGTCTTGGACACTAAAAGATGCCGTCAGGTACCTACCGGGGCAAGTGGCCCAGAGAGATGGGTTTTGAGCACACGCCACCCCGAGCAAACGGTTACAATAGGAGATAGCCTCTATCCTGAAACCAAAAATAATTTGAAACAACTTCTAAAAAGAAACGCCGACATTTTTACCTTCGAGCATTCTGATATGATCGGGATACCTCGGGATAAGGCGAAACACAGGTTAGCCACACTTCCGGGAATTAAGCCGGTGGCTCAGGGTAAACGAAGCATGGCCCCATATCGGAGAGAAGCGGTAATCAAGGAAGTACGAAAATTAGTTGAAGCTGGAATTCTTCGAGAAACAAAATACCATACATGGGTATCAAACCCTGTGATGGTCAAGAAGCCTGACGGCACATGGCGGATGTGCATTGACTTCAAATATCTAAACAAGGCCTGCCCAAAAGACGCCTATCCGTTGCCCGAAATGGACTTCATGTTGATACATATTTTGTGGACGCGACTTGGTTCGGTTCAACTCGTTTTGGTTCGACCCAGCTAGGTTCGGCTCAAGCTCAACGTCACGACATTCCTCCGTCGTGCGTCCCAGAGCTCGACACGCGAAGCACGGAGAGCCGCAACCTATTCCCGTCGCCACATCATCATGACATCATCATGATGATGTCATGATGATGTCATAAAGTGGCTAGACTTGGCAAATGTGAATTTGAAATATCATGTACGTGCATGTACATGATGTTTGGTCCAATCAGCATGTTTGGGCCTCTCCTCTTGGGCCGAACCTCAACCCAATCGCACAAGATGAATCAAATATAAATACCGAAATCTTTAGTGATTTCGGTAGACAAGGGTAAAGGGTGTGTGTGACAGACAAAGAAGAACCGCACAAGGAAGACACACCCGAGAGATTCAAGAGAGAGTTTGCAAAGATTGTTTTTGTAAACATTGAGCTTGTAACTGACTTTTCTTACGTATTAACTCGTGTTCTTGTCGTGTTCGTTCTCGGTTTGCCATTTCCGGTTGGATTCCGCACAACCGGGTTGGTTCGTACACAAGGATTAGGCGACTAGATCCTCCCCTAGCCGGACCTACAAGTGGTATCAGAGCCGAGGCTCTTCTCCTTGTTAAAACCGAGTGTTTTCGGGTTGTTTTCCGGGTTTTTGAAGTTTTTATTTTTCTTGAAAATCTGCTTGAAACTTCGAAAATCTGCATTTTCTGCTGAAAGTTCTTATAAAAACCTCTTTATTTCTCACTTTCTCATGTTAAAAATTGGTTTTTAGTGAAGTTTCAAGCAAGAATTTGTGTTCGGAAATTTGTCGGTTCACCGGAAAACTCATAAGTTTGCCGGAAAATTCAAATATTCTGGGTTTGTTCTTCTTATATTCAAGGAACATTCAAAGTGTTCTTGAATATTCATTGTTTTCAAAATTAAAATTAACCTCTTTAATCTTTTGAAGTTTGAATATTCAGTGGTTGTGCATTGGAACTTGTTGTTTGATTAGTATATTACAAGGCCATCATTTGGTTGGTACATTGAGCAAGTGTGTAGCCGAAAGTTGAGTTGAAAAGTGGGTATACTTTGTGTCAGTGGATGATAGAAAGTCAGACCAGTTAGTCGCACAAGATAGCTGTATCACACAACCTTCAATCTCACACAAGCAAAGTGGATCGCACAAGGTTATTCAGTCGCACAAGTTGCTGGATAGCTGGGCCTGCACAACTAGAACTGGGCTTGCAATAAAAATTGGGCTTCTATTCTGGTCGCACAAGATATTTAATCACACAACATTTGACTCGCACAAGGTTCATTAGTCGCACAAGAATTGGACCTTTTCAACAAAATCAACTGTGGGCCTAATTCACTTCTGGGCCTTTTAGAAGTTCTGGGCTGAAATCATTACTTGTTGTCGAAATCTATTATCATTTTGTCAACGAAATCAGATTCTGATAGAAAGTTCAAGAGATTGACTCACACAAGTTTTAATTCAGTCACACAAGATTTGAGTCGCACAAGATAGGTGGAACGTACAAGAGTTTGATTACTCGCACAAGATCCAGTTAGTCGCACAAGAAGAATTGGGTTCTACACATACGTGTTTGGGCTGTTTCGTCGATCTGGGCCATTCTTATTTGTTTCGACGAATTTGCTTCATCGAAATTATTGTCTTTCGATCAAGGATCCTTCGGCTGGTTGTTATCATTCGAGATATTAACATAGTTTGTGAAAATTAAATTTAAAAAAAAAAAAAAAAAAAAAAAAAGGAAAACTTGTTTCTCAAATTTCAAATCAATTTTCACTTAATATATTAATTTTTATAAAATGGGAACAAACGGTCAGTGGGATCCAACCGCGTGGACTCTAACATCTTCACAATCATTAGCTACGCAATCATCAGCTACGCAATCTGCGTCAGATTTCAACAAAGCATGGATGCGAGCACTTGCCACACCTCAACCCAAATTTGATCCAACTGCCTATTTTTGGAAACCACCTCAAGCCCAACCTCAACAAGGCAACCAAAATCCTTTCATAAATCAAACAAGTAGATCCACGTCCAGCTCAAATAAAGCCGATGATGGGTGTGACTGGTCTGTACAATGTGGAGGTGGAAATCAAGGAGGAACTGCGTTTTATGCTGAAATTGTCAAGAATGTCAACAATGGTGATGCATCTTCTGGAGATGAAGACAGTTCTGGTTATAGTGGAAGCTCAGATGAAGAATCTTCCACTTCAGGCAATGATCATGTGGATGAGACATCAAGTGCGTCAGTCGATGCAAATACTGATGAGCTTTTGGGAGAAGCTGCAGCAGGAACTGAAAGAAGATCTAATTTGGTGGATCAAGCTGCTTTTACTTCGTCTTCTCTCCATTCAGCCTTTATGGCTAATGTCGACAGTTCATCAGGTCAGGTATGTGTCGACGAACCCACTGTAGTTAGCTGTGAAAAGTGTGATGCTTTAAATGTTAAATATGCAGAAAAGGAAAGTCAGTTTGAAATCACACACAAACACAATCAACAATTGATTGTAGATCTTGCTAAAGCAACTGAAGCTAACTTGTTTTTAACCAGAAATGAAAAGGAATTTAAAACAACAATTGCGTCTTTAAGACATGACGTTTCAGAATTACAAAGGGCAGTTTTGAGAAAACAACATGCTAACAATGATCTAATTGACACAATTGAAAAGCAAATGGTGGAGTTAGCAACAGCTCGATGTGAATGTGAGACAATTAAGCAGAAATTGGAAAGCTATTCCAATTCCCGCTATGTTTTAGATCACATTATTGATGTTCAGAAGAAAAAGGGGGATAGGAAGTGTAATGGATTCAAATCATGTCCTCCCCCAATGAATCACAATTATTCCAAATTGCCTGATGACGAGGATATGCCCCGTTTTGAACCTACAGTGCCGCTCAATCTAGATGATTTTGCAGCAGGCCTCGGGTTCACAACTGGTACATCATCCTCTGGTCAATCAGAATCTGAGAATGTGACAGATTCATCGTGTGTTAAGGAACAGAGTCCTCCCACTGTTGAGGATACTGATTCTTCGGATGATGAATCTGATGATGAGTCTGTAGTGATTGTGAACCAACGGTCTAACTCGGTTACAACAGATATTCCAATCGAGAATCACATCTTATGTGATCCACCAGTGGAACCGAGTAAGACTGAAATGTCAAAAGGAATGGAGTCCCTTGTTTCTAGTTGTGAAGGGAATAACTTGTTGTACACGCTCAAAGGAGATGACAAAATCTACTCTAACAAAGATTTTCCAATTAAAAATGTAAATCAAGATTTAATTGAGCAAATTTTTGAAGGATGTATTGAAAAGTTTTTGGGGAACAAAAGTGGCAAAGTTACCGTCACTCAATGTGATCCAATTCCGTGTGAACAAATTAGAAAACAATACGGAAACCAAAAACAACTAATTGAGCGAAAACAAAAAGTGAACTCCGGGAAAGGTAAGGGACAGGGAAAGAAGGCTCAGAACAAGAATGTTCAAGCACCTAAAGTTCAACAGCAAAAGGTGCAAAACAAAAGAGCTCCTGTTAAGAAAAGAGAACAGAAAGTGAACTTTGTTGGATCCAAGGGTACAGATAAACTTGAAACATTTCAGGATAAATCTAACATTGATTTTATAAAACAAGTTAGAATTTTAAAACGAAATGATCAGAATAATTACACCCAACACACCAAAGGATGTGATTTAGGTCCAAGTACATCTAGATCACAAAGTTCATTGTCGGGTTCTTCGTCTGGTCATCAACATGTTTCTCCGAGGTTTGTAGAGCGGAGAATGTGTTTTGAGTGTGGCACAATTGGGCATATTGTGAGATACTGCCCATACCTGCAAAAGTTGAAGGCTCCCCAAGAAACCAATTACCAAAAACGATCAGTTTCCCTGAAACAAGACCCACGTGTCTTGAAAGAAAGGGAAAAGAAGTTGAAACAAAAGAATCAAAAGGTAATTGAGAAGGCCTTAAAATCAGAGGTCAAAGAAGAAAAACCTGTTCAAGCAAAACCTAAAACTGTAAAACCAGTAAATGCTAAAACAATAAATTCAAATGCTGGTAAAGGACAAACAGCTTGGAAACCAAAACAGGTAATTCAATCAGGGGGAGCACCGCAGGTTCTGTTTCCTAATCATCAGGAGATTGAGATCACTTTCCTTGATGATCAAGGATGACCCAAGTCCACAAAGGCTTGGGTCCCCCTCTCCGTCTAATCTTTGAATGAGTGTGTAGGATATTCCAGGAGGAACTTTCGACAGTCGTAAGATTGTTGATAGTGGAGTGTCCATGCACAAAATAGGCGACAGAAGAAATTGTTGCCTTTGATGGAGAGAAGAGAAGAAAAGGAAAAGAGAAACAGAAGTGTCTGTTGAATGAGTTTGAAAAGCTTCGACAAAAATGCAAAGCCTTTTACAATCAAGCTTTGATCGGGTCCCGAGGATAGATTCAATCAAATGTACGCACCTGCAGCACGTTTGAAATTCAAAATCAACAAGATGAACGTGCAGTGTACATTTCTTCGCGGTGTGACTGAAGAAAAAGTGTTTGTTGAACAAACCAACCGGGTGTGCGGATGCCTTGGCATGGGATGAACAACCGCACACTACTTCTGAAAGAGAAAGACAAAGACCTTCGCTGGTGAAATGTGGAAGACCAGCCGGACCCAAAGGTTTATGATCTTGTTGCTGTCAAGAGACTTCTCAGTAGCTACAAAGAATCGACTTTGAAATCCACACCGGGTGGATATCCAGTTTGGGAGAGCACTCAGATTCCTTGCAATGCATGAAGCAGTTGCAGGATACGGTTTTAAATTTCTAATCTCTCCTTTACTTGTCGATATTTAAGCTGCTTTATAAATTGTTATCCTCTCGCAGCACTCTTTGGCCAGACAATGTTGTCTTGGTCCGCACCGCTTACCGACGTGTCAACTGATGTTTCCAAAATTTGATAAATCATTTCTGATTCAAAATTAATTTTGGTAAACGGCATTGAGGTAAAACATGAGTTAACCAACATCGGGAAATCGTTTTTGTAAATACCTTTGTGTTTTAAATTTTATCTTAGTTTATTGATTTTAGGGGGAGTAAATCCAAAATTTGAAAAATCCAAAAACATCGAAAAATTTCAAAAGCACAAAAACAATAGAAAAACAAAAATGAGTTTCCTGGCGAGAAAAAGAGAAAATGATAGTACATCAGTGGTCTGTCCAAACCTCTTTAAACCTTAAATGAAAAAGCGATAAGCAGCTCTATATAAGATGTATCGGTAGGCTCACAATCATTTTAAAGTGTGCAGGGTGATATAAACTTAAATCGACTGAAGACCAGGTGGGAACCACTCATTGGCATATGGTCTTGGTACCGAAATTTCGTTTGATAGATTGCCGAGGTTCTGAGATATTCGGTCTTTATGCTGCTTATCATCTGGGTATCATGGTTGTATCTTTTACCGAAAAATAACGGGGACGCAAGTCTAGATCTTCCATGATACTATACATACGTGTACATATTGCATTCGACCTCAATAAGTGATAAACAATCACATGTCCCTCAAAATAAGTGATAAAATATCACATTTATCCGGGAGTCAAGTTCGTCTCTCTGCTGTACGAAAGTACTGACCTGTTCACGGACTTGCTCCTGTGCCCTCATGCATATGAAAATCAAGTTCCTCATCAATAAGTGATTCTATCACATAGGGCTTGTTTTCAATCAAAATAAGTGAGAATCTCACATCATATACGGTCAAACAGATGATAATCGGTATACTCACCGGTAAGATGAATCCTCGTGCATACCTTGATACGGGAATGTGTCGTGATATGGATGAACACCGGTCGGTAAGTATAAATTATACCTTAATGTATCCCCTCGCCATGATTACAAATGATAAGTTGAGCTTATGTGGACAACAATACCGATAATTGTTATAGGATGCTTATCTTAATGTTAACTAATTGAAAAACAAGAGCGTTTTGGCATGACCGTACACTGATATGATTCTCTTACCCTCGAAACTCGCAAAAAGAATGTCTGTAAATATTTATTTAATGTTTTCTGTTTATGCATCTTTGTATATATTTATTTATTTCTTTCCGTCTTTACATTTGAAAAATGAAAATTCCAAAAAGATTTTAGGTGTGTTTTAATATAAACTTTATGAAAACCAAAAAGATTTTGGTTCTAGTTTATTTTTGATTGACTGATGTTGGAACTCGAGTCTATCCTACCCAAAATCCTGATTGTAAGCCGGAAAACAATTGCATCTTCATAAACAGTCGAAGTTAACGAGTTTTGAAAGTTAAAGGATTAAAATGAATATTGTTCAAAACTTTCAAACTGCTGTCGGTTGGTGTTTGATTGAGATTTGATCTCATATGTGTCGTTAGTTTTAAATGTTAACTATATTCCAAGCGGTTGTTCTCATTATGCGTTTAGCTTTCTGGCATGTGCAGATGCTAAAGGCGAGGAGAACATGTTCGATGAAAAGCTTTGGAATGAAGACACGAAGTGGAGGCACTCAAAGGATAAAAGGATCGAGTTGCCGCTGTCCCTTCATCAACACCACAAGGATCTGAAGAATTGTCAAGTCAAAAGATTCACGAGCATAACTCAAGGGGGAGCTTATGTTAAGGGGGAGTTTGTCAACACACTTCCTACATGAAACGAGGAGTCTGTTGATACACTTTCTGCTTTCAATACGTGAAGACATTGAAGATCCTCCGACATAGAAGACAAGAAAGGCGAACCTCACGAGTAGCGTCCAAGGGGGAGTTTGTTGATACATATTTTGTGGACGCGACTTGGTTCGGTTCAACTCATTTTGGTTCGACCCAGCTAGGTTCGGCTCAAGCTCAACGTCACGACATTCCTCCGTCGTGCGTCCCAGAGCTCGACACGCGAAGCACGGAGAGCCGCAACCTATTCCCGTCGCCACATCATCATGACATCATCATGATGATGTCATGATGATGTCATAAAGTGGCTAGACTTGGCAAATGTGAATTTGAAATATCATGTACGTGCATGTACATGATGTTTGGTCCAATCAGCATGTTTGGGCCTCTCCTCTTGGGCCGAACCTCAACCCAATCGCACAAGTGAAGACCTCATATATATACCGAAATACAGTGTGATTTCGGTAGAGGAGACAGACAAGAGACAAGAACAGAGTGTGTGTGTGCAAAACAGTGGACAAAAGAAGGAGCGCACAAGTGAAGAACACACACCAGAGAGAATTGATAGAGAGTTTGCAAAGATTATTTTGTAAACATTGAGCTTGTAACTGACTTTTCTTACGTATTAATACATCGGTGTTAATCGTTGAGTCTCGGTCTTGTATCTCGTGTTCTTGTCGTGTTCGTTCTCGGTTTGCCATTTCCGGTTGGATTCCGCACAACCGGGTTGGTTCGTACACAAGGATTAGGCGACTAGATCCTCCCCTAGCCGGACCTACACTTCAAAGTTGACTACTTGGTCCCTTTTAGATACAAGTGTTTCATAGACGTCTATAAAGGTTACCACCAGATCAAGATGTCAAGAGAGGACGCAGAAAAAACTGCTTTTCACACCGATATAGGCATTTTCTGCTACACCAAAATGCCTTTCGGTCTACGCAACACTGGGGCCACCTATCAGTGGCTCATGGATAAAGCCTTCGAGAAGCAAATTGGTCGAAACCAGGAGGTATACGTCGATGATCTAGTAATTAAAAGCATGGAAGAAAAACAAATGCTAGAAGACATCGAAGAAACTTTCAGAAAATTAAGAGAATATAACATAAAGCTAAACCCCAAGAAGTGTTCATTCGGGGTAGAGGAAGACAAGTTCCTGGGGGTGGTGGTCACCCGGGATGGCTTTAGAGCCAACCCAGAGAAGATAGCAGCAATAACGCGAATGCCATCACCCAGAACTTTAAAAGAAGCACATGCGTTGAGTGGGCGGTTGGTCGCTATAAGCAGGTTCCTAGCAAGACATGCTGAATGGTCTTTGCCGTTCATAAAAACGTTGAAAGACTGCTTCAATAAGAATAACTTCAAATGGACCTGTGAAGCAGAAGAAGCCTTCCAAGACATGAAACGGTTCATTGAACAGTTACCAACGTTCACAGCACCATACCTAAAGGAACTCTTAAAGATGTATTTGGAAGCAGCCCACAACGCCGTAAGCGCGGTACTTATGGTAGAGAGAAACGTCAAACAAACGCCTATATACTACATTGGCCTGGTATTGGCGGGCCCTGAAACGCGGTATCCAACACTAGAAAAACTGGTGCTTGCACTAGTCCACGCCACCCGGCGCCTCCGAAGATACTTCCAGGGCCACCACGTGCAGGTCCTGACAAACTATCCTCTGTAGCAAATCCTCCACAAACCAGAGATTTCTGGGAGATTAGCTAAATGGGCAATCGAGCTGGGAGCCCTAGATATTGAATATTGATGTGTGCAAAATGCAACATAAAAATTACATCAATTGTGGCATAAAACTAATCCTTTTTAGTACTAATGTTGGAAAAAGTGTGTTTTTGTCTTCCTTTTGTATTTTCAGGATTAAATGAGCTCAAATTAACAAAAGAAGCAAAAAGACAGCAAAATCTAACATAAATACAAGAAAAGGAACAAACGTGACATGCCCGACCCCACGACAGCATCTTCCCAAGCAAAACAAGAAGACTGAAGACTGAACACGCCCCGTGCTCAGCCAGCACGGGGGCGTGCCCAAGTGTCAGCAGAAAAGACAAAGTGGTAGAAGCTTCCATTGCCCACCACGGGGCCGTGCTCAGCGGACACGGGGCCGTGGTTAACTATAAGATTCGCACAATCTAGGCAAATCTTTATAGTACAAAGATTCTTCTGCACACGGGGTCGTGCTCAGCAGACACGGGGGCGTGGTCAACTAATAAAGACAAGCTGCATTAAATGAAGAAAGAGAGGATGTGGACACGGGGCCGTGCCCACTGGACACGGGGCCGCGCCCGAGCTTCTGTTCAGCCTATAAATAGGAGTGCTCACCTCTCTCACACTTCACCCACCACCCACTACCACCATAACACCATCATCCACCACCATCATCCATTGTCCATCATAGAGTGTGTGAGTCGTCTCGGGATCCAAGATTGATCGTAAGAGTTCTTGACAATCAAGGCCATGTTTGCCTAAGTCTCTTACATCACTTGGTGAAGACAAGTGTCTAGTGTAATACTTTTTATTTCTAATCTTTTCGCACTTTTTACTTGGTTTTGTATTAATGACTTTAATAACTAGTTTCTTATGTTGAAGGTGATTCTTCCTTATCGTTTGTCCGTGGTGTCTTTACATTATTTTACTGTCTATATAAAATAAAAGATTTTCACCATTCATATCTCCACAGTCTAGATGGAGGTATGTTGGCTACGTGGTCGGGGGTTAAGGAAACGGTTTGGTAAGAGTCTTGCCATTGTTCAGCGTTTAGAGGTCATGCAATGGACCTGGGTTAAATTTAGTAGGACCTCCTTCAATACTTAACGGTATTCGATGGCGGGGGTCCAAACTCTTTGATCCCCTCATAAGTTAACTACTATTAATACTATAACCCGGCTATTTAGGACTGTATCCCTGCTGACTCAGACTACTTAGACGAGGGTAACGTCACCTCCAAAAGAGTGGCCTACCATAATTTGCATTAATAACTTAATTAATTATCTTTCAATAATCCGACCCTTTAGGATTGTATCCTTGCTGACTCAAACTACTGGGTTGAGGGTAACGTCACCTCCAAAAGAGGGGCCTACTACAATAACTAAGATAATCTCTTAAATAAGTGCAAAAGTGCGGAAATAATCAAAGGTTACACTATACACGAGTCGGAACCACGTGATTCATCTTGTCTATCTGTTTTTCTTTTATTTTTATTTTTCAGCATTTTAGTTAGTTTTTATTTTTCTTAGTTTAAAACCATTTTTCTAACTTTTTGATTTGATTAGACGTTGAGGATAAACCGGTACTAAAAGCTCTTGTGTCCTTGGACGACCTTGGTATCTTACCAACACTATACTACGCTCACGATGGGTGCACTTGCCCATATGTGTGTTTAGTGTTAGTAAATATCGTGTTTTATAAATTTAAAACTTGGCTAAAGAAAGTGTAAAAGGGCTTAAAATAAACATTGAAACCATAACACACTTCACGCACATCAAGTTTTTGGCGCCGCTGCCGGGGTCACAAGGATTTTAAGAAAGTTAGGAATCAGCGGCCTAATCGTTTTTTCTTATTTTTCATTTTTTTAGGATTTTTCTTAGTTTTTTCAGTTTCTGCAGAGCTTAGCACGGGCCGTGCCAGGTCGGACACCTACGGCCCACCGTAGGTAATCTCGGCGCCGCTATCGATGCACCGAATGTCGAAGCCAATAACTTCGATCGCATTTGATACAAATGCTTCAAAACTCCGCAACTTTCCATGGGCTTGCGGACGAGGATCCCCATCTACATATTACTAATTTCTTAGAAATATGTGATACCTTTCGGATCAATGGAGCATCGAATGACGCTGTGACAACTCGAGTTTCCAAGATTTCCATCTTCGTATTAATTTCACGTTAATTGTTTATTTGTTTGCTGACACGACTTGTTGTTTCACAACTGTAAATGTTGGTTATATCTTAAGGCGTATTGTGGATGATACTTTATATCTGATGTGTATTTAGTACGTTATCAAGTGTGTGGTATTATAGAGTGTGCATCATATTTGAATATGAGTTAATAACATATTTGAGGTTATTATTCACTATTTAATTTGGAACCATAGCCGAATACCCCTCCCCCTTGCCGAATCCCCTTACCCGACGAAAACACCATTTGGTGAAGACACCTTGGTGATTTCGTCTAATATGAAGCTGGCGAGAACAAGAATGGGCTTGGCCCATTTGCATGATTAATTAACTAATAGATAATCGGCCCAACGCTGCGTATATGATAATCCTTTTGATATTATGATAACCGCACAACACGTATAGAAACCCTAGAAGTTTCCCTCACTGGTGGTACGACGGCAGCAAGTTTACCCCCTTCTCTCTCTCGTAATCTGCTTCTTCATCAATAGCTCTTTGATTGGTATGTTCCCTCATTGTATAATTATAGACGAAGTTATACTGTTTATGCAAGATTTTTGAATATGTGTTGATATATGATTGATATGAACATGCTGGATATTATCGAAGACGTAGGGATCATGTATGCATGTTAGAACTGATGATTTAATTTGAATAAAACCATTTGCATTAATATTAAGTAAATAGAAGTAGGAGGGCATGCTGTTACGGTTCAAGATAACTATGATGATGATGATCTGACTTGGTGGGATTTAGCTATGGCCGAATTGTCTTGGAATTTGTATGCATGTGTTTCGTTTTATTGATATTGCAGCCAAGTAATATAAAGATAACTACATAAATGTCGGCCATATTATTCATGTGCATGGAAATTGTTTGTCAGAAACATGTGTTTGTGTATAGGTTTTCAATTATATTCTTGTTAACATGTGATTGTCAGGGATCATGCGGTGGCTATTTGTTTCTCTAGAATGGTTATCATATGCTAGATGTTATCATTAGTCAATGATGA
This sequence comes from Helianthus tuberosus, assembly GCA_030545235.1. Lineage (NCBI taxonomy): Eukaryota > Viridiplantae > Streptophyta > Magnoliopsida > Asterales > Asteraceae > Helianthus > Helianthus tuberosus. Next base: position 26,917,766 of record CM060405.1, read on the forward strand.
CTAGGGGTCCACGCATTCCAAATTCATAACTTGTTGAAACATGGGCTAGTATTATATAATGTAGGTTAGTTCAGATGTGTCGGTTGACATGATGTTTGATAATGGAATAATATGGTTAATCAATTCTGTGTTTTAGGCCGCACAACATAAACCGATGGGTCAAACTGTGCATGTTATAATTGTTTAGATTTCGATACATGTTTGCTGTTATGCTTGATGATCATTAGGGTTTCTGTGTTGATACTGTAACTGATTGGCATGATTGACGTAACTGATGTTTGACGTAACTGACTGGTTTGGCGAAACAGAACCCTCGGCGAAATAGGATTTGTGTTTCGCCAAAGGATAGTCGACGAATTAGGAAGGTGTTTCGCCAAAGATGATTGACGAAACAGAATGTGTTTCGTCAACCTGTGTTTCGCCGACTTGAATATTTTGCACAGTAACCTGACTTAACTCTGTTAGAAGTTAACTGAGATATTTAACTGCTGTTAAATGATATACATGACTTGTGAGATTTCGAATACGTGCTACCTGTTTATACGTGAACAACTTGAACACAAACTGATTATGTATACGTGCATACTCTAGGACGTGATTGATTTACTTTGAGCACATACTTAGCATACCGAGCAAACCAAGGTGAGTTCACACTCTTACCAAGGCATGGGATTCCCCGGTGGGTTGGGAATGGGATTGAATGATTACTTGTACTTACATCACTACTAGACTACTTACCACGGTCCTCGGATTGGGAAGGATGCCTGTGCCAAACTCTACGTAAAGCCTACGTACTGTCCTCGGTTTGGGAAGGACACTAGAGTTTAAACCTACGTAAATCCTACGTACTACTGTCCTCGGATTGGGAAGGACACCAGCACTAAACCTACGTAAAACCTACGTACTACCGTCCTCGGATTGGGAAGGACGCCAGCGCTAAACCTACGTACTCGCTACGTACTGTCCTCGGTTGGGAAGGGCACTTACGTAAAACCTACGTAAAATTATACTTACTACTATCCTCGGATGGGGAAGGATACTTATGGTTACGAATAGTCTAGTGGATATACAACATGGGAAGCCCCCACCAATAGAACGTACTATCGGCCCAGTAGAGCCACATGTTACATACGAACTTACTATTACGCATTTACTTTCTGTGAACTCGCTCAACTAGTTGTTGATCCTCTGTTACATGCCTTGCAGGTCGTTAGATACATGGAGCTTGCACAGGGAGGAGCTGATCGTTGTGGGCTTGGATCGTGATTGTTTCGTTAAACACCTTATGACATTTCATACTTTATTTTGTTGGGTTTTATTCATACGCTTCCGCTAAATAGTGATAACCTACGTATATTTTGAACACCTTTCATATTGGTGGTTGAATGGCATTTACTTTTATATATTAACTACATGTTCAATATGATTGGTGGCTTGATCCTGGTCAGTCACGCCTCCAAGCGGTGATACTCCGCGTGTGGATTTTGGGGGTGTGACAGATTGGTATCAGAGCCATTGGTTATAGAGAACTTGGTTTTAATATGGGAAAACGTTTTTATTAAAACCAGACTATAACCAGAACAGTGCTCTCAACGATCCACAACGACGCCTCGCTCCACGTGCAAGACTCAACATCCTAGGTAATAAGGTTTATGTTTATTGCCTACATGCTAGAATTACATAGAACTTTGCTCGTGGTATGCTTAGATTACATTGCCTACTATTCGTTACTGCTTGAAAACGCTTACGTGCTCACTCTCTTCTGTCATCGCACTATTCGCGAACCTCTCTCACTCATGTTCTCCTTGATGTCAAGATCATGAGTGGACGCGCTAACCTAACTCAAGCCCAGTTGGCGGCTTCGATCACTGAACAAGTTACTGCAACACTCGCAGCTGCCCAGGCAGGAGGTGTAACCTGCCATCACCACTTACTCTAGGATCTTTAGATCCTACTCTAGTAAACCAACACTCGTGCTTAAGTATGTTACTCTTACGCACACGACAGGTCAACACGCTCGGCCACCTGTTTGCACTTTCAAAACTTTCATGGACTGTCGTCCAACTACTTTCAGCGGCACTGAAGGAGCCGTAGGTCTTCTCCACTGGTTCGAGAAGCACGAGTTCGTATTTGAGATGTGTGAAGGCCCGGAGGCTCGCGGGGTGAAGTACGCCACAAGTACTCTCGAAGGCACCGCGCTAACTTGGTGGAGCGCGCAAGTTCAAAGGCTGGGGCTGGCGGCTGCTAATGCCACCCATTGGAACGATTTCAAGGAACTACTCAAGCCAGAATACTGTAACTGTGATGACATCCACCAACTAGAAGTGGAGTTCTATAACCTGAAGAAGACGGGGTCAGAAATAGAAGCGTACACGAAATGATCCAACGAACTGGAAGTGTTGTGTCCAACTAAGGTGGATCCTCCCATCAAACGCATTGAGCTGTACCGCGAAGACTTAGTACCAGAGATTTAAAGTCATGTGACTTCTGCCAACCTTGCTACCATCCAGGATGATTACTCGTCTTGCTCATCGTCTCACAGAACAGGCAGTGGAACAGAACAAGCTGCCTAAACGTATCAGTGTTACTACTACCACTACTACTTCAACTACTTCTGCTACCCCCAGTGATAACAAACGAAAGTGGGATGGAACCCCTAGCAAGGGTTCGACTACGGTTCCGTCCCAGGTACAGCAGCGGAAGATCGATGACAACCAAAGTCTTGGTCGGCAACCTTTTAGTAGTCAAGGGCGGGGTGGATACAGGTGAAACCACCCTAAGTGCAAACGATGTAACTTGCACCACAGCGGGCGGTGCAACCGAAATCATTGTCAATGATGCAACAAGCTTGGTCATGGAGCCAAAGATGGTAGAAACTCACGTCCTGCAAACCAGAACCGACAGCAAGCAGAGATCCTATGCAAAGAAGAGATCATTCGCATTCCCCGTTCTGGCAAAGAACCTCTCGAAGTTCAAGGCGACAAGAGTGGTGTCGTGAGTGGCATCATCTCCTTCTTGAAGGCTCAGAAGTGTTTGCGAAAGGGCCACATAGCTATATTAGCACTCGTTACTGATACATCGAAGAAAGAGAAAAAGATTGAGGATATTCCTGTTGTACGTGACTTTCCTCAAGTGTTTCCTGAAGATTTACCTGGGTTACCGCCTCATCGCCAATTCGAACTTCAGATCGAGCTAGCTCCAGGAGCAGCACCTATAGCTCGAGCACCTTATCGCTTAGCTCCAACGGAACTGGAAGAACTGTCTAAGCAGCTGCAAGAACTCTTGGAAAAGGGTTTCATACGTCCTAGCTCTTCGCCTTGGGGAGCTCCAGTATTATTTGTGAAGAAGAAAGACGGTACCTTCCGCATGTGTATCGATTATCGCGAACTCAACAAGGTGACCGTGAAGAATCGCTATCCACTTCCATGCATCGACGACTTATTCGACCAGTTGCAAGGGTCGAGCTATTACTCGAAGATTGACCTGAGGTCAGGATATCACCAACTGAGAGTCCGGGAGGAGGACGTCTCCAAAACAGCATTCAGAACTCGCTACGGCCACTACGAGTTTCTTGTTATGCCATTAGGGTTAACAAACGCACCAGCAGTCTTCATGGATCTTATGAACAGAGTGTGCAAGCCCTACCTAGACAAGTTTGTGATTGTTCTCATCGACGACATCCTAATCTACTCCAAGAGTCAGGAGGAACATGAGCATCATTTATGACTTATTTTGGAACTCCTTCGAACGGAACAACTGTACGCCAAGTTTTCAAAATGTGACTTCTGGCTTCGTGAAGTCCACTTCCTAGGCCACGTGGTAAAAAAAAAAAAGATGGGATTCATGTTGATCCATCCAAGGTAGATTCGATCAAGAACTGGCCTGCACCTCGCACACCAACCGAAATACGCCAATTCTTGGGTTTGGCGGGTTATTACAGACGGTTCATCAAAGACTTCTCAAAGATTGCACAGCCGCTTACGTTACTGACACAGAAAGGTGTTGCTTATCGTTGGGGTAACACCCAGGAAACAGCGTTTCAGCACTTAAAGGATAAACTTTGTAGCGCACCTATCCTCTCATTGCCTGAAGGCACGGACGACTTTGTAGTCTACTACGACGCATCTATCCAGGGTCTTGGATGTGGATTGATGCAACGGGATAAAGTTATTGCTTATGCTTCGCGCCAACTTAAGATTCACGAACGGAATTACACTACGCATGATTTAGAGCTGGGAGCGGTTGTTTTTGCACTTAAGATATGGCGACACTACCTGTATGGTACCAAATGTGCTATATACACTGACCACAGAAGCCTCGAACATATATTCAAACAGAAGGAACTGAATATGCGACAGCGACGATGGGTCGAACTGTTGAATGACTATGAATGCTCAATCAGGTACCACCCAGGCAAGGCCAATGTTGTGGCTGACGCCCTCAGTCGAAAGGACACCGCGCCTAAGCGCGTGCGAGCTTTACAACTCACTATACAGTCTAGTCTTCCTTCTCAGATACGAGATGCTCAGGTAGAAGCATTGAAACCAGAAAATGTCAGGGCTGAAGCCCTACGTGGCTCAAGGCAACGCTTGGAACAGAAGGAAGATGGTGCTTATTACGTAACAGGACGCATCTGGGTTCCACTTTATGGCAACTTACGTGAGCTTGTAATGGATGAAGCTTATAAGTCTCGCTACTCGGTACATCCTGGTGCGGATAAAATGTACCACGATATCAGAACTACATACTGGTGGCCCAGCATGAAGGCCCACATAGCCACATATGTTAGCAAATGCTTGACTTGTGCGAGAGTCAAAGCGGAATATCAGAAACCGTCAGGTCCACTCCAACAACCTGAGATACCGCAATGGAAATGGGAACAAATTTCCATGGATTTTGTTACTGGCTTACCTAGATCTCAGCGCGGAAATGATACTATTTGGGTGATCGTGGATCGACTCACTAAGTCTGCTCATTTCTTGGCTATCAAAGAAACAGACAAGTTCTCTACCTTAGCAGACATTTACTTAAAAGAAGTGGTCTCGAGGCACGGGGTGCCCACCTCCATCATCTCTGATCGTGACGCACGTTTTACTTCAGAACTGTGGCAAGCAATGCATAAATCTTTTGGCTCTCGTTTAGACATGAGCACAGCTTATCATCCTCAGACCGATGGGCAGTCTGAGCGCACTATTCAAACTCTAGAAGACATGCTTCGGGCGTGCGTAATTGACTTTGGCAATGGTTGGGAAAAACATCTGCCACTTGTGGAATTTTCATACAATAACAGCTACCACACCAGCATTAAAGCTGCACCATTCGAGGCATTGTACGGGCGTAAATGCCGGTCACCTCTCTGTTGGGCAGAGGTGGGAGATAGTCAAATCACAGGCCCAGAAATGGTAGTTGATACTACTGAAAAGATTGCTCAAATACGACAACGCATGGCGGCAGCTCGTGACCGTCAGAAAGCATACGCTGATAAAGACAGGAAACCACTCGAGTTCCAGGTTGGGGATCGAGTGCTATTCAAAGTTTCACCCTGGAAGGGTGTGGTTCGTTTTGGCAAACGAGGCAAGCTCAATCCACGATACGTCGGACCTTTCGAAGTTATTGAGAAGATAGGCAGGGTAGCCTACAGATTGAACCTACCAGCTGAACTCAGTGCAGTTCACAACGTCTTTCACGTGTCGAATCTGAAGAAGTGTCTGTCAGATGAGACCCTCATAGTTCCCTTGAAGGAGCTCACTATCGACGAACAGCTACGATTCGTCGAAGAACCAGTTGAAATCACGGACCGGGATGTTAAGATCCTCAAGAACACGAGAATACCTCTCATTCGAGTTCGTTGAAACTCCTGTCGCGGCCCAGAGTTCACCTGGGAACGCGAAGATCAAATGAAACTCAAGTATCCCCAGTTATTCGGAAACAGTGCAACCACTACTGAGGCTGAAGCTACTACAGAATTTCGGGACGAAATTCCAAATCAACGGGGGGATGATGTGACACCCCAGGAAAACCAGTAAACGATACAACTTACCTAGCTTCCTCGGTAACCGCATGCTAAATTTCGGGACGAAATTTCTTTCAAGTTGGGGATAATGTGACAACTCGAGTTTCCAAGATTTCCATCTTCGTATTAATTTCACGTTAATTGTTTATTTGTTTGCTGACACGACTTGTTGTTTCACAACTGTAAATGTTGGTTATATCTTAAGGCGTATTGTGGATGATACTTTATATCTGATGTGTATTTAGTACGTTATCAAGTGTGTGGTATTATAGAGTGTGCATCATATTTGAATATGAGTTAATAACATATTTGAGGTTATTATTCACTGTTTAATTTGGAACCATAGCCGAATACCCCTCCCCCTTGCCGAATCCCCTTACCCGACGAAAACACCATTTGGTGAAGACACCTTGGTGATTTCGTCTAATATGAAGCTGGCGAGAACAAGAATGGGCTTGGCCCATTTGCATGATTAATTAACTAATAGATAATCGGCCCAACGCTGCGTATATGATAATCCTTTTGATATTATGATAACCGCACAACACGTATAGAAACCCTAGAAGTTTCCCTCACTGGTGGTACGACGGCAGCAAGTTTACCCCCTTCTCTCTCTCGTAATCTGCTTCTTCATCAATAGCTCTTTGATTGGTATGTTCCCTCATTGTATAATTATAGACGAAGTTATACTGTTTATGCAATATTTTTGAATATGTGTTGATATATGATTGATATGAACATGCTGGATATTATCGAAGACGTAGGGATCATGTATGCATGTTAGAACTGATGATTTAATTTGAATAAAACCATTTGCATTAATATTAAGTAAATAGAAGTAGGAGGGCATGCTGTTACGGTTCAAGATAACTATGATGATGATGATCTGACTTGGTGGGATTTAGCTATGGCCGAATTGTCTTGGAATTTGTATGCATGTGTTTCGTTTTATTGATATTGCAGCCAAGTAATATAAAGATAACTACATAAATGTCGGCCATATTATTCATGTGCATGGAAATTGTTTGTCAGAAACATGTGTTTGTGTATAGGTTTTCAATTATATTCTTGTTAACATGTGATTGTCAGGGATCATGCGGTGGCTATTTGTTTCTCTAGAATGGTTATCATATGCTAGATGTTATCATTAGTCAATGATGACTAGGGGTCCACGCATACCAAATTCATAACTTGTTGAAACATGGGCTAGTATTATATAATGTAGGTTAGTTCAGATGTGTCGGTTGACATGATGTTTGATAATGGAATAATATGGTTAATCAATTCTGTGTTTTAGGCCGCACAACATAAACCGATGGGTCAAACTGTGCATGTTATAATTGTTTAGATTTCGATACATGTTTGCTGTTATGCTTGATGATCATTAGGGTTTCTGTGTTGATACTGTAACTGATTGGCATGATTGACGTAACTGATGTTTGACGTAACTGACTGGTTTGGCGAAACAGAACCCTCGGCGAAATAGGATTTGTGTTTCGCCAAAGGATAGTCGACGAATTAGGAAGGTGTTTCGCCAAAGATGATTGACGAAACAGAATGTGTTTCGTCAACCTGTGTTTCGCCGACTTGAATATTTTGCACAGTAACCTGACTTAACTCTGTTAGAAGTTAACTGAGATATTTAACTGCTGTTAAATGATATACATGACTTGTGAGATTTCGAATACGTGCTACCTGTTTATACGTGAACAACTTGAACACAAACTGATTATGTATACGTGCATACTCTAGGACGTGATTGATTTACTTTGAGCACATACTTAGCATACCGAGCAAACCAAGGTGAGTTCACACTCTTACCAAGGCATGGGATTCCCCGGTGGGTTGGGAATGGGATTGAATGATTACTTGTACTTACATCACTACTAGACTACTTACCACGGTCCTCGGATTGGGAAGGATGCCTGTGCCAAACTCTACGTAAAGCCTACGTACTGTCCTCGGTTTGGGAAGGACACTAGAGTTTAAACCTACGTAAATCCTACGTACTACTGTCCTCGGATTGGGAAGGACACCAGCACTAAACCTACGTAAAACCTACGTACTACCGTCCTCGGATTGGGAAGGACGCCAGCGCTAAACCTACGTACTCGCTACGTACTGTCCTCGGTTGGGAAGGGCACTTACGTAAAACCTACGTAAAATTATACTTACTACTATCCTCGAATGGGGAAGGATACTTATGGTTACGAATAGTCTAGTGGATATACAACATGGGAAGCCCCCACCAATAGAACGTACTATCGGCCCAGTAGAGCCACATGTTACATACGAACTTACTATTACGCATTTACTTTCTGTGAACTCGCTCAACTAGTTGTTGATCCTCTGTTACATGCCTTGCAGGTCGTTAGATACATGGAGCTTGCACAGGGAGGAGCTGATCGTTGTGGGCTTGGATCGTGATTGTTTCGTTAAACACCTTATGACATTTCATACTTTATTTTGTTGGGTTTTATTCATACGCTTCCGCTAAATAGTGATAACCTACGTATATTTTGAACACCTTTCATATTGGTGGTTGAATGGCATTTACTTTTATATATTAACTACATGTTCAATATGATTGGTGGCTTGATCCTGGTCAGTCACGCCTCCAAGCGGTGATACTCCGCGTGTGGATTTTGGGGGTGTGACAGACGCCATCCGCCTTCGGATGTTTCCATTTTCACTAAAAGACCGAGCTAAGGCTTGGCTTAACACCCTCCCAGTTGGCTCGGTAAACACCTGGGATGCACTAGCCCAAAAGTTTCTATATAAGTATTTCCCTCCTGCTAAAACGGCTAAATTAATGACTGAAATTAATACATATTCACAAGAGGATGGGGAATCCTTATATGAAACTTGGGAAAGGTTCAAGGAGCTACTAAGAAAGTGTCCTCATCACGGTCTTGCGGTATGGTAACAAGTATCCACTTTCTACAATGGGTTGTTGCCACACACAAGACAAACACTTGATTCTAGCTCGGGGGGACTTTTAGGTAATCATCGCCCAAATGAAATATATAATCAAATTGAGGAAATTGCTCAAACCAATTTTCAATGGCACACTCCCCGAGGTAATAAATCTATTGCCCCGGGCGCCCATAAGGTTGATGAAAGCACTTCTTTACAAGCCCAAATCGAGGCCCTCTCTTCGAAAATCAAAAAGCTAGAAATGACAAAAACGGCCTCGGTTATGGCTTGTGAAGGGTGTGGTGGGCCACATGAAAATTGGAGTTGTATGAAAGAATTAGATGAACAAACATAAACGGTAAACTACATTGATAACAGACCTAGGCCGTCGGGTCCGCCAACGGGTACCTACAACCAAGGATGGCGTACCCACCCAAACCTTGGTTGGAGAGATCCTGGCAATAGTAGTAACCAACAAAACCAACGAACTAACTTTCAGCAACAACAATTTTTTTCTCAACAACAAGGTGGAAGAGAAAGGCTTGAAGATACTGTATCTCACCTCATCTCCGAAACCGAAAAGAAAAACTCGGATCGGTTTCAACAATTGGAATCGAATTTTAGAAATCAACAAGCTAGCATTCAAAACATTGAAAAACAATTAAATCAATTAGCTCAAAATTTCTCCGAGAGACCACAAGGCGCGTTATCAAGTAATACCGAAACTAACCCAAAGGCACAAGTACATCTCATCACATTAAGAAACCGAACCGTAGGTCCCGAAGAGGCTCCATCACCTACAGCGGAGAAGGACCAATCCAGCCAAATGATGACTCCACCCGTTCCCCAACCGGAAATGGTTTCTCCACCAACTCAAGAGCCCACTAAGGCTCCTCCGGTTCCGTACCCCGGTCGGTTAATTCGTCAAAAGACCGATGAGCAATTCGCAAAGTTCAAAAATTTACTAAAACAATTGCATGTTAATATTCCTTTTATAGAAGTCCTAACTCAAATGCCTAAATATTCAAAATTTATGAGGGATTTCCTCACTAACAAAAGGAAAATTGAATCATTGCAGTTAGTTAACTTAGGCGAGGAATGCTCCGCGTTAGTACTCAACAAACTCCCACAAAAGAAGATTGATCCTGGAAGCTTCACGATTCCTTGCTCGATTGGGGAATCCCCCACTCGCAATGCGCTAGCCGATCTTGGGGCTAGCATCAACCTCATGCCTGGATCAATGTTCAAACGACTCGGCCTAGGAACAACGAGCCCTACAAAGATGAGCATACAACTCGCCGACAGATCCGTCAAATTTCCACAAGGTGTCGCTGAAAATCTATTGGTCAAAGTTGGCAACTTCGTTTTCCCGACCGACTTTGTCATCCTAGACATGGAAGAAGACGTCGATATCCCTCTCATTCTCGGGAGGCCATTTCTAGCCACCGCCCAAGCAGTGGTGGATATGAATGACGGAACACTAACATTGAAGTTTGGGGATGAGGAAGTGAAGTTTGGAGTGGGAAAGAGAGTAGAAGACGAAGATCCGGTCGACTACATGAAGGTCATAGACTCAAGCTTGATGACGCTCTCCGACGGTGCAACATGGGATGCGAAACATCCCACTTGAGTGACATATGACCAGGCTTTGGGTATAGCCAAAGACCCTTATAAACGTGGCGCACCACGGAGGCATTCCGCGGAACTATCCTTAGTTTAGTTTAGAATAATTTTTATGTTTTCTAGTTAGTTTTAATTTTCAGGAATAAAACACACTTGAGATGGCAAAGGATACAAGGGAAGCTTGAACCAGAACCCCATGCAGGAAAACAGGACCATCCGGCAAAATTCTTCGTTTACAGTAGGTTCGGCACGGGCCGTGTCCGCCCAACACGGCCCCGTGCTGCACAGTCTGCAGAAAAGACCCAGTTCAGGTAACTGGACACGGGCCGTGTTCACCCAACACGCCCCCGTGTCCAGGCTTCTGTTTCTCTTAATTTAATATTGTTACTGGCACTTGAACACGGGGCTGTGCCCAGACAACACGGGGCCGTGTTCAGCGCCCAGTAACACAAAATTTTTGCTTTTTCACACCTTTTTACACATTCAATCAACCTAAAAACTTATTTTTGGGACACATTGAGGACAATGTGTAATTTAAGTATGGGGGGATGCTAAAACCTTGAATCTTGCAAGTCCTAAATA